>CM077114.1:155441-176923 GCA_039619505.1 Cimex hemipterus | reverse complement strand
CTCTCTCTCTCTCTCTCTCTCTCTCTCTCTCTCTCTCTCGCTTTTTATTTATTTTTCCATCCAGCTTTCTATTTATCTATCTGTTTACGTGGCTATATATCTATCTGTCTCTTTTCTATAAGTCTATTTCATACTTCGTCTAAGTCTTACTCCCGTTTAGGTTACATTATACCCTCTCATATGTGGTTTATGCCATTTTAGATATATTATGTTAAATATATAAAATCTCTTTCAGTTTATACTCTTCCATGTCAAAGGTAGTGGTCCCAGTCACCTGTCATGGCGACTGATTAAATTTATATATACGATTAGAAATGCTTTCATTGGATAGCTTCCTCAATCGATTTATTTATTTTTACAAAACAATTTTTAACAATTATAAACAATTTTACTACGCTTCACGCAAATTTTTGCTCTATAAATAATACAATATATATAGAATGCATGGAAATTGTTTTAACCATTTCCATATATCTGACTGAAGGTTTAGTTTGTTGACATAACATGATAGGGAATATAAAATGTAAATCAACCTGAAACGAAAGTTGGGATCATGGAACAAAATAGAAGCCAGGGAGTATAAAGGATTCGCGCACCGGGTGCCTTCAACGGCCTTCATTTTATTTTATCATTTCCAGAGTGCATCCATGCCGTAAGGTTAGGATTTTTTTGCAGAACGTTTTATTTACAGCATCTTGTTAACTGCTAGGGGAAAAGAGGATTATGAGGGTTCTCGGCCGCGCGTTAAATCGTTCGGGAGGTCGAAATTTTATCGAGGAACGTTTCATCCCAATGGCTCATTAACATGCACGGAGCGAAACTTTAGGCCTCTTACCTCAATTCTAACATTTTAAAAATTCCGGCCGATTTGCCTATTACCCGAGATGGTACTTTTAAAATATCTCCGTGAGGGGAAACGAGTTCTTCCACACAGGATTGCCGACAATCATGATTTTTAGTGACGCGCCGATTCGTTGCAGATGCCGAAGTTTATGAACATTTCATGTGTATTAAATTGTAATAATCTCCATCGTTAATGTTTTCCTCTAGATTTTTTTACATAAAATATTCTCAAATTCTCTCGTTTTTCCCGTAAGGATCAGTTAAACGATAGGTATATTAGACCTATTTGAAATGGTCGAACACATCAAAACTCCAACTCGCAACTCGCACATTAACCGGCAGGTTAAAATCTAAAAACTGTTAAAACACAAACCTTTCGGATGTTATTTTGGTATTTTCGATGTTTCACTAGTTTCAAAAATGTTTTTTTATTCATTGGGCAAATGAATGAAGTGATAAGTATTTGAGATTTGTTTGAAATAGTTGATTACACCAAAACTCTAAAGAAAGTTACATCTCAAACGGTAGCCGAAAATCTTTAAAACTTAAAAAAAACTTTAAAAAAAAAAAAAAAACTTTTAAAAAAAGTTTATTTTTTTAATGTTTTTGATACTCTAAATGTTTCACTAGTTTTGTAATGGTTTTTCTTTCATATTTGGTACAATTTTCGAAGCAATATGCATCTGAGATCCAGTTGAAATAAAGAATACATCAAAACTCTATGATCACACATCAACCGGTAGGGGAAAGTCTAAAAACCGGTTAAACATTTACTTTTTATGTTATTTTCGATGTTTCACTAGTTTTTATTTTATTACATATTTGGTACCGTTTCTGGAGCGATAGGTATCTGAGAAAAACAGTCTAATACATCAATACTCCAACTCGCAACTCACACCTAAACCGGTAGGACGATCTAAAAAAACCGGTTAAAACACATACTTTAAAGGTTTTTGGTATTTCAGAAGTTAAGTTTTAAAAAGTTTTATATATTGGGTACAATTTTTTAAATCATTCTCAGTTTTTGAACTCTCACTGTAAATCTATCCTATTGTAGCAGCGAAAAATGTAATAGTAGTTGTTTAAGAAGAACGGTTAAATTTGTGGAATTGTTTGTTATATGTCAAAAAATTCACAATAATTTTACATTAGTAGTTAGTTTATAATCAATTCATTTAATCGTGTTTAATAGACAGACATAGAATTATGGAAATGTTAACATAACTTTCTTGACGGATGTTATATGAATTTAAAAGACGAATGATGGAATGGAATAAAAAATGATTTCGATCCATCTTAGCCTTAGCGTGGATCGATCCAAGTCCTCAATCTCACCTTTACCAATTCTATATTATATTACAAGGAAATTAGACTTAAAAATTTATTCAAAGTGTGTCAGGCCTAAATACTTTCTGGAATGTGGATAGACCTAATTTTCCCAAAATTTGACTTTACCCCGAGTTATTAAAAATATATAAAAACTCTGAATAATTGTTGCCAGTTTATTTTTCTGTTTAAGAGAGTTGGTACGTTCGAATGTTTTGAGCTTCGAGTTTTTCGAACTTAGATCGAGGTACGCTTGTTTTCAACTAGTCTTCCTAGATGTGTCTTGTAAGACTGTCCGTGGTGTGAGCTGTGCATAGCGAAGATACTTCCACTTCATGATGCGCTAGGGGTGATTCGAGACTATCCATGACAGGTTCTCCGTCGACACTCTCGTTGCAGAGATACTACAGAATAGAGCAAGCAAGCAGGAGAACAGCACTTGCCTGAATATCCTTACACACAGAAGTGGAGGAAAAGCAAAAGGCACTCAAGGCGACTAAGGCAAGATATCTGGATTTAATCATCGTGTTCCGACCCTCTGACGATAAAAATGAAAAGAAAAGAAAAAAACAGAATGAAAAGAAGGTGGCAGCCTAGGTGGCCGTCGGAGTATCTGACTCGCAGAAGAAGAGTCATCTTTACACATTTAACGATAGGCCATGGGGCCATCTATCTTTTGTGACCCTAGCGTGTGTTGTGAGAGAATATGAGTGTGAGAGAGGGGTCGCTGGCCGATTATTGAGTGCTCTACCGACCTTAAATAGGTTAGTTATATATTTAATATGTATCGAAGGGGATGTTAACATATCCACCCCTTAACTGAGTGAATGGTATGTAAATAGGAGAGAATGTATTTAGGAATAAGGGAGAGCGTAAATGGGTTTGAATCTAGGAATTTGCATTCGTTGTGACCTAGCTGTTGATAGTACTGTCACTACCCAGATAAGTGTACTTTTCGTTACCGTTTGAATTTCTGTTAATATCAATGATGGGATTAAATGAAAGGTTGTTTCCATCTATTCTAGAACATATACTTAGCATATGCTGCAGAAGGAAATAGTTTTCTTCTAGATTTAATCATTTACCAGTGTGTCAGCCCTAAACACTTACTGGAATATTGAAGGGTGCCACCCCTTGGCTGTAGAAAGCGTGAAGGATGGCCGCCCGATATAAGGATCAGGCTTGAGCACAGTAGCGGGAATATGGGCCCTCTGTTCCGATTTTTGGAGGAAACATTAATGTTTTATAGTACATAGTATATCTCATTTTTCCAAGATTCGATTTATCCAATTTTACCACATGGGCTCAAATATAAAAACTAATTTTGATGAAAACCCCCTAAATAAGTGCACTTTTCATGAACTCCCAGCTTTATTTCATGATATTTATGTTATTATTTATCCAGGTTTGCTTGCGCTGAGCGTTAGGTATAAAAACTATATTAAAAACGCATTTTGTGGTCCGAAGATCTATAGCTACCCCCTTAATAAGTGTACTTTCATTTTCTGTTAGTTATTATTTCAGGACAATAAAAAGGATTATATCTAAAGGTTCTATTTCAATCTATTCAAGGCATTTCTAAATAATGTGAGCCTACCTTTCATTATCCATTAAATACCGTTATCCAAATTGGAAACGTTTTAAGTAAAAAAAGCTGAATAGGAGGAGCGGGTACCACCCCAAAATCGATATATGTAAAATATTTTTATTTATTTATATAAAACTGTGTTTTAGGTATGACAGGAGGTTTAGTTGGTCGAGTAGTTAGATCTTATGGTTTACATTTTCAATGTTGGTTTAAAATTTTATGATAGTAAATTCTATGAAAACCAATATAACCAAACGTATATTAAGTTCTTGTAATCCAATTTTTATGTCACGTTTCATCGCTTGGCTATTGTTTACATTTATATAGCTTATATAAAATAAAATGGAAGAATATCAAGGTAACGGTAGATATTAAGTACTTAATTAAAAGTGTCACTCTTGTCTGCATATAGAGCATGTAACGACGCACCTCGACATGTGATGAGTGATTAAGAACAGGCCTGTTTTAGAATATAGTGACTTTAAAATATCTCTTTTTGTGTTTTCTGAGAATGAAAGTATTTAGCGTGAATGTGTTGTATGAGAGGGTCAATAGCAGAATAAGCTCATCGACGCCCTCAATTAGATTAGTTATGCAATCTGAGTCAACCTGTCCTGTTGAGTACTCCACCACAAAGTAAGCGGACTCGGAAGGGTTGCAGGTAGTATTTCTAAGGTTGGATGGGGCGGAAGGGGTAATATAAAACATATTTTTTCAGTTAATTATTGGACTATTTTTATGTATTTGGTACACATGTATTATTATTACCCTCAAATTTAACACGAGCTTTGTTTTGAAAATTTTCTCTGAAAAAAAAAAAAATTACAGCAAGAATGTTTGAACACATTGTCTTGTATTTTATAATTTATTTCTCCAAATGTAATAGTTCTTTTCGGAAAAGCTCTCATAGAACTGTTTAAAGACCTTTTATGTTACGGCATACCGAATTTGAAATGCACGTCTTAAATGGGTTGACAGATTTTGTCCGATTTGTAACCTTTCTTTTCCGAGCGGTTGTTTTTCATATGTAGTTCCCCAAAAGTGACATTTCATCGTTATTTTGCATTTCTTATAGATTCTATCACAATGTACCTTTCCGGAAAGGATATTCTGTCCTGATGTGGACCTGTTTGCACTGTTTTGGGTCTGGGTAATTTTCCTCACTTTTTTATTGTGAAAATACGCCATGGAAAGAGGAAGTGGCCGGCGTTTAAACGAAATGGCGTTCGCTCCTGGAGTAGAAATTCTTAATTCATTAATTTTTTAAGTACCTTCTAATGCTCTAATTTTAAAAATTCTTAGATCACAGGTAATAGGTAATATTTTTTTAAACAAATAAAAAAATGGTTAGATTGAGCCTTACCACTTACCGTACCTCTTATGAATGATATGTAAGTAGAAAGTATGAACTTTAGTTAGACCATAGTAAAATAACAAAACTATGTTATTGTAAAAATACCAGGTGCATTACAACACCAGTGCACTAAAAAAGTAAATAGTAATTCCTTGTCATAAAAACTGAAATATCAAGAGTCATTCTGGCTGATTACACAGCACCATTTATAAGATAATCACTGAAATGGATAAAGCGGACATTCCTTAATTCCTTTATCTCCCATCAATGGAGCAATTGGAGTGAAATCTTCATTAGTGAAAAATGGGCCGATGCCGGGGACCAGAGCGAGCCCTCTTAAAGTCCGAGTTATTTGTGTGGCTGCAAAATAAAATAATCAGGATAAAATTGAGGATTTGAGTCAATTTACTTTCTATTTAAAACACTTAACATCGACCGTTTTGAAGAAAATGTCCATTTCAATTGGTGATGAATGAATCGTCTCGCCGTAATTTCACGGGAAAATTTCTAAATTTACATAGACGCACGGCAATGTCGAGATGGAAATTTTGATTAGGTTCTATAAGTTTAATTAACAATATTAAATTTTTTGGTTTTGAACATTTTTCTTTTTTAATAGTAATAAGGCTTTTAGATAATATTATATGCATATACAGTCACAGGTAATAACACGTGGTTTCTCATCCCCATACTCTGAGTATAAAGATAAAAACGTTTCCTTCGTAAAAACGTAAACCCTTCGATACTGAGCTCATTCTCTTAAAAAAATATGGATTTTATTGTATAAAAAGTAATTATCAAGTCAATTAGTTTCCTTTAGATTTTAATTTGCAGCGTTAGGTTTTATTACCACTGTACTACACAATTATTTTTAAATGTCAGTTATGTTATAAGATCAGAAAAAGAAAAATTCACAACATAAATATATTTCATCAAAATTCATTGTTATGAATTGAAATTGATCAATATTTCTGTGGACATTGCTTTGTTAAATTTATAATATTGGCTGTCTTATATGAAATAATCAGACGGCAGGGAGTAGGTATTTCTGTAGAACAGATTGTATCAACGGTACAAAAATGGCTCCCATGACTTAATAAGTTCCAAATTCATGGAAATGAATAAAAAAAGTAAATTTTATTTGCCGTAACCATTCACTGATGTTTTGATCATGATAATCAATAATTATTCCGAAATCGTGAGATGCGGTCTGATGTAAGTTTCACTAGCAATGCGATAATAATTCAGGAGATGCTTGAGTTTTATATACATAAGTTACGACAGTAAGACAGTAAGCTATCTGCAGCAGTGGCATTTATTATTTGCAGCCTCGCTACTTATTGTCGTAGCTGTCGATAAACTGTTTTTCTCATCGGGGGGCAGTGGAAATAATTTTTTTTAAAGTGGTGTCGATCATAATTAGAGATAAGTGGCGTAGTCGGTATGACAGTTTCGCCTAAATATAAAATTATATTTCGATCAATTTCAATCAATTTCGTGAGTAAAAGTGGAGGGCTTCCCAACCCAGCTGACTCTGCAACCTCGCACAGCAGACGCAATGCCACGCTGAAAACAATGCGTCGACCCCAAAGGATGAATTTCCGATTAATATTTTTGTTAGTTACATTTTAAACGTTTTTAGGGAAATTGTAGTTTACCCGAGCCCTTTAATTTCGTAAATTCGTAGGCATCTAAGTTGTAATTTTAAGCTCGTGTAAAAAATAATTAATGGTTTTGTAATTTAGTTAAACCGGCAAAATTGCTCCCATAAGGCGCATTAAAAGGAAGTTAAGCAATAAATTTTATTCCAAAGTAGATACAAATTTTAGTTCATCAGATTCGAAAACAGAAATAGAAACGATGGCGGTGACCGTTTAAAAAAAAGGAATATTTAAAGGAGTGCCAGAAATTTTGTCGATTTTTGGAAATAAGTCTAATCAATAAATTCTGGAATGGAGCGGACATTGGGGACTTTCGAAACGAATACTTACTGTCTAGCTTACTTGCAAAAATTCAAGGTACTGCTGCTGAAATTGTTTTTAACTCCCCATCCACCACCTGGGACGAAATAAAACCTGCCTTATTGGATGGTTTTGCTGATAAAAGGGATATTCACACTTTAGTTTTCAAAATGGCGGAATTAAAACAATCGAACGAAAGCCCTTTCCAGTTTTACGGCAGGATTCAAAAACACCTACATTTACAAATTCCTTATTTAAATAAATAGGTAGCCTTCATCGATGCAGCCAAGTGCAACGTCATGAGCGCCTTTTGCCGTGACTTTGCATTGCGCGTTTTGATGAGAGGGCTCAGAGAGCCGCCGGCCAACTCACTTTTGCAGGCGAGACACCAGACGGACCTGAACCGGGTTTTGTACATGAAATATACGGATGATTTCCAATTTAGATCGAAAAGTAAAATTAGTGGGCTCGCTAGAGTATTCCTGAACCAACAATCGCGTCTGAATTTTCAGCCGCGATTTCCCCAAAACCATCAACCATTTTCGCGCCCAGCTTTCCCGACGCTGGGCTTTCGAACTCAACGCGAATGAGGTGGAAACCAACTCCCAACGAGGAAAACCCGTGTTAGTGAACACCCGCGGTGATCTTAGGAAAGACGAACTCACAATCGACGAAAACTCGGACGACATACAACACTCCAAGGAAATACGATATTATCCATACCAATAGTCGAAAATCCAGTTAATTATTGTAACAATCAGATCATCTTGAACTTAGTAACGGTAAACCAAAAAAGGCCAAAGATTCAAAAATTGTTCGGATTCAAAACCCGAATTATTGTAGCATTATCCGAGATAAATTTTCATCACGACGTAATAAACTTCGTAAAAGAATATGCAGTACTCGGAGTAAAATATGCCCCGTATATTGAACAAGATTTCCACGAAAAATGATGGCATATCTTAGCACTTCCGAAATTGGCTTTTCAAGGCAAAACCAAAAGTTACTTGACGTATTGTACACCGGAAAAATTAACGAAATTAAAAAAAAATATCACAAAAGCAAGAAAAACCGGGCGGAAGAAACTTACAATAAATTAAAAAGAATTCATTATTGGGTGAACCGGACAAAATAATACAGGAATTCGTAAACAGTTGTGAGATATACCAACTGCAAATATGACCGGACGCCCCTAAAATTTATGTATAACGTCATACCTACCCCCGTAAGGACTTTTGAAGTTATACACGTGGACAAGTTAACTTTAGAAAACTCCAAATTTTTAACTACAGTCGACAAATTCTCGCATTATGCTCAAGCGTACCCGTGAACTTCATATACCAGCATAGGAATAGCAAAAAACTTCAAATTTTTTACGCACCACAGGTGGCCCAAACAAGTAGTCTCCGATAATGACCCAGAACTTAATAGTAGCGTTATTAAAGAATTGTTAATCCTCCACAAAATTGATTTGAATTTTATAAGTTCTCAGAACCCCAATTCGAACAGTCCAGTGGAAAGAATGCATTCCACCCTAATAGAACACCTTCGTTTACTTAATAACCATGCCGAGTATGCAAAAGACAATATTAGAGCTAAGGTTAACTATGTTATGTTGCTTATAACAATAGTATACTTTCAGCAACTAAGCTAACGCCCTACGGAGCAATAAACGGTCATATCCACAACGATTCCTTAATCGAGATGGACGTGAACAGAACTCTCGTTAACGACTACCTGGCTAGGCATTAAGAAAAAATGAAAACCCTTTACGCGATTATGGCAGAAAGTGACCAGGCAGCCAAAGAAAACGTCATAAAGAAATTTAATCAATTCAGAGAAGATATCATAGAAGTACTAATGGACTTTTACGTAAAAACAAACAGATAAAGGGGAAAAGGCGGAACATTTCCAATAAAGAAACCGTGGCAAGAATTAACCCAGAACTGAGAATGGCTAACATCGTACCTCGACATCACAATACGAAAGATAAAATCCATCTGTCTAACTTAAAAGGCCCAAAAAGAAACCAACATCTAAATTTACCGCGAACTCTGTTCCATTTCCTCTTCAGGTGTCTCGCGAGATGCGTCTTAGTGAATGAAATAACGAATAATCTTGGGGTCATCTCCATAAAACTAGGAGGGCTAAACTCAAAACGGACGAGCACACACTTGTCCATTATTACGATGTAAATTAGGTTGATGCAGAATTTAAAATGGTACGCTCGGGGTATTTAGAAATTTTAGAACTAGCAGAAAATAGGAGTATCATTAAAAGCAAATTAGATAACTATTTAAAGATTGTTACTACGAAGGTAGCATAATTAGAGATAAGTTAAACGATGTAATTATTAATAGGAAGCATAGAGAAAAACGACGGCTTATTAACGGACTCGGATCAATCGTAAAGATAACTTGGATGCTTACGATGGCGAAAGGTGTGACCAAATGCTATCCGATATCAAAACACATGTTCAAAATTTAGATATAGTATTCAATAAGTAACCAGTGAATAAGAGGTTTTAGTGAAACGTTGAGAGAAATTAACCTAAATAATTTAAAGCTAAAGCCAAAAATTGTAAATTTGAGCAGAATTGTTCAAAATCAACAGGTGTATGCTCTAGAATTGGAAGGAATGCTAAACCAAATTATTGTACTTTTCGTATTCCTGTCGGACATTTTAAGAGAAATAGAAAATTCAATACCTTTTTATAATGTAGGCATACTTCATCCCACCGCCATATCAGGAAAGGAACTTTACGTAGAACTTAAGAAAGTCTCCAAATATTATAAAAATAGGCTACCGTTTGAAGTAATTTTAGAAAACATAAATAATTTCAGTCCTGTCATGAAAACATAATGTAAAATCCAAAACTGAGAAATTGTGTACTTTTTAATGATGCCGATAACCACGCTGATCGATTACGACTAAGATATACTACATTCATTCTGTCCCGACTAAGATGTTCAATAAATATGTAACGTTGTTATCAAAAACCAGGTACATGTTAAAATCTGAAAATACTTTGGGTATTCGGCCATTCCACAATAACGGCCAAAACACCAAGTTCTACGTTCCACCGAAAATGCATCCCTACTGAACAGTTCGTGCTAGAGCGGTCTACTTCTTCATGGCAAAACCAATCGATGCCAGTACGTGGAGGTGAACGTCGAAACAAACCACGTAGAGTATGTTTCTGAGATCAACCAGTACTTAGGGGTATTCACCGAAAATTGAAGTCGAAACCTAAAAAGGGAAGGAGGTCAAAAACGTCGAGGGAATATTCCTCTTAAAACCGACTTGGCCGACAGTCGCAGACCCACGGTCAACCACGAATGTTAGGAAACCTAAAATTCCTAACCCCTGAAGAAGTGAGTAAATAAAGTTCACTGTGGAACTTAGGACGTTGAGCAAGAGCCTTTCTTGTAAACTTTGTCACCTGAGAGACACAGGAAGTCCACGTCTTTGTCACCAGGGATAGTATCGGCGTGTGTATTGTCGGTGCTATTCAGTGTTTTATTAGTAGTGTATTGGAAGAAATTAGTGTGTGGGAAGACAGTTGCAAACGCTAGTGAGTACGGAAACCATTGTATCATGACTCGAACTTTTAATAATCAGAAAATTGCAATATGTTGGAATTCATAACTGTTAACCATTTTAATTATTGTTATTTTATCCACAAAGTCAATTATCATGTTAACCGTCCGGCTTTTGTACTCGTTAAATAATTGTACTCAAATCGTATAAGAATCATACTGTACTGGTAATACTTCATTTCGAAAAATCTCTATTTTTTATTCAACTTCCAGGAGTAGGTCGAAACTGGGGTTGAAGGAGTTACAGTAAGCTATCGGCAGCAGTTGAATTTATTATTTGCAGCCTTGCTACTCATTCGAGTAGGCGTTGTAGCTGGCGATAAACTATTTTTCCCATCGGAGGGTAGTCTACCCTCCATCCCAACCTCGTGCAATTCTCAGTTTATCATATTAATTTTGTAAACTAATATATGGAATAATTTATATATTTTTTTAGAATATTTTTATATATATATTTTTAAGTGGTGTCGATCATAAGTAGAGATACATATGTGTGTGTCGGAGGTCAAAAGGAATGATGTAATCTAGCTAACTGACGTCGGACACAGTCGAGACAGCGCGTGGATCAAAAAGACATGTTGTTGTCTTTGTCATCACAGCGAGAGCACCATATTTGTATCATATTTGTAATAAAATAAATAAACAGTGAAACAAACAACCGAAATTGATCATTTCTTTCCCCGTGAAGACAGAGAGGTTTATCCTATATCTATCTATCTAACTATATACATATATACGAACCTCTGATTCACGCTAAATGACCAGCAGTGTCGCCGAAGCAATCATTTCCATATAAAACTGCGATAAAACCTAGTGCTATTTGCCTGGGACATTGTTTAATAGTCACCGTCTGCCTGAAAGATGGTATAATATTGCCCAAGGCTTAATATGAATTTTGTTCATGGGTTATGGCAATGCCTATAGATATTAATTCCTGACTCATACTAGATCATAGCAATCTGTATGCTAAATATAATCGGCATTAGCTTGGATCACATTCACTGAGTATGCCTCAAAGGCTTTTTAAAGTGAAATTTTCCTATCAAATGTTAATTTTGGCATCGTTGACTGACAAGTTGTCTCCAGAATTTGTCCGCCTCAAATTCATGAATAAAGTTTGATCCTTTGGCGCGGGTAGGCTATTAAAGCCTTGCATTATCCTGTGAATTGTACCTCTAGCCTCTTCATGATGAAGATAGGAAATGGTCGAGTGGAAGACTACCAGGGAAGCAGTATGGTTGTACTCATTGCCCCCGTAATGTTCGGCCATAGAAGTCACACGATCCAGACCGCACTCATACCTATGCATGTTACAGGTCGAACAACTGCTGAGTATAACTATCATTGGATTTTAACTCCAGTTTTTCTCACAGATGCATCAACAAAAGTTTATTAGTCTTTATATAAGTGTAACCACTATTTCAGAATGAAATATAATAATTTATAATAATGAATGTATGTAATTTTAAAAATTTTAAACTATTTAAAAATCCCAATAATGAATTGTAAAGAAACAAAGTATCAGCTATTTCCTCAAGTAATATTTTCATAACAAAATACAAACGATTCCAGGAGTATTACCGAAAATGAAATATTGTATCTTTCTAGTCAGAAAATAAAGTATATTGCCAAATTGTTCACCAGCAATTTTACAGTTGAAATTATTTAGATTAATTCTTTTGATTTTATGCCGGCACGGCCCTCAGAGACTTTCAAAGCCCCCGAGCCAGGCCTGGCTTATCCGCATGCCCTTCCAATTCACAAGCGATTATTACTTCCCAAAAATGGGAAAGAACTGTTAAAAATGGTCTCCCTTCTTCCATGGTCAGTTGCTTGTATTTCAGCGGGGCGAACGTTGAGGGCGATATAGCTTTTAGAGGCCCAGTGGGACGCGGTGAACATGCCTTTAATGGTTCATAACTTAGAATAATGCTCGTGAACGTGTGCTCCGCAAGACAATGTTGCAGTAAAATAAAAAAATGTAAAAAATAAATAAAAAACACGGCGTGGTGAATTTCATTAAGGGGTGAAATTTTACCACACCAGGCTATTTTGCACTCGAAGCACATGAAACGATTAACTTCCATCTGTCGAAATGACCTACATACAATCTAAATAATTTGCAATTTATAGTTTATCAAATTCACTAATTTCGTGGTCCGCTTTAACAATTAATATATTACAATTAATTAAGGTTTTTTTAGTTGAGATAAAAAAGTCAGTGGAACGAGCGGATTCGAACCACGACCTTCGGCTAGATACCCCGATGCTCTACCACTTGAACTGTAGTGTCCTCAACTCCACCTATTCAACTTTCCCTTCTTTTTCAAGTGGCTCAAGGTCAAGTATATATACTCACCCACACAACCGCGTTTACGAAGAGATAACTATATATTATGCGATCAGATGGAGAACGCCGGACCACTTTTATGTTTAAGTTTTTCGACCCAGCTTCTAGTAAAAGGAACGCAATACAGGCCATAAGAGGCAGGAAATCCCTTAGCTGTGGAAGTCAAGAAAGGATGCTGAAGACGCTGACATGTACTTACCCTCGTACATCGTAGGTAGGGATATGGCTAAATAATAGAACTGTACGTGAATAAAAGAGATTTTCAAGCCCTGATGACGAAGTACTAGATTATAACAAATAAGTTAAACACGCCAGAGAGTGTGGGCTATCTCAGATTATAAGTCTTCCGTTGTCCTAAAGTTACGTCGGTGGCCTCAAGGTTCAGTCTTTGACACGGCGCTCATCACTGTAAGGGAAAGGTCCCGGGTTCGAATCGAGCGGCCGTGCATTCGAACCCGACTAAGTATTGCGTTTAGGTCCGCATACTGTCTATGTTGTAGGTCTTGTTTGTTTAATATTTTATTACATTAAATAATATAACTTTTCTAATTTGTGAGTTTTATTTATACTTAACAAAGATAACTTATATACTAAATGCATACATAAGAAACAAAACAATATTTTTAGACCCAAGCTATGGGGGTTGTGTTGTACTACCCTTGTTGGGTGACTGATTACGTACATATTTTTCGAGTTGTGTTTTATGTTTCGACTGCGCAACAGAATGTGAGCGAGGGGTCTAGGAAGGTGAGGACCCTTCCCTAATTATATTAGGTCATTATGGAGGATTGGCTTTCAGAGCACGTCCTCCGGTAGTGGTGATCACCCCACTCCTTCATATCCCGATAATATACCCGAAAGGAGCTGCCGCCGAAGAGGAGCGGCCTGGGTAACCTGGGCGGGTTCTACGTACACTTAGAAAAAAGGGAGAAAATTGTAACAAACTAATTCTGCCGAAATTACCTCGCCGTACTGTCATTTTCACAGTTCAACGACAAATAGTCGGAAACATTTAAACACCAACATTCCCGCAGCGAAGAAAAACCGGTTGAAAAATACATGATTTGTCATTTCTTAGAAACACGTACGGCACAGATAGAAGGTATTTCACCACACTAAGCACACAACCTATTCCGCCAAATTTCACAAAAAACAGGTGGATGTTGTTACCAAAATTACAAATTAATTTACATGGGGGCAAATACTTTTTTATTTATTAAAGCTAATTAGTCAAAAATACGTGTGATCCTTCTTAAAAAATTATATATACATGTAGCATGTTGACCGCAGCAACGGCAGCGGAGGCCCTACATGGCGGGAACCCGGTCTGTCCCCTCTGCCAGGGCACCAGCTGACTTTAGTTTAATTGTTACAACCATGTGATCTTTCTAACTCGGTTCTTTTTATGCTACGGTATTTTAATGTTAACTAGTTATCCTTTTACATTTTTTATGTGTTCTTTACCAATAAACTTTAAACCTTTATCTTTTTATTTGTGGGAGACCTTTAATTTTCTACATACACTTATTTAAGGCAATTAAGCAGAATAGTGAAATGAATTGTTGATAATAATCGTTCCTTCGTCAAGTTCGCGAACAATGTTTCCCTAACATCAGGTCTTTTTAGGGCTAGGTTAACAGTTTCTGTAATATTTAATGAAAAGGTTAATTGCAAACTAAAACGGTTAATTTGAAGTAACAACAGTATATTTGATTTCATATTTAAAAAAAAAATTGTATGAATGTATATAGACCGTCCATTCTATATCGCTACATCTATGTATCATGATTGGCCTTAAACTAATCGAATACATCTTTGCTACAGAATTATAGGGACTTCTTCGAAACGGTCGATGATCATCTGGGGTTGCTGTGGGTTTTGATGCTTAATGTTTTTTTACCGTCAGGTTCTTCAAATCGGTGATGGCCGGTTCGTTAAGGTCGTTAGAGTTTGCTGGTTGCGGTCGCATTTCCTGACACAAAATGTAATACTGTGTTCGTTAAATTCAAACCTATTATTTGTGAGTGCTATGAAGGGCTGTCTTTTTCTATAATTTAGCCTTGAAAATTATGCTTCTTTTTCTTTTTGTGTGGATTTAAGTAGAAGGAGAACCTCGGTAACACACATTACGGAAAGTTTCCAACCAGTTAAAATTCAGTGTTAGACTTAATGTTTATCTAAAAGTAAAATTTTTGTTTATCTTTCTTATTATTTTCCCTATATCTGCGAAAGGGTTGAGAAACGTACCACGTTTATACGGACATTTTTGTAGGATTTGAGGTGTAGAAGCACCAGGCGAACTTTTTCGAACGAGAAGCGAATCAATCTTTATAGCAAATGACAATCTAGTTTTGAGGAACGGGATCTCCTGCACAAAATGGCGCGTACGCTTGTACAAATGAATTGCTGAATTAATTTGATGAGGATTGGAAAGGCGATAACGGAAGTTAAGTTCGTGCGTACTGACGACTTAACAATTTTATTGTTGGCAGCAACTAGCAATTGAGTAAAAATTTTAAAAGTGAAGTCTCTTATTGGATTTACAAAATTTTGGCGTAATTATTTACACAATGTTTCCCTTATGAAAAGAAAAATATATGAAAACTTAATTATGAATAAAACGAAAACAACAAATCTTATAATCAAAAGTTTTAATGGAATTTTTACATATTTAAATATATTTGGTTAAGTAGGTTTTAAAATAAAAATAAAAATACTGAAACGAGCTGACAAACCAAAGTACAAAAAAACTGAACAAAAAGATACCAAAAACTTAAAAGCTTAATTTGAAGTAGAAAGGATTAATTTGAAATAAAAATATTAATTTGAAGTTAATTAGAAGACAAAAAGGGGTAGAATGAATTAAGAAAATGTTAATTTGAAATTTAAAAAATGTCAATTGGTTTTAAAATGGTTGTTTTAACGGTATATATATGCTAAATAATCAAATAATCAACGAGGGGTGGTAGTAAAATGGATTAGTAAAAGACAACGTCAACCTCGTACATCAGTAATAATAATTTCAAATTCTTGATGAATGTGATATATTTGTCGAAAGCTTTGCGATAGAACTCGTTTCTTTTATTAAAACTAAAAATTAAATATAAATACAATACATAAAAACTGAATTTTAGATTATAGACTTGATGTAAGAAGAAACGACATAAAAAACATTTGTGGAAAAACTTAAATTTTAACGGAACAAGTTCTTTTGCAAGTTTTGACCAAAGATATGTGTAAGTATTTTTGAATGAGCAATCATTTTACTTTAAAAAAAAACTTAAAGAATTATTAATATAACAACTTTTAATAAAAACAATCTCGAGTTGACAGAGTATTAAAGAATTGTGTTCTGCATGTTTTTTTCTATAGGTTAATAACTATAATATTTAAACTCTTTATTTTTGCCTTTGAATTCTTTTAACAATGGAAAGTCGAATTCATTATCGCCCCTGGAGCTGAGGCAATAATGAGCTTTAGAAACGAGAGTCCTGCCAATTGGCAGTAATTATGGCCCCTTTCAACCACAGAGGTTGACTTTTTGTCCGTCTGGCGGCGATCAAAACTATATAATACGACTCATAAATAATATCCAATGCAAACTCCACGGACTCGGCAGTAAAAAGCCGTTCTTTTCTAATAGAGGCGGGCGGCAACGGCTAATAAAAGAATATCACTCCCCGGCTTTACTGTCGTGCTTAAAATTTTCTATTTCTTATTTCACCTCTGCTGAAAATACTTTTCGAAGAAGTCGACAACAAAATGCTTCCATTTGGTGGAACTTTCTTAATGAATTGTTGATAAGATTAATGGTAAGCACTAATAATCTATAACGGGGGTTCGTATCAGCACAGATCATTCATTATTCAACCCTTGGGTGTTTTATAATTATATTTTAATTATAACATTATATATAATTATTGGATAATTAAAATTATATTGCTGTATCGATTGCAATGATTTTTACTTGATGAATGATGGCAATACGCTACCATCGGGAGCACCAACATTGAAAGGGAATACTTCTCACTCAGAAAAACCTGCGAGGTAGTTGTGAAAAACGAGGTAAGTATGTAGATGGAAGGATTACAGCGAGTGGGCCAAACATGGCGAATAGCATACTTCAAAAAGGTCCCAAAACAGAACTGTCAAAACCTAGATAACTTTTGCACTCCTTAAAATAACTCCGTCACAGAAGAGGGACTTTGTACAGCACCAGTGCTTCTTCAGGAATAATCTGGATCACGGTATGGCCTGGCGAGCTAGTCCTTTTAGACTTCTCTAACGCCTTTGACTCTGTATCGAATCAAATTTTCCTTACAAAACTATCCACTACTTTTTAGTTTAGTGCGTTTTCGTGCTGTGTTGTTATCTCCTTCCTTTTCTACTAGATTACAATATGTACATATCAATACGGTAATTCTTCATTAAACCTTTGCTCAATTGTATTCCACAAGGTTCAGTCAGTGGACGTTAATCGGACGTCGACTTATTCAGCTACATACATATATTGCCCGTTGTTGTAAAAGGTTAATTTTCAATTTCAAAATGTTTAATTTTAAGTTAAAAAGGAGTTAATTCGTCGGAATAAAGATATGTAGCCAAAAAATCAAAACCAGGTAAGTTTCAATGTAGTGAAAGACAACGCATTAATAATAATTTAGGCCTAATGAAGGGGATGTATTTGTCAGAAACTGTACAATATAACTCGTTTATTTCAAGAAAGCCTAAAGATAATATGAATAATGTGTGCCAACATTAAACAGGAAATATTATCTTTACTAATCAGACTACATAAAAATGGTTATTTGGAGATCGTGATATGCGGTCTAATGTGACGTAAATTTACACAAACATTTTCTTTATCGTGTCAAACTTTCGATCTTTATTCAGATCATCTTTAGGGCCTGGTATTTATAAACGTAGTTTAAATTATACAAACCGATTTTTTCGTCATACACATCTTTCATGTATTTGTATAATGATAAACGATATTTATTTAGAAATCGGGAGACGCGGTCTGGTGTGATGTAAGTGAGTGCCACAATCGACACCACACGCAAGAATGGCACAATTATACAGAAGACCAACACTTTGAGCCGTGAAGATGATCTCAATAAAGATCGAAACGTTGGCACGATAAAGAAAATGTTTTTCTGAAACCTACATCACACCAGACCGCATCTCACCAATTCTGAATAATTATCGATTAACCGTCACTAATTCCACACATAATAAACAATGTTTATTAATCCCAACCGCTGAAGACGTTGACAAGATAAAGAAAATGTTTTTCTAAACCAACGTCAAATCATACCTCATCTCACGATCTCCAAATAATCATTAACTAACGGCCACTAGACACCACGCACACGTAAAATAAAAAGTAAATTACTTCCTGTAATATAAGATGGCTTAAGGTCCATGTCGTGGACGAGGAGTCAACCACTAATTTATATTACATTCTGGATATTATTTCCAATTATTCTATGGGTTATGCCGGGACTGGAACCCAGAACAGCTAGAGTAGATACGAAACGAACGCCCTAACATCTCATCTAAGTTATCTTATCAAGCAGCTAAAATGATAAATTAATTTAAATTTTTTTTAAATCTTGTGGTTTAATTTACTTAGATATCCAATAAAGGAAAGTAAAATTATAAAAACGATGTACATAGTAAGGTTGTAGTAGGAACGAATCGCTAATTAATATAAAAGCTTATAGCTGATTAATTAAAAACAATATTTTTGTCAAATGACAAAAGGAAGTATCCAGTGCTTAAATATAATCAGTTAAAAGTTCTACATGGACTTGACCGGTGATTTAATAATCCAATTAAACTGAAAAACAAAAAAAAAAAGAAAAAACCCAGCGTACGAATCCTATATCTAGTTATAAAGACCCCGGATGGTACCGGGGGCTTTTTTAAGGTAGTGGGAAATGGTTATAATAGACCGCAAAGGGAAGTAAATTCTAATAGTGTAATTTTGGGCAGTTGAGGTGATTTTACGCCGCGGCCGGTTCTCGCCCCTTAAAATCTTTTGTCTTCATCCAGTCACTACATTATTGCCTCACGTCCCGTATAACTGGGCTTATTACAGAAGATTAACTTCGAAGCAGACCGGACGCAAGTTAGCTCTCAAAATCGATTCCAGACAGAAATTCACTCTGACTAAGGCCTCTCTGATAGTTATATTTTATCGTCTTGAATTCTCTGGAGCTCACAGGTTATTTTCTGTCGTTATAATCTCTCCGTCGAGCGATTTTAAAAACTTATCCTTTACTCTCAACGAGGCTATTTTGTTGCATATAATTAGTACATAAATATTAACTTATATTTTCTGTTATTTCTTCACCATGGTAAGGTTTTAGTTAAACGACCTGAGAGTAAACGTTCTTTTTTGGATGATAATGAAAGATCAAGTTAAATAAAGCCAAAATCTTATACAAATTAACTGCTAGTTTCCCTTCAAAATTTAAATTAATTATCAATAATTTAAAAAGACCTTGCGAAAACCTTTCAAGAAAAATTTATTTATGTCAGGCGTGATCTTCGCATCGCACAATCGTGTAATATTCATGTTTTGAAATCAGGGATATGGTCCAAAATGGACTATTACTACACTTCCTCCAAGCTTTCAGCATTTAGTATCCCTTCCATATGGCATAATTAACATAAATATATACTGATAATAATTGAACTCAAAATAGTTCCTTGTTTCTTTGTATCATAAATATAAACAAATACAAATATTTGGTGTTAAGTAAATTGTCCATTTATACCCACTATTTATACCATTAAATTTTTTTTCCTTTCTGTTTCTTAAAGTACTCCTCTAACAGGTAATGTCAGTAAATCAAAAATTAAATAAATAAATACTGTAAATACTAAAACTACTATAAATACTAACACTAATATAAATACTATTATATATCTGCACAAAACTATTAATTCAGCGACAAATGATATTACCCCTGTACAAATCCAAAGAATGTATTGTAAGCAAAACACTCTTACCTATCCACCAGTCCGATGCCACTTGTAAAGACAGATGCAGATTAACTTTATCCGTGAACAGGATTACTTATGTATGAAGAATACATGCATCTCACCCTTACCTACAAACATTTCCTTAAGTAGACATGACTTAGTTTCACAAAAATATAGTTTTATTAAAATCGGTGATCTCATGTATTTTTCTTTTGTAATGTGAGCTAAAGATTGCCACTGTGGTGGTTTTTTTTAAATTTTGTATAAGCGTTCTTTCTCCTTTTTCCTTTGGTTTTTATGTACATATAGTTTGGTTGAACATAGAGGATAACGGTAAAAATTAGAATATATTAATTCTTTATTTATGTTTTCAGATAGCTGCAAATTAAAATTTATTTTTGTTCTGAGTATTGGTTTCTTTATATATTTCCTTTTCTTTGCTATTTTCGATTTTATTTTTGCCGTATAAACATTTTCTAAGAAAAACAAACTAGGTATGATTGTAAGTTATACGTTCTCTTCTCAGCAATTATTTCATGGCTATCGAAGAATCGACATGAGCTTTGTCCAGTCCGGCCTAACAATACAAATAACCGAGAAGGAGAAAAAAATTAATAACGCCCGCTTTACAGCTTGGCAGATTTAATAGCTCCCGAGGCTAGAATATTATTGAAAGTCAAGGCATTATAAGTAGCATGAGTCATTAGTGTTAGGCAGTTAAAAGGGACCCCATGGAATGATGTTTTCAGCGCTGTTTCGCGGTCGATGCCCAATTAATTTAAAACGACAAGACGGAGACTCCCGTCTTGATATACATGTTTGCAATGATCCCAAATGACGAACACGTGAGCCGCAATTCATTTGATCAAGATTGATTCATTATTTCAATGGTTTGTCTACCAATTTTAATAACACCAAACCGTCATTTCGGGGACTGGTATCGTTTGGAATGCAAATTACGAAAATGGGTTTCGGTGTCATTTCATTAATGATTGGCTTTAAATGTTCTCAGTAACAGCTCATACAATGAAAATCAGGATGCCACAATTTTCTTTCTTATCGAGTTTGTTTCCCCTGCAGTCAAACAAATTTTCACATGTTCAAATTGACATTTAACTTAACATTCTATATTTTTAAACAGCAAAAGCCAATGAGTTCTTAAAGCATGTAAAAAATCAATTCAAAACATGATATCTTGAGAACCAAGCCACAAGGGAATTTTGTATAACAGTAGACAGACTAGCCAGAGGAGGATCTACAAATCTATATAGACTCTGCACCTATCTCGGGATAGCAAACAGAAACAAAACACATAATGCAAAACGCGCTTGATACAGTGAAACAAACTTACACTAAAACAACCCTCACAAAGACTGGTAAACCTACTGATAAAATTAGAGAGTGGTGAGTTCTGAGGAGTGAGAAAACATCTACACACCATGTGTATAAATAAATGATGACCCCCAAT
>CM077114.1:127370-155041 GCA_039619505.1 Cimex hemipterus | reverse complement strand
TTTTTCCGAAATGTAATGCCTTATTTTTTCACATATTTCCATATTGCGTTCCATTTTTTAAAAACCCAATTTAAAACCATAATCAGCTACAGGAAAATTATAGTTATCTAGTTTGAAGGAAAACATCAATATCTCCAGAATAAATAGGTGAAATTTGATGTTTCTGGGATCGTTTTTGAAAAATCGAAAGGACTGTCGCAATCACCCTAAAAAGGTATTGGATAAAAAATTCTTATTGCACTAATTTTGTGCCGATGATTTCTTTACACACATTTTGAATATCCTTATTATGGTTGAATGATACCAAAATTTGAAATCTCAAAAATTCATAATTCAATCTGCAAATATTGAGATTTTTATAAAATTAGCACGTAGAGACGACCCCTTGTTTTTAATGCAAAGACATGCTGTTGTCAGGCATTTTGAATATCTTTTAGGTTTAAAAAAATTACATCTAACTTAAAACTCAAAAATTCAACGATTTGTTCTGGACATATTGACGTAAGCAACATTTCCAGATTGAATCGATGAATTATTGAATTTTCAAATTTGAGAATAATTGGCAAGTAAGCAATCTTTTTTCATGTTAGGCCATTATTTTTGCACGCATTTTGAAAATCCTTTTAGTTTAGAAAGAAAGTAAACCTGAAACTCAAAAATTACATAAAATTTTGATGTACTCTTCTTTTACGAGTTATTCAGTAAATATAAATTGATGAATATCCAGAAAAAATGAATAAATTTTTACTTTCTGACAAAATCTTTTAGAATGTAAAGGACTTAAAAAATGTTTTTAAAAAATCACATTTTAACATTTTTCGAGATCAAGATAAATTGATTTGATTTTTGGAGATAAAAGAAAGAATTTTTCTATTCAAGAAAATGTTGGAGGATGATGTCTTTTCATACGTTTTAAAAAGACTTCCTTTTCTTAAAAAAATAAATACATAAAAAAGAAATAAATAAAATAAAAAAAAATTATATCGGCATCTCAAAACTTTATGCATTTGTTCATAAGATTTTGAAACTTTTTCTTTAGAACTTCGTAATTTTAATTTTTCGTGTATTTTTTTTTTTTTTTTTTTTTAACGAGGGTTCGCAACAGCAGGGGTCGTATAAACCTTCAGGGTGCCGGTGTTTTTGAAAAAACAAAACATTTGTAAGCATGTCGGGTTCGAATGCAGGGCCGCTGGATTCGAACCCGGGACCTTGACTTTACAGTGATGAGCGCCATGTGAAAGACGAAACCTCGCGGCCACCGACGCCCCCCGGTTATTGTTCTTTAAAATAAATTTTAAAAAATTAAAGTAATCAACATTTTCATATTTTATTTAATTCAATTTTCAATGGATGAATGTAATCAAGTATAAAAGATGAATTTACGTTTCTTGTATTATTTGTTTAGAACGTAGACTTTCATATTGAGTGAAAAACATCATCTTCAAAATTCTTCAGATAAGAATTTTATTATTCAAGAATTTTTTTGTTGAGATTTTTCACATATTTGTAAAGATCTCGTATCACTATATATAGAAAATAGAAGTAGAATGGATTTAAACAATTTATATGAACATAATAGGTCATGACTGTGTTAAACTCTCTAATGATAAACATTAAAAAAATTGGTGAACTCTTTATTATATTTTAAAATCAATTTTATATTTACATTACATTTGCAAATATTTTAATATCCTTCTTCCTATGTAATAATTTATATTCAAAATTTACCAGACCTCTCAGATCTCACGATTTCCAAATATTAATTCAGAATTTACTTTGTAGGTATCTTTTTCCTAGTCGACATTCCATCTATCAACCGATTTTTTTAAATGAATACATTCCGAAAGGATTATTTTAATGTTAAAAGCAAGACTTTTAAATTGCGGGTCATTAAATCT
This sequence comes from Cimex hemipterus, assembly GCA_039619505.1. NCBI lineage: Eukaryota > Metazoa > Arthropoda > Insecta > Hemiptera > Cimicidae > Cimex > Cimex hemipterus. The sequence continues at coordinate 153,143 of CM077114.1, read as the reverse complement.
TTTAATGCATCAGCAAATTACGCTTGGTAATTATCTATTTAGGACGAAAGGACATGGTTCGTTTTACAGCTGTGTGCCCTATTTTTTAATAGAGGTTGGTTTGAATAGAATACTTTGGTATAATTAAAAGGTGGTTTTGTCGTTTCTGCCAGGTGAAATTGCCTCAGGGATATAGACAATTAGGCCATTTCACCCTACAGTACTTGCCCACTTATTCAACATAAAATGCGTATATTGTATCATTCCAATACGGTTTAAAATAAATATTTACTTTTAGTAAATACTTCAATAATAAGTAAATGAAATGATATCAAAGGTTTAGGGGTAGCATGAAAAATGCAAATGAACAACTTAAGACGAGACCTCGATAATGCAGAAACTCTCTATTGAGTACAGAGAGTTATTACCTAATTGGGTGGACTGGTCTTCTATAAAGATCCAAGGCGACACATTTGCAGGTAGGCAAGTCCTACATTCCTATATTTCATGTGCTGGTTGAAAGCAAACTAATTTAAATAAAATTAAATGAAAAGTACGGGACAAGAGAAATAGCACGTCAAGTGCCCTTAAAAGGTCCAGACATAATGGTATTTACTAGCTAAAATCCCCGGTGGTTTTGTTCATTGGTTAAATCAAAAATTTAAATCATTAATTAACTTCAGGGAAGGGGGGCCGCGGTAGCCATGGTTAAGGCATCAGACTCTCGGCTGGTAGACCCCGCGGTCGTGGGTTCGATCCCTACCGTCGCTTCTGGAATTTTTCTGACACACAATTAAAAGAAATTGACACGGCACTCATCAATGGAAGGGGCGGGACCGGATCTCAGCGACCCTGGACCTGGTCCCAACCCCCTTCAAAACTGATTTTCTTCGATGGAAGAACACTGGTACAACGGGGGCTCAAGTTCACTTTGTGTTGTGAGCCCTCCCCCAAAAATGGAGCCAGGGTATAGTACAATGAGCTGTACAGCTGCAGTGCTCAGGAGGGAACTCCGCCAGCCCCTGGTATCCTCCATCCACCATCCACCTTCAGGGAATCCGATCCTGGAGGGACGTTTCACCTTAGGTAATTACGTTTTTTTTTCTGTTATGGAATATTTAATACGATTCCCTCAATAAGAACCATGATGAGCTACGAGAAAGGACTGGCTCGCTCGAGTCTGTCATTCCACATTTTTGGTTTTTCAGAAGTGTTTAGGGATTTCACTATTTCAAAATAAACCCTGAAGTTGACGAAACGCGTCTGAAGCAACAAAAAACAGCGAGGATAGGTGGACAAAGATGACAGTTAACTATGTTAACAATAGGTTCATCAGCAGACTACAAGAGGAAATCTCATAATTTTGTACAAGATCCTAATTATTTCATACTTCTAAAAAATCTTAAATAAAAAAAAAATCTTACCAAACATTTAATATCATATAGTTTTTAAGCCCAATTATTTTGTACGTACAAAAAGTCACAAATTAAAATAGAAACCTTTTCTAAAGGATTTAAAGGATTTTATGTAATTTTATTTTACTTTAAATAATTTTAATAAAGTCTACTATGAGACCAACTATTTTATAATTTAAAAAAATTTGGACTTAATTAATTTCAAAAAAAGTTCATGGGCCGCTACACAGCGCTCATCACTGAAAGGTAAGTGGCCATTCCAGCGGCTCTGCATTCGAACCCAACATACTTGATGATGATGGTGATGATGTGATATTTCAAAGTGTCGTATACTGCGCCCTTTAAGAGCTATTGTATCCCCCGTTCTCTACCTAAAGCAGGTCGGTGAGTCCTATTTCATCAAGAAACTTGATTAATAGACCCGGCTTTATTGGTTTAAGCTCTGCGATCGTCTCATTGTACATTCCAAAAGACTTCCTCCCGCGGGCTAATGTAGCTCCGCATTTTGTTAGTGAGTGCGCTGGTGTCTCTTCTGCTTCTTTGAAGAATCTACATGTCCCATCTTGGATTATTCCAATTTTCTTTGGATGTCCATTTAATCTAAAGTGCCCTATCAGGAATCCTGTTAGGATTCGCAGTCTGTTCCTGGTTCCTTCGACACATTGTGATTTCTACCTGACATACATACAAATACAAAAACAATGACACCCTGAGGGTTGGTATGACTTCTTCTGTTATTAGACCCCGCGTAAAAAAAGTTCGTAAATATGCAGGAAGCTTTACATACTTATATATATCAAACATATCCTACGGTTTTACTAATTTTATACTAAGTAGGATTCTCTTCACAAAGACAGTTAAAAAGGTTTCATTTGAAATTAAAAAGGTGAATTTGTTGTCAATAAATTAATTTAAAAATAAAAACAGCTAATTTGAAATATAAGAAAATGGTAATATTAAAATTAACAATTAAAAAGAGTTAATTTGAAATTTAAAAAGTTTTGGAATTCAAAAGCTTAATTTGACAACTTAATGTTCACATTTCGTTTACAACTCGAAACAGCCACCGTTTTATCCCTTACAACAGAGATTTTTCCGGATGGTTTAAAGTGTAAAAGTGCAACTAAGCCGAGGATGTAATGGGAAACGATTAATGTACATAACTATAAACGTCCCACAGCCAAAAGATTTAATTCTCAAATAAAGTTAATAATATTTTTTTTTAATTTGGGCCTGTAAGAAAGAACATTATGCTTGCACATTTATCTTGTATGTCGGATGGAATGTTCTTCTCTATATTCTATTTGGTTATAATTCGTTCTTTTATTATCAAGCTATTTCATGAAGTAACCCTTTAGAAATAAATGTTTAAATTGAGAGGTATAACGTTTAGTTACGACAAACTATTGAAAGTCTTTGCGAAATGATCGTTATCTGTTTATATTCAACAATTCTACCAGTTTCTTAATGTGTGTACTCTATTCGACGTTTGAGATTATACATCCGTTAAATCTTCAGATGTTTCATCCCCAAACGACTATTAACTATGGATTTTAACAACGCATTGAAGACATATTATCCACGAGTTTTGAACTTCCTTGATAGTAAATTGAACGTTTATGGACATCTTCTGTCTCCAGGAATGAGCATTAAAATAAATCACATAAATGACACCAGATATCCTGATGTCCTTTATTAAACAAGGACGAGAAAGACTCGCACCTTATCGCTCTCATCTTGTCCAGGGACTCTGGGTCATTATGACAGGCGTCTAACTTACATTGCACAAATGTCGATTGGAGAGGCTGAAGAAAACGTTCTTCCGTACATCCAATTGGCTGATCACCTCCAATGACATACCAAACAGTTGGAATTTTCGAACGTGGTCAAAGGAAAATCCGAGGATTTCGTACTCTCGTCGTCATTAGGTGTTTATCGTATCAACGTTTGGTGTGGACTTCTCGGTAACAAATTACTTGGGCATTATTTCTACGAAAGTAATATCAATGTTGCTCAGTTCCTCGATTTTTTGAGGGAGGTTTTACTAACACTATTAGATAATGTTCCTCTGCAACATCGACAAAGATTGATTCTCCAGGTTGATGGATGACCCACCCAGAATTCTTTGCAGGTGAGACATTATTTGAATCGTCACCCCCGAAACAGGTGGATAGGGATTTAATCCACTTGACTATTTTCTGTGGGGCCATTAAATAAAAAAAAAAAAAATATAAAAATAATAGTGTTTACACCAATCATAACGAGAGACCTCAGTTGAAGAACAGAAGAAAATACTTGCCAATCCTTCTCCCTGGTGATTATGGTGCTCTGAGAACCGGTGAAGAGATAGAAATGTTAAATGAGGGGTGAGTGTGTTTCCAAAAGGATAGTTCCTACTCACAGTAAGTTGTTCTGCAGCGATGTAGTAATGTATTAATTGATAAAGCGGACCACGAAATTAGTGAATTAAATGTAGTGTATAACATTTCGATGGTATTTATTTCTTCCCTATCGACTTCATTTTGGAATTCAATTGGTAGCCCAATAACAATCATGTTTTTAGAAACCAAGGAACTGTTACTTTCTATTTCCAAACACAAATTTTATTTTGTTACAGAATATCTATTAGAGAGCCGCCTAAAAATTTGAAGTTGTATGCTTTCCTCACTTCAAGCCAGCCTTTATCACCAAAAATATTTAGAAATGAATAATTATTCAGATATCGTGAGATGCGGTCTGGTGTGATGTAGGTATCAGAAAAACATTTTGTTTATCGTGCCAACGTTTCGATCTTTTATTGAGATCATCTTCAGGGCCTGGGATTTACAAACATAGTTTACATTTAGAAGTACATATGGAATTTGGAAAAGTGAATTTATACAATGCAAAAAATTATATTTTATATTCTATCAAAGTATATATTCACTCAAAGTGTTTATCTTCTGTGTAATTGTGCCATGTCGTGTTGAGAGTGCCAGTGAGATTTTACTGTTTCATGTTTATATATGTTGGTTTTTGAAGTGGTGGGGAAGGAAGTGGGTATAGAAGAGACAATTTTGTATATGTCGTCGGCTTCTTTGAGGTGAAAAGAGCCGACAAACAATGTGTTGGTAATGTTTCTGCAACTTTATTCTTTCAGGATTATATAGAAAGGGATGAATGGGAAAAGAAAAATTAGATTGTTGGGCAATTAGACTATGCGAAAAATATTGTTTCCCTTTGTCGGCTTTTTTCACCTCAGAGAAGCCGACGACTTTTGCCAAACCAACCTTTACCAGGATATACAGCTTTGTCATCTTTTTCAAAAACAACTTGTAATTTTATTTGTAAGTCATGTTTACCACATGATAAAAGTGATCTTTATTAGTCTGAAGGAATATTTGACATGAAACAAAATACTTACACAAATATGCAACATAAATTACAAATATAAATACGTGAAAGAATAAATAAAATTACGTGTTATGTTACCACAATTAAATAAACTTAATACCGCACCCTTATATTAAACAACAAAATAGCAATCCACTGGTTACCTTAGTTAGAGGATAGGTCCGGTAGGTGATGGCGGGACATATGAATATTTACATATATTTTATCAGTTGAGACTTGGCGTTTACAAAGGTCCGATTGATCTCGTTTTGCAGCAGAAGTGCTTTAAGTGATGCCTTGTCCAACGAGGGCTTCATTGTTACTGAAACCTTGTGAACGGACAGTTTAATTGAGCCGAAAGGAAAGGTCTGCAATTTGGAACTCAGCCAACCGGGAACCTGTCGATGAAGATCCTCGGTCGAAGTTATTAAATAAATAGTTTTAAAGGATTCTACTTTCATTTCTTTCCTTCGCTGGGGGTTAATTGAAACCTTAGATTTTGTCTGGCGTCCGAAGAAGCAGGTTGTCTTCTTTAAAACGTACATTTTCTACCGTATTTCTTGCAAAACAGCCACACTTACAAAGCGAAAGACAACAAATTCAAAAATTTGTAATGACTTTGAAACATAAATTGTAAATCTCCATCCTTATAAGTGTCATCCTATAAAAAGTAGTCACTATTAAAATTACCTTCACATTGATGTCTCTGAATGGTGACGGTGGTTTGATGATGAAAGGAACAAAGTGGATGTGAAACCAAAGTTCATATATTCCTGTAAAGCTTATAATTAAACATACCACACAAATATTTATTTGAAATTTTCTTTCTGATTGACGTATTAGCCAGAGCAGCGAATTATTTCTTGGAGCAAGGGATGAGCAAACAGTGGTGGTTATCTGAGTATTCGGTCCCATAGGCCTGGAAGGGAACTGAAAGGCGGCTAAGGCCAGAACGTCCCAAGTCTGATCTTAACCACCGCAATCCTGTCCCAAAAACCATAGTTCAAAGAAAGTTATAGGCTTGGAGGGCTTGATTGACCACTTAACATTCAAGAACACTGTCGATATGTAACCTCTGACTCGTAGAAATGGGTCATCCTCATCCGATTAAAGATAGGCCATGCGTGGAAGCTCGATGCCATGGCCGCTTAATTGGGGGGTGTCACTTCTCCATATAAATAGCCAATAGAAGTTTTCACTGCCTAATAAGCTTTCCAGTTGTTGAAAAATGAGTAAGATTTTTTATCAATTTTGTGGAGGTTCAGCTTTTGAGGTTGGTTGTCAGCATTATTTTGACCCTGTGCAGATTGCTAGCATGCGCAGAACTAGAAGAGGATTAGAGAGAAAATTAGGTTTAACCGAAACACAATTAATCTCTAATTAAGGTTTTGGTCGAGATAAAAAGTCGATATCACGAGCGGGATTCGAACCCATGATCTTCGGCCAAATACGCCGTTGCTCTACCACTTGAGTTTTTCGATGTTCGATCCACTCGGACAACTCCCCATCTGAACCTTTTTTTAAATTGTCCCTCCTTTTTGTGATATTTCGAATCCCACTCGTGATACTGACTTTAACTATCTATCATGGCCAAAACCTTAATTAAAGATTAATTAATTGGAAATAATTTATTTGGTCAAGCGGACCACCAAACCTCACAGAGCACACAATTCTATGATGTTTTCACTACAGTGATATCCATGGAACTACGAGATAATTATACTAAGGACGATCACATTTTTGCACCTCAGTGTACATCCTGTTTTCCATTAATTCAAAAGGCAGTTTGATTGGTGGATTCCGGGTAGATGTATTGTATACAGTTTCTTAGCTGAGTCATAGAAACGGCATTGCAAATTAGACAATGCAAATTTCTCCGTATATTTACATAAAAGTTAATAAATGCATTCGGAATGTGTTGTTGTTTTTTCCAGATACAACTGAATGCATATACTCGCGTTATAATGTGGAACTTTCATTGATGGCTTGTATGCAAACAAACTGCGATCTTTTTCAAAACCTTTCATTGGAGTAGAAACACGGCATTAATGAACTGGCGAGTCTCTTAATAGGAATGAATACAACCAAACGGTTCTGTTTCGCCATAGTTTCTTGTTTATACTATTCTATTAGGTGGGGGAAAGTGTTTCGTTACATTCGGGTATTCAATTCAGTAAATTTCGAGACTGTCTGAAAGAAGAAATTGGTACAAAATTAGGGCCAATTTTCCATCCTTCTCCGAAGCGGGGAGGGTGAGAAGGCCAGTCTCTGCACGCGATTGTAAGCAGCGTCCGGCCGGATTGCTGTTTTAATTGCACCTTTTTTATATTCGTCTGAGAACCGTTCCAAGTCGAATACCGGCTTTCAAACATTTCAAAAATCCCTGTTAATTGAAAATTAGTCTAGTAATTAACTGCCCCATGGTTGATAGGTTTTAATTAAACACAGGTATCACTTATTGATAAAGCGCTTTCACAACTTTGGATACTTTCACCGTCCCCTGTAGTAATTGCTGGGCTGTGTCAAAAGCGTAAAATGTCCAAACGATCGGCCGTCGTATATTATTCAATTGAAACTCTCCACGATCCTTTAGATAACAATTTCAAATTATCTCTTCTATAAATAACGTGCAATAATACATATTGCATGCCTCTGATTAACCTCGCTTCGGTGTAAATCCTGTCTTGGTATGTATTTGAATCTCATTAATCACTAATTACGATTTATAAACTGGAATGTAAAGCACCAAACACAAAAAACCTGAAAATTTAACCAGCAAAACGATTTTTTTAAAACTGATGTATGTTTGAAAATGCCGTGTGCAAAAATTTACGTTATGCAGGAAACTGTACAGTGTGGGAGTTTGCAAAAGACATGGCTGGCCTATTATTTTCGGTGTCCATTTTATTCTTAAACTAAGTATTGTATTCATCACGAAATATTTGCTGGTGCTATTAAAATTTGAATAAGTTAAACCGAAGTGACGACCAACCTTTTTTGTCAAATATAACTAACGCCCCCTTTTATTTCACACATTTTGAAAGTCCTTCAATTAAAAATGAAATGATTTTGAACATTCAAAAATTCATTAATTCAATCCAGAGGCATTGTGAATATTGAATATTTGGCGCATTAAGCCAACCACTTTTTTATTTTTTTTTAAAATAAATGTAATGCCATATTTTTTTTCCGCTAATTTGGAAGTCTTTTCCATTTTTAAAGAAAGCATACCGAAACTGAACAATTTATCGATTAACGTTTTCGGATAATTGGTGCATAGAAAGCTGATCTACATAACGTATAATACGCGCGTTAAACGGACATTTTTATGTAATGCCATATTTTTTCATGCATTACGAAAGTGCTTTCCATTTTTCCAAGTTCCATCCAAACAGCAAGAGATCCTGTCACCCTACAAATATAACGTCTTTTTATGAAAACCTATATAAGGCCTGTCACACCGTGTGTAAGGTAAGAATTAATTAGGCAGAATGTTTTGTGTAATGTTATAAATCATTGTTTTTTTTAAATAATTGTTATTTATTCCTAGTAGATGTGTGATGAAAATTTTAAAGTTTTCAGACGATATGGAATGAAGATACTTCGAATTTCACCCACAGGCTATGTCATTGAAACTTCCGAATCGGTTTAAAAATGTTAGCCAAAAAAGCAGTTTTGTATTAATTTTAGGCTGTTAATTTACTACCAGGAATTAATCTTCATTATTATAATTTGCAGTTTTAGTCTGTTTATTGACTATTAGAAAATTAATCTTTACGTTTGAAGTTTGCAATTTGAGATTGTTTCTTGGCTGTTAGAGATTAGAGTTAAAGATAGTTGCTGATCTGCTAGTCGGTGTACTCCTCACTGTTCGTTCCTCGTGTTCTTCACTGGCGGCAATGCCGAAAAGAGTTTGGGTAATTCACATTAGAAATTAATGAAGAAACGATGAAACGACCGGTAGGATGTCACCAGTATGTTCGAGATGAGGGATGCGGTTGATCAAAACAAGTAAATTGTGTAATTTATGCCAAGCTCCTCATCAGGACTCTACAAGTAATTACAACGTTTATAAGTAATAAATAATAAGTAAACAATAATTGTCTGATAATATCGGATAACTTACTCGTCACAGAGAATTGTTGTGTTACTTATTCGTTATTATTTATAAACGTTGTAGTTACCTGTAGAGCCCTGATGAAGACCTCAATAAAGGTCGAAGCGTGGGATCAGTTACAAAACTCACTTGTTCTGATGACCGCACCTCTCATCTCGAACATACTAATGATTAGAAATTAATCTTCACGTTTGAAGGTTGCAATTTAAGACTGTCTGTTGACTATTAGAAACTAATCTTCACGCATGAAGAATGAATTTTTATAGTATTGGGTCAATATATTTTTTCAAAGTGATTAAAAAATTACGACTTTTATATCTTAAAAATAGCAGCCAATTGCAAATTTTTGAAATTCTCAATTTTGATTTTTTAAATATTTATTTAATTTTTAAATTTAAATATTTAAATAATAGAGAGAGAAAGTTATGAGTTATGCATTATACCGGGTTAATTTTTTTCTTTTATTGGACATCACATCATAAAAGGAAGCATATTGAAGAACGAGAAGACACGAAAAAATGATGCACTGAAATAGGTTAAATAGGTCCATCAATCATTTTTAAACGTTTTGATGTAGTCGTCTATTGATGAGTTACTACCTGTCTTTATGTGTCGGTATCAATTTATCAAGGAGCAAGTTAATTAATTAAGTATAAGGCCTCGACGTTATTATGTTTCCAACTTTTTTTTTATTTGAAAAAATGGAAGGCTGGATTTGGTCTTATTCTTCTTATCTTGCAGACGGTTTACCATCGACCAGTTCCAGTTGGTCATTCGAACAACGCTCTCGGATCAGACTGTGCCCATGTCAACCCAAGTGCATGTGTAGCATCGTTGTTGAAAAATAAGGCATGAGGGGAGAATTTTGGTTCTGAACCAATGCGTAGCTCGTCCAAAACAATAAATATAAAGAGATTTATAAATAATAAAAGCCATGGACGAACGCTAAAGGTTTTATCATGACATTATATCTGGTCATATGGGTTGCGGTTAATGGCTTCTTTTTTTGCTATTTATTGTGTATCATTATGATTTCTGTTGCCATCTATCTGCATAAAATCCAGTTGAAATAGTTTCCTAAAAATCATGTGTATAAATCAATTCCTGATTTTTTTTTTTCAGTTTCATTATAATGAATCGAAGGCAAGGTACAAATTATTCAAGATGACAGAAAATATATAAACTATGTTAAAATTCTTCAAGCTAAACAGTGAACAATTTTTGAAAATGACTAATGGACTTACAGAAAGATTAAAGTGACAAATCGCTCTGACAGGTTTGGCTAGTTAAGACATTTTTTATTGGCTTTTATTGTTTTGAGATAAAAAAAGTCAGTGTCACGAGCGGGATTTAAACCCCACGATTTTCGGCTAAATCGCCCCTATTCTACCACTTGAGCTATCGTGACTTCGATCAACTCGGACACCAACTTTCCATCCCCCAATTTTCATTCCTATTTGCTATTTTTCAAATGTTGTATAATTTATTTGATTCTCGGCGTCGTCCACGGAGAGCTTTAGTGAAGATATCCTTCATTTAACGTATTAAATTCATTAGATTGATCAAATAACATCTTTCAATTAATTATTCTTTATGTGAGATATTGGTAGAAGTAAAATTCATTTGCCGCCGAAAATCAAATAGATTACACGACATTTGAAAAATAGAAAATAGGAAGAGAAATTCGAAAGGTTGAGTTGAGATGGGAAGTTGGTGTCCGATTGGATCGGTGTCACATTAGCAGCATGCGGTACAGCAGCAGTGTATTTAGCCGAAGTTCGTGGGTTGGAATCCCACTCGTGACACTGGCTGTTTTATTTCAACCAATACCTAACATAAATATTAATTAATTGAATTATGCATGGTTTTGATATTTGTAAGGTGTATATATTGGTCGGTAATATGCAATATATCGATTCTTTTGACCGTTCTATATTCTATATTGTATTCTATTTTTCAGGTTTGATCACACTAACTGCAAGGTAGAAAAAGTTTATCACGTTATCTTAGCCTCAACATTTTTATATTGCATAATGTTAGTTTTTGAATAGGATCTTTTTAGAATCTACTTCCTTTCTTTGTGAATGACATTAGTTTATGAATGACAGGTTTTGTTGACATCTAGAAGAAAGCGGCCCGTCGTTAGGTACATGATGAAACAATTCTGATACTCTCACATTGAAGCCCAAGGATTTGAATCATTTTACCTTTTAAGCGATTTAGCAACTAGCTGACATATTTGTAACGTTAGCGTATATTTTAAAATACCGTTTGCATGCAAACGGCTTTATTTAACTACGTAGTTGGTAAAATTGACTTAGTTTAACCAAAGACTTTTCTTGCGGGCGGTAGTTGTGCCTACGTTGTATTACAAACTACACTGAAATCACAAGTGGTTTTGCTACAACGCGAATAAAATGATATAAGCAGGTGAAAAATAATTTACGCTATTCATCTATTGCTTGTCACATGCAAATAAACAACGATATTCAAAAGTCCATGTAATGTATCCTTTAGAAAGCATTCGCCACCGATTCTATTTGATATATAGCTTCTATGATTTTGTAAATTATAAGGTTATCTTTTTTTAAATACTATTAACTAAAACTCTTTTACCATCAAAATAACCTTTTCCAATTTTAAAATAACATTTTTCTTTTGAAATAAACTGTTCGCTTTAATTTATAATTAACTTTTTCATTCAAAATGATCTTTCTTAATTTCTAATTAACCTTTTTCTATGATAAAAAATCCTCTACTTAATGATCATTAAAGATTTATTAATTTATATACATTATCAGTATATTTTGGATGGTCCGGTAAAATTTGCGTTGTATGAATGACGATATCAAACAACCAAATATACGTGTTTAATATTTTTTACGTTACTTTCAAACTTTTTTTTTGTAGAAAACTGTAGAGAAGGAAATTCCCAATTAATTTTAAATTAAACTCGTTTATCTTCAAAATAACCCTTTCTAATTTTAAAATAACATTTATTTTCAAATAAACAAAATTAGAATGGCCCAATTACACAGAAGACAAACGGTTTGAGTAAGTAGAAATCCTTTGATGAAATATAAAATATATTTTTCATTGTATAAATTCATTTTTTTACATCCTATATGTATTTTCTAAATGTAAACCATGTTTGTAAATCCCAGGCCCAGAAGATGATCTCAATAAAGACCGAAACGTTGGCACTATAAAGCAAATGTTTTTCTGTTAGCTACATCACACCAGACCGCATCTCACGATATCTGAATAATTATATATATATTTTATATTTACTGCATATATACTTATTTTGTGTGAATATACATACATACATATGTATCATTATCACATTATATATATGTATCATTTTCCTAATAAATTTTATCTCCAGATGTCGCACTCTCACCCAAGAGGTCTCGATATTCCTCGGGGTGTGGGTTGAACGGCACCTTATTACACCGAATTACATTCATTCCGACAAATGATCATAAATACAATACCCGGTGCAAACATACGTAGATGTCGGATCACATTCACCCCTCCAGAGTATTTGGCATTCTGCAGGGAAGAGTCAAAACCACTCCATTTTCGCTAATAATTTACTTTTACACTCTAGACGTCACACCATCATCCCAGAATACAGATTCTTGGGGAGAGATCGAACCAACTCCGTTATCCCTAAAACGTTACTTTACAGACATACAGTGACTCTCACCACCACCATGCTCGACATTCCTCGGAGCTCCTTCTTTCACGATAGCAAATTACATACATTGATTCTAATATATTAATAAAAATATATATAAGCACAAGAGTAACCACACAAACAAGGCACAAACGCTATAAACACTTGACAATCCCTCATCGGCATGTGCATGCCGCCGTGCTCCAATACCAGCCAGGTCGGACTATTTGTCAAAATATTATCTATAAACGTCAAGCCATCGGCAATTGAAAAATGTGCTCGACCGTTATTTTATTCTTGCATAACGAGCACCATTACGGTTGCTTTCCGGCCAGAAGGGGCCCGTCAGTTATTTTGTATGACATATGAGTAGTCTTGTCAGTAGGGCCTTTTCCCTTTTCGACGGCTGACCTATTGGTTCTCCTATTGGCTATAGGATTATTTCTATTTTTCCGGTCCCATTCCCATTTTAACTTATTTGAAATGCATAGCTTTAAATCCGCTGGACGTACAGGGCGTCATTGGGTCTTACGGCGGCTTCGTTGGTGGAGATATAATAATTTTATATATAATTCATCCAATTTGCGTTTTTATAATAAATTAACGACTATTTTTCAAAAATAACGAGGAGTGGTAACGAAAAATGATATCAGTATCGTCTGAGCGTAAATAGGTTCCAGCCCCCCCTTCAAATAGCAAGAAATATGTTTAATTCCCAGATCTAATAAGGAGATTACTGCTAAATCGTAAATTCATTCCGGTGATTAATATTATAACTCCTCCCTCTGATTACAAAAACCCCTTGGAATTTTTTACCAACTTTTTAATTACTTTTCCACAACGGCAAGGGTTAAACGTCGAAATTCCATCGGAACGATTAAAATCGAGGTGCTAATATAGCCAGTTAATAGCCGTATGATTTTTTTCCCTTTTGTATTTACTGATTGACTGATATATTAACACTATTTTATGGGACTTTTTTTTATTATTTATTTACATTATGTTTTCTCGGGGTTAAAATGGCCTTATTAACTTCAACGCACTGTCTTCATCGCGCACAAGACCATTCCGGCTAAACAGAGATCAGATAAAAAGGCTTGAAATTTTCTTTCAACTGAATGGTAAGTGACGTTTGGACAAATAAAAGTTTACAATAAAGCAACAGGTAGATGTTTCATTAGAGCAAATTAGAAATAAAGAAAACTTTTTTATGTAAAGCACTAATTAATAAAACAGAGAATGAAAAGAAAAAGTAAAAATAATAAAGACAAACATGTATGATACACATTGCAAATAGTTGTAAGGACTGAATTATTAAAAAACATTCAAGTCTTTTGAAATTCAAATTCTATGATCTTTGTACGAGTATTTCATATATCTTCATATATCCTCTCAGTGGCACTCTCAACACGATATGGTACAATTACACAGAAGACAAACACTTTGAGTGAGTAGAAATACTTTGATAGAATATAAAATATAATTTTTGCATTGTATAAATTCACTTTTCCAAATTCTATATGCATTTTCTAAATGTAAACTATGTTTATAAATCCCAGGCCCTGAAGATGATCTCAATAAAAGATCGAAACGTTGGCACGATAAAGAAAATGTTTTTCTGATACCTACATCACACCAGACCGCATCTCACGATATCTGAATAATTATCCGTTAACGGTCACTAATCTCTACACATATCCTCATATTATTTAAAACATGATTTACGAAACATTTTCTTAATCATTATTAGTCACTAACACACCTAATGCTAAATGTTCAATTATCAACATTATCAATTATCATGAAGAAAAGATATGGCAGAGTAGACGAAATAGGTAACTCGGCGAGCTCGTCCCCAGGACTTCGGGCCCAATAGGCCAGACGTTCCCAGTATCATCACTCTCATACCTAAAGTCGAACACACACTTACCTGATGCTATCCGACGCCTTGCCACGTTTTGGTGGAGTGTGCACATCTATCTAGCGCAAGTACAAGTCGCATACAGTCCACAGCGTTTACCACATTAATCACGATCACAATCGCAAAGCATCTTTTGTTCTTAATGCACTATTTTGAGCAAAACCTTGTAATAAAATCGTTAGTTAAATTTTATGAGCACAACCTTCTAATAAATTGTATGTTAAACTTAATTGTCTTAAATAAAGTTACTCCTACCCATCAGAACTAAACGATGTTTATACAAACTTTTTAAATACAAAAAACCCTAATTAATTTTTAATCACAGTAAATTTGGTTTAAATTAAAATAAGTATGTTGTAATTAATATAACGACAATAATACATAATAATAAAAATATGAGTGCCCGGATCTTTTGCCTTCGACTGTACTCGATGCACATGCATCGGGTAGATGTGCACGGGGGTAAGGCAACCTTATGGAAAATCGGAGTATGGATTTGCAACGGATAGCGTCGTATGGCGTCGCATCGGGTAATTGTGTTTCTGGCTTACCCGATGCTATGCCACGCTAACCTACTCGACGCTTTGCGATCCCTACTGTCCAGATTTTCTTCGGTTCGCATCGAGAGCAATTAGGCTAAACTATATGAAGGAAAGAGTTAAAATGGACATGATAATACCGTCAACTATTATGACTCATAATATGTCAGCCTTATGATTCACCGGGATCTCCTCCACCAATAAAACTGAGGATCTGAGGCATAAAAACCTACAGTTTATCATTGGAGCTGATGCAAACTCACACAATGAGGTATGGAACAGCACAAACACAACAAAAGAGGTGTTAAGCTTTTAGAATTCTTAATAATTAATGATTTAAATATTAACAAAGGCTCTGAACCAACTTTTGTAACTATTACTAACTAACTATTGGAAATATCGCAAGGAAATCGAAAACATCAGTGAGGCAAGTAAACGCCACAACATACTCGCCAAAGACCCTATAAACCCCATCGGAACAATAGAAAAACCAGATGGGAAACACACACAAACCGGATAGGAAACACAAGAAACCCTAATAAGAGCACACTTTACGGAATCCAAAATTGTCATTATTAAGATAAAGGAGAGCGCTGAACCCGCCAAAGACCACAAAGCCAGAAGGGAAGATTGGCAAATAGCCAAAACGGTACTATTATATGGTATACGTATGGCTCCGTATCAGGCGTTTCCTGTACAACCCCAAAATATGAGCAATCAAACTCATTAGGGAAGTAAGTTCGGCCTTTCAAGCAGAAATACATGCCATCAACGCTTGTGCGCTGGAAAATCTTAAAAGAGGTTATACTGGCAAAAAATTCCTCATAAGACCAGACAGCCAAGCAGCTATTAAACCATTGGCATGCAAAATAATTACGTCAAAACTAGTCAGTGAATGTATCCAAAATCTCCAAAACCTGAGAAAATACAACAACCTGATGATATCTTGGGTGCCAGGCCACAGGGGAATTCTGGGTAACAAAGAAGCAGACAGGCTGGCCGGAGGAGGATCTGAAAGACCATACATAGACCCCGAACCAATCCTTCGGATAACAAACACAAACATAGAATCCTCCGCAGAATGGACAAAACAAAGAGAGAAGTGGATAAAATCTAGCAGTGCCAGATGTGCTTATGATGAAACAACCTTCACCAAAATTAGCAAAAGAACTACTGAAATTGGAGAGGGCAAAACTAAGAGGAGTGGTGGGCATACTAGCCGGTCACTGGTATCTGAGAAAACATCTACACAACATGGGTATATACTATAATGATCCCATTTGCAGATTATGTAATGAGGAGGAGGAAACAGTCAATCATATCATCTTCGAATGCGAAGCAACTGCTCAATGGAGGTTTAACCTAACGTAAGGAAAAGATTCAGGGAACCAAATTGCAGCAACAACAGTCGATGAACTGATACAAAACGGATTGAATCGATTGACTGAACTAAGGAATAAACCTGCAGTGCCTGGGGAATACAAACCCCGCTTGCTGGTATCCTTTCCACCATACCGTACCATAGTTTTGCTCGTAAAATTATAATTATAATTTAAAAATTATAATTACACCATTTTGTAATGTCGGGTATCATCAGGACAGGACACTCATATTTTTTGTATTTATTTCAAACTCAGTACATATAATTTTGTCGTTATATTAATTACATGTTATTTTAATGTAAACGAAACTAAACGAGTTCAAAAATTCATAAGTGTTTATAAACATCGTTTAATTCTGATGGGTAGGAGTAACTTTATTTAAGTCAATTAAGTTTAAAAAACAATTTATTAAATGGTTGTACTCATAAAACTTAACTAACAATTTATTACAAGGTTTTGCTCAAAATAGTGCATTAAGAAGAAGAGATGCGTTGCGATTGTGATCGTGATTATTGTGGTAAACGTTGTGGACTGTACCCCACCAAAACGGGGCAAGGCATCGGGGAAGTGTGTTTCCGGCTTAAGGCTTCGGCGAAATGATTCTTTGGGTCTAAAGTCGGTCGTGTATTTCGTCTGTTAGGAATAACAAGAAAGCAAGACGTGCTTCACTTTGGCAAGGATGCCGGCCGCATGCCCTAGGGTCTGTTCTCTGAATTTTGGGTGGGAACAGTCCCAGCTCACAGCACAGTCTATCCAAAGGGCTTGTTCGAAGCACCGGAAATAGCTCAAAAGCCCTGACTAGCGCCTATCGAGCTTCTGGGAGTGCATTATTCAGTCTGAAGGATATGGCTTGTGCATTTAATTTCATTTTTTGCAGTTGCGACGCTTAGCTGGTAAAATGCATTAAAGACAAAAGGAACTTGTATTTTGTTGTTTATTTCAGAATATATATTTTAATGTATTATGAAAATTTAACTAACAATTTTTTCCTAATTGTGCTTTAAATATGTTATTAAGATAAACAAAACCAGTTAATAAATTGTTAGTTAATTTATTCCATTAGTACATTATTTTCCGTTGTTTTGCTGAATTTTTTTCAAATCATCAAAATTAAATCATTTTTATGACAACTCATGAATTTATGACCTTGTTTCTCTCTTTTTCTTAGCTTTTCTTATCTTTCTCGCGTTTAAACCTTAATAATTACATTTCCTGTTTCTCCAACCAATTATGACGTTTTATATGTTGGTGACCAACTTTCTCTGTCTTTATTTTTTATTTATTTTATATTTATATTTTATTTTTTAGCCGCTCTGTACCTCAGAGCCTAATCAAATGTAGATAAAATGACACAAATAACAAACACAAATACAAAGAAACATAGAAACATGATGGTCTGATCGGCATTCACGCTACTCCAGACTATTCTATATTCCTCGGGGTAACTAAGAAGCCCCTCCTACATTCACGCTAACAATTTACTTTCGGGATGTTAAATTTCTTCTTTGTAGTCGTAGGTTTGTGCTATTTGTTATCATATGCTCTACCGCAATAACCGCTCCATCCAACGAGCACCTACGAGGTCTCTCCCCCATTAGAAGGAGGTAGTGAATTGCAGAAGGATGTTGTGATTAAATAAAGAAAGTAAATAAAGAACAAAATACAAGGTTACGTTTCTCTTTTAACATATAATGATCATAACTTTAAGATTACGGCGGTTTTATTAGTTTACTTGTATTTGTTTAATTCTTAACAAATAACCTGACTAATTTTTTTGCCTTTTGGCAGGAGTATTTGTTTGTATAGGACTGTCTTTTTAATTATTTCCGTTTTCAAAATTGAACACAACCCGCTGTTCGTAATCTAGCGGAAAACATAAGAAATAATTAAACCCCGTTTAAGGTATGATTATAACAGTTGAAGCCCGTTTAAAATCTGTCAACATTCAATAAATTTTATTTGTAACGGTCAACTTTGAAAATGGCAAATTTAAACGATATAGGCCACGTTGGGTTGGGCTTAATATGGAGTTATTTTAAATAAATATCAGACCCAAAATCCGGTAGCAACATCTATAAAAATTAATGCACTTCGGATCAGGAATAATTATACTTTCGACAACATGGGGAAATCGGCTGGCCGACTTTTCGCTTTCGTGTTTGAGAAAAAAACATTGAGAATCCAAAACTGCTTTAGGCCGTTGATGTTATGATGATGATGATGATGATGATATGTCGGGGTGATTATTCAAATATCGTGAGATGCGGTCTGGTATGATGTAGGTTTCAGAAAAACATTTTGGCATGATAAAGAAAATGTTTTTCTGAAAACTACATCACAACAGACCGCATCTCACGATATCTGAATAATTATTGATTAAAGGTCACTAATTTGTACACACGATGTACAACAGTCGATACTTTTTGTTGGATCGACAAATTTATTTCAACCTTTCTTCACTTAATTTTTATTAGTTTAACACGGACGTATCGCATATGCCATATTTCATGTGTTCACAATTTTCCTTGTCAAAACCTTTTTAGATTTAAAATTTCGTTTTGGGCAGGGTTAAATTGAATTTTTTTCTTCTTTTAAATTAAACCAAACAAATAATGGCAGTTTGAATTTCTGCCTTAAAAAATAATTGAATACATTCTTGAAGGTATGCATCAAAAAGTAAAATAAATTAAAGGCAATTTCAACTAATTAAAGAGTTGCTCGCCGAATGTAATGACAGGCCTGAAAAACTCAGAGAACTCCCAAAAAGAACTTCTTTTGATTATTTATTTTTAAATAAACTCAAAGTGCAAATACAATAATTACATTAATATCGTAGCTTTCTGTTTATTAATAAATGCATTTAAAAAGTTTCATTATTCTTTTATTTTGTAATTTTTAATTTAAAATATTAATAAACTATTATTCCCAGTTAAACAAGAAATTCCATAATTATAAGGCCAGAGTATGAGAACTAAAGAAAAGCTCAAAAGTACAAAATATTCTATTTTAATAATAAAAAACAATTAATCTTTCAACACATGGAATAATTAAAAAGCAATCATGCTGTATTAGTTCTTCAGAAATGTTATATTACAAATATGTAGAGGCAGGAAGGCATGGTCATTGACCAAGTCACTTTTCAAACATAGGACCCTCCCACCTTTACCAGTGTGAAAGAAAGTAAAAAAGAAATAAAAAAAAAAAAAATAAAAAATTTAATTAAAATAAAATAAAAAGTGGGATAGGACTATAATGGAATAGAAAAAAAACCTTTTTCTCAAATACAGTCAATTTACAATACAAATACATTTCAAAAGGTAAATTCTCTGGAGAGATGCTACAACTCATAAAAGGAATGAAAAGTGATAGGGTCAGATAAAATTGAAAACTGAAAAATTTGAATGTAATGTTTTATATGAAGTAGTATGATATCACTTCAAAGCCCTTTAGATGTATTGTTATGTGTTAGTATTATTATGTTTATACTGGAATTTTATTTGTGAGTAGTGTCACCCAAAATCGCTATCTAGCCACTAAATAGAGAACTATTAGCCCTTCTGAATGATTAATTGAAATATCTAGTGTTATTCCGAATTGTGAAAAAAAAAAAAAAATGGACAGTAGTCAGTAGTTAGGTTCTCTTGTGCCAATATATTCGTGAGTATCCTTTTTGTACAATATTTTTTGAAATTTTATGTATGTCCTAATTTTTAAAATATTTTATCTAGTTGGGAAACACATATTTTTGTAACTTGTAACTGTTTTAAGTTAACTGTAAATCCATAATAGATAAGACAGAAAATGTTTCAGTTTTAGATTAGAGATTCCATTAAAATGTGTGTTTCATTTATTACAGGCAGACACTATTGAACCAAGATATTGCCTACTGTGGAAATAACAGAATATTTTTACTAACATGTTTCTAACCTGACTTCGATCAGAGAGAGTTGAATTACACTTTATATATCTCTCCTGAGGTAAGAAAATAAATTAAGTTAAAATAAGAGATTGGTAAATAAGGTACATAAAAAGTATGTATTATATAAATGACAATTACTAAAAAAAAGTATAATAATAAAGCCTTCAAAAAATTAAATCCAGAAGTTATCTGTCAGATACCACAAATAATTGTATTAAATGTAACAGAAACTTCAAAAGAAAGAGGAATATGATTTAGTGTACATATACTAAGTACAATTAATAAATTATTACTGTTGCAACTACACATGGAGAAGTTCTGGGCTGAGTATTTAATAATTTCTAGAGAAAAACAATCATCATATAATTCATTTTATATCTGGTTTCAAGCATGTTTATAATTACTATAACTGGGATTTTATCAAGGACCTGGTCATCTTATTTGACCAACAGGTTATGTTTAAAATTACATTTTATGTTTAATGGCTAAATCTCTAAAACTCTGTGATTTACAATTTTTGTTGTTCTATTTCCCAATTAGTCAGTTAAAATCTACAACCCCATTCTTGTATTTTTGTTTTTGATTGCGCACCACATCTTTATAGATAAAATTCTCTAGAAAGTATTCAGCATAGGATTCTGATTTAAGTACATTCTGTTTTATTCCACACATTTGATGCAAATTATTTTATTTCTTTTTAAATTAATAAATAATCAGATAAATTGCTCAGAATTTGTCTAATTAATTAATTTTAATATTTCATTTGAAGTTGGTTACATTGAACTTTCAACAAAACAAAGCCTTCTGCAGAAACAATTATCATTTTCATTCTCCAATAATTTTATGTTGTGTTTATATTGTTTTTGCTTTTGTCTTTTCATAAGTGGCTTGTAATCCTGTGTTTGCAATGATTTAAAAAATAAATAAACATAACTACTGGGCATTGAAATACCTTACTACGGACTGCATTTACGACTAAAATCATCATCGGAATTGATTATAGCAAGTAACTATAACTACAGCATTTTAACTATAACACCAGCATTTCATAATAGTAAGTCAAAAGGCGTCATTAAATATCGTGTGCACTGGTGTGGTCACAAAACTAATAATGAAGATAATTAAATAAACTAAAACCCAATACCTGAGGTGAACTGGTGTATAGTCCTCCTCACCAATCTTTTTTTCTGAACTCAGCAATGCAGCACCTAAACATTCAACATAACCACGGGTATGGATAATATGGAGGGCTTAGATGACCATGTTACCTGCTAGTTTCTGTCAGAACATTTTTTATCGACAATTGGAAGAGATCACTCCCATGATTTAAAAAAAAAGAAAAAAAAGTAAAATGAAAATAACTTCTAAGTCTTAAAACAATGAATGCTAACACTTTGGATTTTATGCATAGAAGCAAGAAAACAGAAGCACAGAAGTAGGAAGCAAACTTTGTGCCAATACCTTCGGTGAAAACATGCCACTCACCAAATTCAATTAATTTTCTATTTCTGGAAATAATGTTAAGTTTATATGAACAATATTTACAAGTAATTTAACTAAATACAATTATTCAAAACCTCCTGGCAATGGCACAAGGGTTGGCACAGATCAGGTGACAGACAGGTGAAAGACTGAAAGGAAGTTTCACAGGTTCTTGGAGTAAATCATAAGATATTCAGGAGAAGAGAGCAATGGTATGCCAATGAGGAAATGGCCTGAGCTAACATATGAGTCTGCTTCAGCAGGATTCTCATTTAAGGGACAAAAGGGTCAGTTATTTACTATAGTTTCCTAAGTCCTTCTGGGTAATCCTTCAATACCATCAGAGACCTTGAAACCACCTTTTCCAAATGAAGCACATAATTGTTTAAATGTTACCTAAACAATTGAACCAGTGTTCTTCGTAGAATTGTATTTCTGATCTAATGACAGGCTTAAATAAGCAGGACAGTTGAAAAGAAAAGGGAAGCCATTGCAGCTAAGGCAACTAAAATTTTAGGTGTGGAGAAAATTTTTCTTTCTACGGTAACTGAAGAAGATTTGACCAATGAAACCAATGAAAATAATGACTTATAATTATGGGGTGCGGGTTGATGTCAGAATTAGACCATTCAGTAGTAAGAGAAACAAAACCCATTAATAGATCATAAGTGTTGACACTATCTGAATAATGTTGTTTTCAAACTCTTTCCATGTATACGGATCAATGGTTTTCAAAGCAAGGGAAAAGAAAGCCTGCTAATTTGTCTACTGATAATTTTGTAAAGGTTTATGTGAGTGCAGAATAAAATTCTTTCTTCCACTACTACCTAAACAGGTCTATGGTGGCAACCCTATTGCACATAGCCATACATTGGAACATTCATTATTCCTTACAAAACTGAACGCTTTCATTGATGCCTCTTCATGGATCTCTTTGGGTGTGAGAAATGGCCTACTGAAGTGGCTGTACTATAAACAAGTAGTGGACGCTGTAGAGGTCTATATTTTTTCTCCAATCCCGCTTACTGAAAGAGAGTTGTTTTGCCTTCCATTTTGAGATGTTTATAAATCTCTTAGCTTGCACTGTATGTGTCCAGGATTTGAGTGTTTCTTTCTCAATTCATCCAACTTAAGCACACACCCTGATGTACTTGTGGCGACTTGCCACCTTCTCGTCGGAAAGCGACACCTAGCGGGAAGCTCACCGATTGAATCCACACTTCTATTAAATATTGCCTTTTCTATTGTTATTATAACTTACAATAAGAATCTATTTATTTTATAATTAACGATGTAACTAATTATCATTAGATTCTAAATATACTTAAACGGACTGTTTAGAACTTATAAATAAAGAGAAAACAATAATCTAAGGCAGCCACTTCCCGCTCCTTCCAATTCGCACCTCCGAAATACGTTTGGCTGCCAAGGGCCCAAAAAAAAAAAAAAAAAAAAAAAAAAAACACTAATGCCAGCTAACTGAGAAGAAGCTTGATCACCGGACCGAAGGAGGATTCAGCCTAACATCCACATTAAATCGACTCTTCAGGATTTTCACCGGCTCTTCTCAGAGCCACACGTCACTAAACAATTAGAGTTTCACCTCGAAAACTAGAAAGGACCCACGGGTCGTACGAGCTCACGATCTCCGGGGTGCCCGGTACCAGTCGGACAGGTGGAACTCTAACCCATCTCACAACGGACCAGGACCAAAAATCCTCCTCACCGGCTCTATTGAGCCCACGACTTAGGAGTGCCTTTCTCGTCTGTCTGAAAGGGGTTTCGTAGAGCTCACGGTTGCGGGCTTCCCGGTAAGACAGAACTGTTGGGACCTTCCTGGTCAAAACCGGCCCTTGTGAGGGCCCGCCAAGCGATTTTACATCGCACGGAAGGACCCCAACAGTACTTAATGGTGGTTCTGGTCCTATAGGTGAGATTTTTTTAGCTAGTTGTTCATTCCCTACTAAACCTTCATGCTCCAGAATCAAAGTTAAAGAAATTTTATTCTGTTTTCCTACTAACATCATGCAATTTAAACAATCCCAGAGAAGTTAGGAGTTGAAAACATTTAGTGCCTTTATGACTGCCTGGCTGTCTAAGAGCTTGTATAACTACGCACCTTCATATTTTCTTTATTAACTTCCGTGCACAGAGTTGTATTGTGTGGACTTCAGCTTGGAATTCATTGGGGATAGTCCAAGGAGCTTCATTAAGGTGTAATTGGACCATTTCGCTCTAAGTCTGCTCTCTGTTCCATCTTTGATGAATCTGCATTCCATATTAGGACACTTTCTTGACACTTGAAGCTGCCTTTTTTTTCTCAAATGTCTCTATTGTCTATGTCCACTAGGAATGCTCTGATCATGGTTGGAACAAAGTTGAGATTTTATCTGATTTTATCACACACCATTGAAGCCATATCGTTTATTTTAATTCTTTTTATTATTTTGTGGTGACTGCTCCTTAGATGTGCTTTTCCTTGAATATCAGGAGTAAGTTGACACTCTCAAAAGCCGCCTTTTGTACATAAACATTTAAGGGCAGGAGGGTCGAGTGTTGTTTCCATTGCTGTAGTTGGGCAGGTACCCAATGCCCCTGTAATGTTGGGATACGCTAATCATTATAGACTTTGTAATTTGGAATGTGTTTAAATTGAAATTTATGTCTTTAGATTACCTGAGCCCGAGAGCCTTTAATATGGCACCCTCAGGTGTGGTCGCTCAATAACTTGTTGGATTCATGAGAAGCGGTCAAGAATGAAGTGGTTCAGAAAAACACGCTCTTCATTTTTTTTCGCCTACGTATCGACTTTTACTTGGGACATCTTCAGGGTATAAAGTTTGGTGCTATTTCTGTAGTATATTGATTTGAGTAATGAGAATAATTAAATACACTAGAATTAAATAAGACCCCAATACATGAGGAGTATGTGTCCTCGCCAATTTTCTTTTCGGAACCTAACTAACCTATTGCCACGATACCGTCCGAACCTTTTTCGATCTTTTCACTCTCGTGATTTTAAATTAAAAGAAAATTAAACTGATGAAAATATCTGTTTTAAAGCTAACTCGTCGGATTTTATGCGCGGAAGAAAAATCGTACGTTCCTCTAGGCAAAGTGAGAACACGTCACGACAGGAACAAACTGCGAGGAAGTATCCCTTTCGGCTCGTTTAGGGATTAAGGCGCAAGGGATTGTGGATAGAATTTTAACGGAAAAATGGACCTTTGCTCCAATTTATTTGGCCGAATCACTGCTATATGTTTCATTCCATATAAAACAGTTTACTGGCTGTCAAAAATTCATTGCCGTTGTTTAAAAATAAAAATTGCATAGATTTTTCTAGAATATGCGTGCAGTGATTATGATTATTATTATAAATCATATTTTCTCTTTATTTTTAAAGTTAGTTGCATTAGTGAGCACAATAGATCTACACAGATCGCGGCGGCCTTTTTTTATCCCTTAGACGTGGTAATGTTTTATACCGCGCTCTTCAAAACGTGCTGCATCTTTTAATAAGTTTCTTAGTTTAAAACAATTTTTTGTCGTATATGATAGATAACTTTTGACTTTAATTTGATTTAATGGGTGTTGAGCCATTTTTACATCGTTAACCACATGCTCACAAAGTAATATTTGTAAAGTGCGGTAAGTTGTTCTACAAGGTGTTTATCACTGTGCGCAGATCACTGAATAATCGTAGCGAGGATTGGTGTCTTCAGAGGGTAAATTTTTTTTTTATACAACATCTGCGTTTTATTTGTACCTTGCTTACCAATCACTGATTTTAACGTTTTTTCTTTTCCCAGGAGAGATTGACAAGGAGAAATTCAACTATCTCTGATCGAAGACAGGTTAGTAAACATGTTAGTATAAATATTATTTCCACAGAAGGCAAAATCATCGTTCAATACTGTCTGCCTGTAATAAATGAAACACACATTTTAATGGAATCTCTAATC
>CM077114.1:80877-107553 GCA_039619505.1 Cimex hemipterus | reverse complement strand
GAGAGAGAGAGAGAGAGAGAGAGAGAGAGAGAGGAGAAGGAGAACAAGGAAGAAAGAAGTTGGGAAATACAGAAAAAATGAAAAAATGATGGCAATATGGGCCGTACAATAAAGAAGGTAGAAGAGATAAAGAGAAAAAAGAAACAGAAAAGAGAGGAATTTGTTAGGAAGGATAGGGAAAAGAAAGTGAAGAAAAAATAAAATAAGAGAAAAAAAAAGAAAGAAAGTCGAGAAAAAGAAGAAGTTACAAGAGAGAAAAATAGGAAAAAGGAGTTGTAAACAAGAGAGATAGAAAGGGGAGAAAAGAAAAAGGAAAGATAGAAAAATGAACAGAAGACAAAATAGAGGGAGATGAGAGTTATTGAAGAAAAGAGGAGAAAAAAGGGAAATGTAATAAAGTAGTTAGAGTAGTTATAGATAGAGTGGATAAAGAAAGAGAAGACAAAAGAGAGATAGGGAGACAAAAATAAGAAAGAGGAGGGAGAAGAAAGAAGAGAAAATAGACGAGAAATATTAATAAATAAAGAAAAACTGAAGAGACAGAAAAGAGAGAGAGAGAGGGAGAGAATGTGCGAAAAAGTTAATACAAAGAAGAAAGAATTTAGGAAAGATTGCACAAATAAGATTAAGAGAAGAAAAGAAAGAGGCCTTAACCTATTTCACGAAAAGAGTTAAAGACATAAAATTATTTAAAATTAAACAAAAAATTTATTAGCTTGATAACACCATGCTAAAAGATTAGAAGGAGGAGGAGTACTAAAATTCTTTCCCTACATTGCTCCGCTGGTCTCGCTTTTACCACTATGGTATTTATGTCGTACGGCCATTATTATTATTTTTTCTACTACGTTCCAAGTAAAGAATTTAATGAGCGGTTTTTGAGAGGGAACGCTCAGATGTGTAGAGACGTGCCTCTGTCCTCTTCCCCAGATCTGTTTGCATAATTAAAGGTGAACCTGATTTCTGAACTGATCTTCGCCAATTTACAGCGCCGTCTGCTGGAATTAATTTATCCTTTTCGACAATTAAATAAAGCTCACCGTTTTCAAGAATTAGATGAATTAACCATAGAAGCTGTTCTAATAATTGAACAATTTCCGGAAAAGTGATCATAGACAAATTACGCAAATTGTACATCATTTTTTAAAGCGCCCGCAAGAATACTTTCAATTAAATATGCAAGAAAAGCATAGGTTTTCTGTTCTATAAAATGACATGTAAAGTACCTCACAAGTTAAAAGAATTTCTCGTTCAAACAAATTTTATATGGACTTGATGTATTGTTCATTCGTCTTTGTATATTCTATTCAAAGCATTTTGAACTCCTGGCTTGAAAACAATATAAACTAGCAGTTGTTTTAAATTTGGCTTACGTAACCCAAAGAAGACCCCAATAAACCAATTTAATTGAATTTAAAATTAAGACAGAAAGTTCTTGCAGGAGAAAAACGATCCATACAAAATCGTGGTTTTCTGGCCATGCATGACTTAAGTAAATAACGTGTTCAATTTGTTTTGGCGTTGGAAGTGACGTTGGTCATTATTAATGGTCATGCGTACAGATTTTAAATTTTTCTTGTCCTTCTGGCGTCGATGAGGGACGGCGCTGACACGTGTAGGGTTCGAGCACAGCTACATGGCAAGGCATATACATATGGATTCCACCACGTGAGAAACTATCGCGGCCCATGATCCCGACCGTCCCCATGGACTCGTTTACGTCTTGTAAGATGTACGATACGGTGTAGATAGAATTGACCGAATTTCCAGCCCCCTCCTGGTGAGAGGGAGACCGACTTTTTTTCGGAATAAAACCCCAAAGAGATGGTTCAATTATTTAAATCGGGTTTTTTTTTCAACCGAGTAGAGAATTCCCTCCCCCCGACGATAAACTCCGGATTTTTATAACGGAGGCAGTAGATTACAAAGTTAAATGTTATTCCTGATTGTCATAGGTTGTGAATAAGTCGAGACGGTAGACCTGTTCCTCGGGTCGGTTTTCTCTCTCTCTCTCTCTCGTACCACTTGTAAATAATAAGAAATCGGTAGAGACCCAATCACGATACCCATTCACTTCGGATTAAAATTAATTTCGATATATTGCTCATATGATGTAACTCTGATTTGTCGCCTTCAGTATCTTTTTTTTGTTTCGAATACAGGTTTTATTAATATATCGACCGTTTAGACATTACAAGTAATGTTATCTGTTTGAACTTCCGGTCGTAATTCAAGAGAAAATATTTCTATACCAAAATATTATATATTATGAATATATTATTTATCGATACCGTACTGTTGACAGAATTGGGCAATCTGCCATGTAAACTTCTTGTTTCACTATCTCGTGAAAGCATGTAGATTTTTGCGACCAAGTTTGTTCAACAAGACATTGAATGTTATATTTTCAATAGAGCTCTGGCCTAATTCATAGCGCAAAAGGAAAGGATTCCGTGCCAAAATGTATTATGAACAATAAATTATTCACCTATACCTTAATGTTAACGAAGGTGGACAATCTGCCTTGATTATGTTTCTGCCTGGAGAAGTGTATTGCAAGAGCGTCAAAATGAAATTAGTGCTTTAGCCTAGAAATAGGTGAAAACTCATCATCTCTTTTATTAATGTGACTCGCCCGTCTACGTTAGTTTTTGAGGTAAGAGACAGATTATTTTGAGAATCAAAAAATGAAAAGCCGTATTATAAATGACTTTAGACCTAGGATTGGTGATGTACACACCCTTCAAGCACTTCGAAGCCCAACCAAATACCGTACATTTCCTAAAAGTATGGTTTCCCGTTTTTAATCTGCAATGGTCAAACTAATGGAAAGAACGAAGGGTATTGAGGTCCCAGAAATTATACCAAATACCAAGGCGCTTGAGACAGTAAACTTACTTTACCCTCATCACATCTGGCAAACGGCTACAATTAGCTAATCGCAGAGAGGTATAGGACTGTTAACCCGTCACTGACATCTGAAAAATATCCTCACAACAATGGGCATATTCAATAATAAAGAGATTGGTAGATTATAGGCTGAGTCGGAAGAAACAGCCACCTATATGATCTTGGAATGAGAAGCGACCACTCAATGCGAGGGGCATAACTTTGGATAAAGAAAACCTAAGGAAAAGGATTATAGCAACGACAGTCAATAACCTAGTACTTCTTAGAAGAAGGATCGATTCGATTGCACTGAACCAAGGAACGAGGAAGAGTACAATAAGCCAAAAGTCCGCAGTGCTTAGAGACCATTAAACTGCCTTATCCGTTGCCGTCTCGTAACCAACTAATAACAAATAGTTTTGAGTTGTAAGAAAATCCAGTCTTAATAAATCGTCCTTCTCTTCCCGGAATGGTGCAAAAGACACTGTATACAGGGCAAAACTCGGAGTGATGAGACTATAGACGTAAAGATTTGCAGATTATACAATGAAGAGGAAGAAACACCCATATGATCATCGAATGCGAAACTATCGCTCAATAGAGATGAAACTTTAGAGAAAGAAACGAAACCGACAATTTAGTTCTTTTTGGTAGAAGGATCGAATCGATTGCACTGAACTAAGGAATTCGGAAGTCGTCCTTATTTCCTTCATTTGTATATGTAAGACTGACAGATCAACTTGGAATGAAAGCTTGTTAAGATAAATTTGAGATTTTCTCTTCAGATCTGTGGATGATGAAGTTAGAGGCGTTTTAGCTTATCGTCAAACTCAGTGATGCCAAAGTATAAATCGTATTTATTTGAATTTAAAATTGAATTTATGCTGGGAGATAGATTAGTCTAGGGCGAGAAGAGCACTCAACTACACCAATGAAATTATTCCTTCTCATTTGCATATAATAAAATGCTTCAAAGCGCTTAAGTAGTTTCAACTACCGGAAACAAGAAAGAGTATTTTAAGAGTGTGTTAAGGTATTTTTTGTTAATGTTACCGAAAAAAACGCCCGTGAATTGTCCGCATGCACACGGCTTGGAATGCAGGCAGGAAAGTTTTAAAAGACGGCGAAGAGTATGGTTCCCGAATGTTCAGACGTTGCCAGAAAGGACAGGGGCGAATCCAGAATGGAATGCCTTGTTTTGTCCCATTGGGCCGGCCGGGTAACGGCGACAATAATAAAGGAACAGGCGACGGACCGAGGACACCCCGTATCCAATTAATATGGATTGGGAAAAGGGGCGAACTGAGCCTATATAGAACGTCGCATATATATGCAAATTTTATAGTAATGTATCTATAATTGAGGTAAAAGGAGGGAGCCGGACCAGGTGGGGAGTAGGCCTTCATCGTCCTCGCGTGGAGGGAGTCCGGTTGAACGACCTCTCCGTTTTGTCAACATTCGCTGCACGTTGTACTAGGATTCTGCTTCACTTTAGGGGAAACCGGACTTGTTAAGGCTACACATTTCCGAACTAAGAGACTCTTCCTTGAAGCCTATGCCTCTTATTTTATCTGTACACTCATTCCTTTCTCGATAGACTGGCGTTTTTTGTTCTCTAGATGCCAAATTAAATTATTCCAACACTTGCTCATTACACTTGTAAACTTTAGTTGGTCTGTAAATGGATGACAACTTGTAGAACTGATCAACGCTGTCCAATTTGGTACGTCTATTTGCGTTTGGTTCTATCTAAAAGGGCCCAGTATCTCAACAATTCATTGCAAGGAATGTTTTCTGATCACTGGTCTAATTCATATTTTAAGAGGACTTCATACCAAAAGAGAAGATATAAACAGAAGCCATAATGTTAACAAAAGTGGACAATCTGCCACGTAAACTTCATCTTTCACTACCCCGTTGAACTTCGTTTTTTCGATTTTTTTTTTTTCAAATCAAGTACTTCTTTAAAACAAACCGTCTTTCTTTCTAATCCAACAAAATAAACACATTAACAAACAATAAACAAACTTAGCATTAATAGCCAAGTTTAGTTTACATGTTGTTGCTTCTTGAAATAAGTCGTGAATAGTTTTTCATCCTGTTCCTCACTTTTTCGTTGTTTTTTTATAAAGTTTTGGTCCGTTTAAACTATAATAACAATTGACCAACACTGCTTCTATCAATAGGACTTTCAGTTCAACCAGACATTACAAGGAACTTTATTTTAATGAATCTCTGGCCTGATTCATAGCTTAAGAGGAAATGATTCCTTACCAAAATTTTCTATATTACAAATGTATTATTGAACTACACCATTATGCTACAAAAGTAGACAATTTTACATGCATCCATTCACGACCTAGTTGAACTGATTTGTTTTCGACCAAGCACATTCTTCCTTAAAACTAACCTTTTTCTAATCCAAGGAAATAAGCAAATTAAAAACAAGAATAAGCTTATCATCAATAGTCAAGTTAGTTATGGAGCTTATTCGAAATAGGATCGTGAGTAGTTTTAGACAAGTTTCTCATTTTTTCCTTCACATTTTGATGGTGTCTGGAAAATGATGATAAAAAAATTCAATAATTTGCCTTTTGGTCTGCAAACGGATGAAAACGCGTTGTACTATTGAATACGTTGGTCCGTCTATTTTCGTTGGTTCTATCAAGAAAGGGCTCGGTGTCTATCAGTACAAGGGTCCTTACAAGATGTCATTTGATTAATGGATTTCTGGCCTAATTCATACCTTAAGAGGAAAAAATACAAAATCACCCATATTATGAATATATTCTTTACCTATACCTTCATCTTTCACGACCTGCTTAAACAGATTTGTTTGAGGTTGTTTCGGGCAAGCACATTCTTCTTTAAAACTTACCTCCCTCCTTTTTAAACCTACAAAATAAACACATTAATAAAATCAATAAATAAATTTAACTTAAAAAACAAGTTTAGTTTATCGTTTATAAGGTCGTGATAGTTTTGTTAGTCCCGTCTTTTTCCTGCTGTTTTTGTCAGTTCCCTGATTTTGTTGGAGTAGGAAAATGGAGACCGAAAGGCTCAATACTTTGCCTTTTGTTGGTGTTTTGGTCTGAATATAGTTGAAAATGAGTTCAACTGGTACGTCTATTCTCTTTGGTTTTTAGGTAACAGACCCACCAACATTCGTTTTGATCAGTTAGACATCATTTTGTCTTTTGAATACTGCTTCACTCTTTGAGAATAGACTGTAAACCAAATATTGGTAGGATAAGACCTAACCTACATGATTGGTGAAGTGTACCCCCTTCAAACAATGCTCAACAAACGTGCGGATATTCCAGGAATATTTTCTATGTACTTGCTTTTCTGTCCAGCACCAAAATGGCTGAACTAAATATAAAAATGTATATTTTTAAAAAGTTGTTAATTTTATAATAGTTATTTTTATTATTGACTTTCTAGTTATTTAGAAATTGTAAGATTGTGGTTATTCACAATTTTTTCTCTTATTATCCGGAAAAGTGATAAGAACAATAGAATAATAAAAGATAAAAAATATAAATGTTTAGTGATTGACGTTATGGTAGATTGTGGTTATATCGATTAGGTCTCTGTTGATAATTTATATAATTAGTTAAAAATAATTTACAAAAAACCGTCCTTCTGTTACTCTTATGTATTTTACGTCAAATTTCGCTTAATATTTATCTACTAAAGACTAAGCAGAGAGGCAAAAACCAAATAGAAAAATTTTATGTTTATTTAAATTGTTCGATAAGTGGGCAAGGGTTACCTTTGTTTAATTATGAATAGTTTGCTTTATTTTGGTTTAGTATTCGTCACATTTTGTTCGCCTTGAAGTTCCTTGTGACTAATTAGTTAGAAAAATGCGGTTTAAGAATGAAACAGAGAAAGAGAAGTGAACATTTCCTCCCTTGCTAGGTGTCCAAAGGTCAGATTAAAAAAATACGAAAAGATTATTAATTTTATGGTGTAGGGGGACTGTTCAAATATTATTTACCTACATTATATTATGTGCTGCGATTGACCAAAAAACTTCTTTCACTTAATTGATTTGAAATGAAAAAGTTAGCGTCACGTGTAGTACTCGTATCTAGCGGAAGGTCGTGGGTTCGAATCCCGAGCGTGACACTAAATTTTTCATTTTATCTAATACTATAAAGTTGAAAACGTTTAATGGCATATATTGGTATAATTATTGTAAATTCATTGTTAAAATTTATTTGAACTGAAATATTTTAATATATGTAATCGTTGTCAGGTAAAATTTTCGGAATATTCCTTGTTATTTGTTTATTTAGTAACCATAGTTGTTTTTGTGTTTTTAATTTAATTTAGTTGAATGATGAAACGTTAAAGTTTGTTCTTCAGTGTCTGTGTTGATAGCTTGGATAGGTTGAAGCTTTGAGGGGATTGGATTTATTATATGAAAGGAAACTTGTGCGGAGGTGGTTATACAAGACTTCAGGTTCATGGCGGCCATCAGTTTCGTAAAATCGCACCATGTCACTCGAGCTAGATGCCATAAAAAAAGCACAAATAAAATAAGCCTGGGACAATCAAGCCGGCCTCTCCGGAGGTTATTTGACACATTTGCCACAGAAATCAAACCGGACAAAACAATTGCGCAATTTGCAACACCGCGACACATGGAAATACCGAGGTCACCCTGCTCCGCCGGTCGGGAAATGTGGGTCTGTAAAAAGACTCTGATGCCTGTCTTTGGGAATTCTGAATGGGCTATTTATTATCGATCCGGCCAAGGTCGGTTTGTCGATTCTGAACTTTGCTCGAAACTTTAATAGCATACGTATGGGTTTTTGATGCAGTCGGGCCCGGTTTTGTAGAGGCGAAATGCTATTTTGTCGAGATTATGATGACGACCTACTCGATTCGTAAAGGAAAGTTCAGAAAATAAAATAGTGAATAATTCTCTTGATTTTACAAAAAAAAAAAACACTTATTTATATGAAAATATAAAGATTATTATGATAATCATTTTAAGCTTATGGGGTCCGCGGTGATCGAATGATTAGGGATTGCGATTCGTATTTACTACGCTAGAGGTTCTGGGTTCGAAACAAAACCCTTGGAATTTTATAGAGATTAATGTAGAAAAAATATTGTAACATGGACCTAACCACTTGCCTCCTAGTTTAACCCCTGAATGACAAGAATCACTTTGCTTTGTTGTTATATAAATCTAAATAATCTTTTTCAAAAAATTATTGAAAGCATTCTCTATTATACTTTTTTCTCTAAAAAGGTGTCTTTAGGTTATCACAACCAATCAATTGTTGGCTTTATGATTCTTTTTACAATTTCCAAAAATGGACTGAAGGTTTTTTATCATTATTATATCATCAAAAGCTTTAAATAAAATCCCTGTTTTTATCTGTTTTAAGACAAGAAACCTTTTTATCTGAACACACTTACAAAAAAAAATCGCTTCATCACCTAAATCACCTTAGGAAATTCGATGTTAAAAAATCCAGCATCTCGGGACGAAGGAAAAAAGAAAAGGACCCGTCATTTATTTTATACCCATCCAAAGTTTTGTATCGCGACACCAACTCGGATGACAGTAAAAGCTTTCCGAAGTCGAACGTACAGGCCGATTATGAATAAAAATAAGCTCGTAGAGTTAGATAGGCCACTTAGGGGCTTATCAGTTGGAGAGGGTCCAAGGATTCGGCCAATTTCAATAGTTATTAGCCTGCACCGGTTTTCTCCACCTCCTGCCTCGTACTGCGGAATAATTCAAGAAAATAAGGAAAACAAATCAAGAACTTTCCAAACTTTTAATGCTTGACAAGTTTTCACATGTTTAGATTACACGTATAAATAAGTCTGACAGAATTGTAATATTAAAAATAATAATTGAACATGTACTGATATTAAAATATTTAAATGTTTGAAATATTTGCTAAAGAAATATCTTATGGTTCCTAAGATGTTATCATACCATTCATCTTAAACTAATATAAAAAATATAATCCCTTATTTGGGTCGGATAAAACAAAACAACCCCTAATTATGAAATAGCCCATATTCAATGCGTCTCTGGCGCTGTGGAGGTTGTCATTAGTGGACAAACCCTAGAAGTCCATTAATCACGCTTTGTACAAGGACGTACCATTGGATTTGTCAAGCCATTAGCGATCAGAAGTTTGTACCCATTGAAAAAACTGAACGAGGTTAAAGGTCAGCACTTAATCTTAATTTCAAAGCGGCAGGTCTGTCAAACGGCAGTCCGCAATGGAGGGCATAGGGGTGTAAATATCATTGAGTGGGAGGGTGACAGGAGAGGAAGAGAGAGAAAACAGTAAGAGAGACATAAATAGGCTAGAAATTATGAAAAAGAGGTAATGTGAACTTATAAAGATAGTAAAAACGAGAAAAAAGGGTAAATATGCAGATATAAATATATAAATGCAGATAGATAGACGAAAACGGAGAGAGAGAGAGAGAGAGAGAGAGAGAGAGAGAGAGAGAGAGAGTAGGAGAAATTCATTAGCAGAAAAGGTGTGGGTGAAAGAGAAGTTATGAAAAGAGGTAAAACGCTAGAGATATAGAGATAGTAAATACATACATACAAAAATATATAAATACGTATGTAGATTGATATATATAGAAAGAGATAGATAGAGAGAATGTGTGTGTAAGTTGTGAAAAAGAGGAAATGGAGAAGAAAGAAAATAGAACAGATTGATAAAGAAAGAGGACACAAAAGAGAGAATATGTGTGAGAAATATTTTCTATTAATTTTTTAAATACTCTTCTATTTCTTTCTATTATTTCTGAACGTATTATTATTATTGTTACATCAGACATTCATTACACATACTAGATTATTCGATTTCTTCATCAAATTATTTTAAAGAGCATAAAAGGATAATTGTAATAATAAACTTTCAACCTTTTCTATAAGACTTCGTAACGAACGTGAGACCTGCGTTAATCAAATTCGCCGTGCTCTGGCATTTACGTTAACAGATTTAACACAGGCCATGAGCTGTCGCTCACAGAGAAGATTTCTGTACTTATCTGTACGATTCCTTTTGCCATGTTTCAATTCATACATAGAGCTGTATGGAAATAACTGCACTAGAATCACAGTTCAATCTATTATCCAGTAGTCGTGTAAAACATTGGGAATTTGGGATTTTTGTTTGTTCATCTAATTTCAGTTTTTATAGTAAATGAAAATTCTATTCTACAACTGTGTATTAGTTGAGATGTCTTTCACAAGTGATGCCCTATTAGACCTTACAGTCTTTGACCCACGGCTTTAACACATTCAAGTGCAGGAATAACTTCGACTTCTCTATTAGCTTATTTCATCTATCCAGACGTGAATGGTGTGGCTTTCGTGTGGCTTTAGTGCCGATCGTGAGTCATATTTCAGGATTTTACACTGTAAAAAGGAAAACAGGGACATAAGATGGATATCGGAACATTCGAATCCTTGCTCGGAATTACCCCTGTGACTTTTTAACTCTGTTTAGCCCTGTCGCACGATGTCCCCGGTCAGGAAATAATTAAAATAAACTCGGACGGTCATAATAGAAAATGGCCGTGGATCCATTGGTCGGATCGTTTCCTCAGGTGGTTATTAGCCATTTTGCATCAGTATCAAAAGAGTTGGTCAGATCCCAATCATTTGGAGTCAATCCGAGACGTGACCGGCTCCCCAACGGCCTCTTTTCTCACAGTTAAAAATACTTGTAATAAGTAGGGGGGACTCCTTGATAGAACCCGACGACTGATTACTGATAATCGTTTCAATATTACTAAAGTAATTTAAGCCCGGACCGGGGAGAGTTTTTTCCTCCAAAATTAATAACGGGCGAGTAATAGGTGGAGTGAGGAGAGATGTTATTACTAATAACAATAATAACGGAGCGAACAAGTCGAAGCGATTACCTCAGCTACCTCGTGGCAACAATTTGTTCCGTCGGTTTTTATATTTTATTATATTCCGTGATGTGGATCTCGACTGATATTAGGCCGAAGGATGTGACGCTCCCGGCCCGATAATCGACGATATTTTCATTCGGAAATTATCTCTGACAGGGATCATCTCTCCTTCCGACATTTGATGAGTTTATATCTACCATTTCCCCGTTCAAAAAAAATCTAATATACTTTTTTTACGATGTTACATGTAATGGGACGATACTTCACGATCTTCGGAAAATTGCCGACCATTCGGTGAGTGCGCTCCCGTACGGAGGGGGTTCTACATTATACAGAGTAATTTCCCCAGCAAGGATTGCTTATCTTTGGTCATAACAATTTGTAGCTCGAATTGTGATTATCAGACCAACCGATTAACTCGCCCTCTGGCATCAACTTTTCTAATTATTTCCCGATAACACCCCTCGCAAAACCATCATTCCTAAATGCTCTTTTCAGCAGTTTCCCGAAAAAAGAGTATTAGTAAAATGTTTACGAACATATCGGTACGATTGTGTTAAAAAATGTTCAATTCCAAACCAAAAACTCAACGTTCTATTAGTCATTCAAGACAGTACATTACAGTCTCCATTGACGTGCAATAGATAGAAGGAATGATAATTCGGTTAAATCTGAATAAAGAGTATATATCCATTTTTGGCTTTAATATTATAATTTTAATTTGAAAAATCAGGGATAAAACTACAATTTGAAAAGTATAAAAACACTCAGTTCAAAGGATTTTTATAGGCGAAAAGACGTTTTCTCGGCCATTGTGTACACTAGTAAGTTGTCATCTTCACGATATAATTGACATCAGCCTTAATTATTGTACGTTTGATCTACAAAAATCAGAGATAAGGACAATTTGAAAGAGAAAAAAAATTCTCAGCTTCTTCATCAAGCTTTCGTGGAATTTGTAAGGACAAATGTTTTAAAACTATTTACCATGATTGAAATATAAATTGAAAATCATTCCTTCAAACATACAGAATTTCTAGGTTTATATTGGTACAGAGATCTTAGATATATACAGCCAAGATTCGTTAACCTCAGAATAACAAAGTTATAAGGTATACTATTTTTTAATAATAAAACAGCAAATCATACAAAAATATTGTCTATAAACAAACATGCTAGCATATTATTAAAATGTTAAATTGTTTACAAAACTCTCCGACCCGGAGGACCATAATTTATGTATACGTCGGCGGGAGTATGTACTATATTCGGGCATTCACCAGTGCAGGTTATTGAATAAAGGGTTAAACTCGATCAAGAAGGATTTCTGTAATATGCATGAAATAATAAGGAGGAAAAATAGAATGAACACGAAAAAGGAATTCTGGCCAGATTTTACCAAAATTATTTGAATAATTATTTAAGAAAATGTATAGACAATTACAAAACATTTTTGACTAATGAAGACATGTCTCAATGAAGATGGTGCTTCCGTGTGTACCAGTGTTGTACTGGAATACTAACTTTCGTGCGTATGACTCATTGCCAAAAGACAAGAGGAACTTTAGCGACGACACCTGGTCTATTCGGCCTTATCGGACGTTTTGATTCTAAAGATGAGAGCTCATGCACCTCCGCATACGGCGGAGCAGTGTTACAGTCGGAGGCTTCTATGCTGGATGTAGAGGCGCCCCTGCCCCTAAGGGCCGAGACAACCTCGCTCTCCACTTTTCCACTCCGAAAGTTCGAGACCGCATTGTGCATCGGGTCGTATGCGACACGAAAAGGCTAACAGGCCGAAATACATCAGCCTGTTTTCCCGCGTACTACTTAGATAGAAAAGGCGACTCTATCTCCCTGAGTTTAGAGGCTCCCCTAGCGTAGAAACTACCGGATCCGCCCCAGCCGCGGTTATTGCTTTTAGCGGAATTGCTAACCACCCCCTAGATGAGCACTGTCTACGAGCACGAGCTTTGCCGAGAGTACCACGCCGGTGGTACGCACAACTATGCAGAGCGAGTCAGAGCATTTTTTTTCTTTCCGGACTATTGGCCATAGGATGACCAGAGGATCTTTAACGTCCGTACTTGGGCTATATGGAGCCCTTACCGGACCTGGCCGATTCTCAAAATGAGAGTTGACGCATCTCCGCCTGAGCGTTGATGTAGAGGCTTCGCACCCCTAAGGACTAATACCACCTCGCTCTCATCTTGTCCGAATAGGAATGTCGCATACAAAGGGGTAGCAAGTCGAAATACATCGGCCTGCACTCCCGCATGCTCCCTAGATAGAAAAGGCGAACTCTATCTCTCTGAGTGTGGAGGCTTCCCCAGCATAGAAACTTTCGGGAATGCCCCGACAACGGTTTCGGATTTAAGTGAGATTACTTCCCACCCCCTAGATGAGCACTGCCTACGGTCAAAAGGCCTCACATCGTGCTCAGCCTACACCTGTCATACGCATTCAAGGAACGCCATAAGCCAAGCTTAGGTGGTCCGATCCTTTGCTTCCCCAAGGGTACCACGCCGGTCATACGCACAACTGTGCAAAGCACACACGATCTTAGAGCACTGCCGATTCACTATTTACGCATTCGCGGGGCTAAATCGTGAACATTACGCTGGCCATACGCAAGCTTCACGAAGGTCTAATTTCCCGTTAGGGGCGTAACCACGTTAAGTCACTCCGGAGTACAGATGGCCATACACCCTCCCCCGTCTATTAAGATTGACCCTCGTGTGACTCTGCTAAGGCACCCGCTGCCCGTGCTGATCCTAAGCCGACACGAGTGCAGCTTGTGCCTTAGAGAAGTTGCCACGCCCTCTGGGCTACACCATTATTTTGTGCGCGTATGCCCCCCTTGCAACCAAGGATTGGGAGGGGTCACAGGATAGAATGAAGGAGCTCGGATTGAGAAAAAATAGCCGTGGATGAGAACCGAGGATGGCCGTTGCGGGATCTCGAACCTCAAACCACACTATACGATACCACTCGTCGTCGACGTCGGTCCACATATAATGAACTATGGCTCTCAAGATGGGTGAGACGAGATGACCAATCGAGAGGTGAACAAGTCGGCTCTATCCCTGGTCGTCTCGAGGGGTTGAATCCTGGTCCACGGGAACTTAATTCCGGAGGCCGGATAAGCGATCTCAATCACAACTGTCCACTCTTCACAAAAGTGCTCTCGTGATGGGGGACCGGTTCCTCAGGCTTTTACAGTTTCCCTTTTTATTTTCCTGCTACTCCCCGAAGACCGAATGTCGCTCACACCTGGGCTTGACAGGCTCAAACTCAGCGATTCGAACACTGAAACGCACATGGTGACAAGGGGAGAGGTGATCTTAGTCTCCCCCGGTGTCAGAAAAGGGAACAGTCGAACTCAGATAACGTGTCACTCCTTTCGCTGCCTCTCTTAAGACTCAGAGCAGCCAGCAGCCAAATAGATCGCGGGCCACTCGTCCATACTAACCGTCATAAGCTCTCCTTCTTCGCAGTTGCTCGTAATATCCTCATAGGCCCAGAACCCCAATAGAGGTTTCACAAGTCCCGAAGGTGCCTGCTACTACTCAAGGGTTATTCCAACACTACTTGGAAGCTTTTAGAGTCTCTCCCACACGAGTGTTCCGTAACTTGAGGATTGTTAATCAGTTCAATTTTCCTCTATTAAGTAGCG
This sequence comes from Cimex hemipterus, assembly GCA_039619505.1. NCBI lineage: Eukaryota > Metazoa > Arthropoda > Insecta > Hemiptera > Cimicidae > Cimex > Cimex hemipterus. The sequence goes on along the minus strand of CM077114.1, from coordinate 93,065 downwards.
TGTTCGCTACTTTTTGAATACCAACCGCCGCCCCCAGAACCAAGAGACCGTCCTCCATTGCTAAGCCTTGAATACATTGGGGTAATAATAGGAGAGAGGTGAATACCCTCTCCTGCAGTTACTGACCTCGGCGTGCGCTCACAACCCTCAGGTCTTCGCAACGAGCCAGACTTTCCTTGTGGAGGTGTCAACTTCACCCTTGGTAGAATTTCTTTGCGGTTTCATATTCCTTTGCAGCCGAACCGGCGAAGTTACTTGAATGGAAGGACCGAGATCCCCTTTTTTAGTTTGTTATACTCGATCGACTTCCTGTTTTAAAGCGTTCACGCAATTAAACGACATCTGTGACCACCTCTCTTCTACGGTATCCCACTGAAATCCTCCAAAAGGCAACTCTCCGTCGACTTTTCTCAGCACCACCTCTGAAAGTTATTTCTCAGAGAGGAAAGGGGGGAGGTGCACTACTTCTCCCGCGTCGACAAATCGAAAGCGGTCATTGAAGCTCAGATAACGAGGACACCAGTATTTGGCCCCGGTCCAAGCTACCTAGATACCTCCCCCCAACGTTCGTGATAATCTAATAGGACGGTAAACGGACGAACATCGAACACAGATAACGTGGACTACGCCTTCCGCCGCCCCGCCTGACGAGAGCATACCTTTCTCCTGAGGAATCCCAAGTGAGAACCTCCAAGGAGCGAGGCCCAGTCATATCACAAACCATTCTTATAAACGACCGCCGAAGAACAATCGAACCCCTTCGGCAATCTATAAGAGACTCTTCAAGAAACAACCGCCCCCAACAGCCCTGTATTTGCTGCACTACAATCCATCGATGCGAGAGGTTTGAGGAGATCTCTTTTTCCTCAGCCTCCAAGAAGACGTTAACAGTGGCGCCATAAGTAGGCAAAAGTTCTCGAGAACGGGAAAGGTTGTGTTGTCACCGTTCCTTATCCTCCGGTCGCACGCATCAAGCCCACCGGGATGAATGGCCACCCAGCACTTGATGTTGGCTGGAAGAAGTGCTCATCATATTGTAAATGAAGATGTACCATTTGTAGTTTTTAATATACTTTAAGAACTGATGTATCCGCCATTCTGTACTTATAGCACACCGGTGATCCTAGTTCACCAAGGATTAGTAGGCCTGTTTTCAGTGGTTGAATTTCTTCTACGGTTGCGGTGTACACGTTATACATGTTTACTTCCTCCATAGTATAGACTTCATGAAAAAAAATGTATGTAAGACTTTGAAAAGGCTAGATGAGATCTTACGTTCGTGCGTAGTTGAGAATACCAGATAGTTGCCTCTTCCTGTCTCCTGTCCTTTCTTCTTATACAATTTCTGCTTTTTACTGAATTTGCACACAGAACGCTTTCTGTAAAAAACAGAAGATTAAAGAAATATAAATTATTAATCTTGAACAATAATAGTCATTACGCTAAATGATAGTTTACTCTGGCGAAAAAAACTGGTCAATTCTGTATCGAAATTCATACCTTCATCTAGGTTACATAATTACAAAATAAAAATAAAATATCGATAACAGAAACAACAACTTTAACCACATTGTGGCCATGATTCAACACACCTAAGTCTGGATTTTCAGTGCCGGATTTGTAGCCAGATTTTCTAATTTTAGTTAAATGCTCGGTTTTACCAATTTTTTTTTTAATTGTGAACATCAGTTTTAAGAAGGTTTAGGGTAAAAACAATCGGTCTTTTAACTACTTTACGCACTATGAAGTGAAGCTTAAGACTTTTTGTCACATTGTAAAACTATGATTTAGTTCCCTGAGGGCTGTTTTTAAAATTTATTTGTTACCTATTCTTGATACACTATACAAATATATATATACATGATTAATATATCACACTGCATAACCCTAACACGAATGTCAGCACTGCATCCTTAGAAAACTTGCTTTGAGGAGCCAGCCATTGCTGGCACTTAGTGGGTATGATTAGGGGTCAAGGAGGTCCAGAGGCCATCGTCGGTTGAGGCGACGTGATGGGTTGTCAGAATGGGAATGAGTGAATAACACTCAAGCAGTAAGGGTAGGATAGTTCGTAAGGTCGGTTTGGAAGGTTTGTAATTTGGACCGGGTTAGTTTGATGACAAAAGGAATTTTGAAGTCTGTGACGTTAGGGATACACTAAGGTGCTTTGACAATTTGTCTAAGGACTTAAGATTGGAAGGACTGGATGCGCTGGATATTCGGGGCCATTTAAGACCGTGCTCTTGAAAGATCAGTGCTTCCTTCGCCTGCCTTAGCCCCCTTGTTAGCCTTTTCATTATCATCCATACTTAAGTGTCCTGGGATCTATCTTCATCTTTTTACCGTAATGCTCCAGTTCACTGTATCTCACATTGAATTAATTATTGGTAGGTTTAGTTTATTTTTTGCAGCAACGTTTCTGCATTTTTTGTGTAATCATTCTATGTTTCTGAAAATTTAACGAACGCATCTTAACTCTTTTTTATTTTTAATATTTGACCAAAAATATTTAAGCAGCATATAAAACATGTCTTCATAAATTGCAGTTATGGTTTTGTATTTACTGTTGTTAAACAGACAGATCATGATTGTTACTCAGCTTTTACTTGCTGATAAATAAAACTTACAGCTATAAGGTCAACTTTTTAGATTCATTCGGTTAGTTTTTAAGCACTTGGTTAAACGGTTTAAAACAATATTCTCATTTGAAAAAGAAAATATTTATCTTTATTTATTTGGGGATGTGCATATTACGCAGAGCAAAATTTTTAGTATAGCTTTTCTAGAAAGTGCAATAGCGTTTTTTCTCACTAGTCACTCGAAATCCGTGGAAATTGGTACCGAGGGCGCATTTACTATTTCGGGCCTAATTCCAGCCGTACTCACACGCGCGTGGATCGAAGGAGAGATTGGAAATAACAATCCTTGCAATCGGTAAAGAAAACTATAATCCAGAGGCTGGGGCCCTAATTACATAGTAAATTACACAGTCCAGGGATTCATTATATACGAAGGAAAGAGCAAATAGCCCGGATTCAATGACGGAATCTACCAGCCCGGTTTCAATTATAAAGTTAATGGTCTACTACGACCCTAGTCTCACCGTTGAAAAGAAGAAGAAGAAAAAACACACGGACCTATTGTGCTAGCTTTTTATAAGACCGCATCTCCATGTACTCTCACGATTTCAAGCACAAACGAGACACAAAATCACTCTATTTTTATTATTTATCAAATTAAATAAAAACTGGTGTACAGAAGCTTTTTTCTCTGGCGACTTTTTTCAGTAGATAACGGCTATAAGCGCAAATATTTCTTATTTCTGCAAATAAACAAAAAACAATATATTTTTATGTACATCTTAAATTTTAAATAATTGGTGGTATACTAAATATTTCTTTTATGGAATAGACTCATCATGAATATCGAATAAAAACTACATTCTTTATGACCAAACTTTGTACAATAAACAATGTTTCATAACGTTGCGACGTTTAATTCCTGATATATTTTAAAGCATTCATTTACTGGTTTCAAGAAATCATTTTTGTTAATTAAAAAAAAAGGTAGCGGCTATGATATTACACTAATTTTGGCCAATTAAGAAACAAACGTAAAAACTAAACGAGTGAATACACAAGCTAAGCTTCATAGCATTACGAGTATATTTCCACATGTATTTTACAACACTTTTTTAATCAAAAATATTTCTTACTCGTATAATAATACAAACCAAACAAAATTTCCATAACTTTTGTATAAATAGAAAATATAATACAAAATATTTTCTCACAATAATTAAAAATTGACTTAACATAACGACTTTACGAAACTGAAAAGAGGCCCCCCCCGCTTTTATAAGCTGTGGGCTCTCTCCACAGGCATTACAATCTCCAAGTGACTTTAACGCCCAGTACAGTAGTTTGTTCATACTTCATTTATTTTCTTACAGTTCAGACAGGTCAAATGACCCAAAACTGAACAGTCATGAGTACAAAAAACATACATAAAAATTGGGAATATAAAAACAGCGTTAGATAAGAAGAATACATAACAATGGCAATTGCTTCCTATAAAAATTGTAGTCAGGAAAAAAAATTAAACGAATAAAAATTTAATAAAAGGCTCGGTGAAAAGTCCGGCAAGTAGTCATGAAAGGGGCGGCGATATCTCCATATCGGTTAACTTGCGGATTATCCGAGAAAGACAAGATTTCGAACCATAATTCATTCTATGTTGGATAACATAGACTAGCCCCGGAAGCGGTGGTGGCGCTGGACCCTAATACCCAATACACGTCATAATCTCCGCTTTTTTTAACGGCTTTAAGGTGGTAATCAAAATCGCAATTCTTATTAAAAATAACCACAAGGTTAAACCGAGATAGCACCTGCCTTTTATCAGGAAAATCTTATGGTCTTACACTTATTTTCATTTAATTTAAGATTCTTGTGACCTCGAGAACAGAAAGCGCCCAGATGGTCCAGATTGCTCAAATAGTAAATCAGGCAAAAGGTTTAGGTCGTCAGCTAACAGTGTAAATGAGGAGTAGTTAATAGCTAATCCATCGTCATTAAACACATCAGAAACAATACTGCCCCCGAATGAGAGCCCTGGAATCATTTTAGAAACGGGCCGATAATATTTCTTCGACGCTAACTGTATATGATCGCCCCAAAATGAAATGATCGATATCCACTTCAGAATTAGGTTACACACCTATTTCTATTTATTCTAGATTTTTCACGAAGATTGAATTATTCACCATGTCGAATGAATTAGATGAATCCGAGTAAACAACATAACTGAAGAAGCTAAATAATTATATAGTATCTTTTTTTTCATCAACGTATTCACTGATACAATTGTGAAATATTTATAATTCAAATATTGCCATCAAAACTAAGAAAAGAATCCATTATTTATATTTAATTTGACATACATTTTAATTTCAATATAATGTTATAATTTATATGTAAATAGAAATCTCTTAAGAGCAGAAAAGTTACTTTATATGCTTATTTTTCGTACCATCTCTGATGTTTTTCTAGATTTTAGGGGGGAAGAAAGGGTTAATTTGAAATTAAAAACGGTTAATCTGGCGAAACTGCAGGAACCACCAAGCGTTGATCATTTTAGATATTTCTTTGAAAAGTAACAAATAATAACAATTGTAATATGCAGTCGTGATAGTTACATATAATTTTTCGTACTGGAGGCAAGATTTAAATATAAACTGATGATTGTGTACATATTGCTTATTTATGAATGGATTATTTTGTGCTCATTTTCATGCATAGCACTGCATTGAAGTAGGCTCACGGATATTATTGGATAGTGAATTATTGGCGGATTTTACTGCCTGATATTTAATCTGGATCAGTCAAATATTCTGCCGTTTTACTAAGCGCTGGAGTTATATGTCAGAAAAACAGATTCCATCGTTTTCATATTTTTTATATAAGAAACCCATGTCTACTTTGTTCGTTTCTCAAATAATAAATCCGTTTCATATCACCACGGTAGTCTTCATACCCAACAAAAATCGAAAAAAATTAAAACAAATCTGTGGAAAGCATACAGTGGAGAAATAATATATAAAATCGTTAACAGATAAATTGTAGGCGGTTGGAGGAGAACGGTGGCTGGAATTGGGCCAAACGGTTTCCAAGGAAGGAAGTGCCAGATCGTCACGAAACTTCGACCAATCAAGATCGCTAGGAAGAAACAATAAAGCACGTGCTTTATCTAAATAAGAAATTTGATTGGATTTTACCGTTCGCTGTCTGGATTAGAACGCGAGAGCTGGGTTCCAGTTAGTTTAAATCCATCGGAAAAGTAGTACCTGTATCTTTTCACTACCTGAACGTCATCGCAATCAAGAAGTGTTTACATAAATCTTTAAAATGTTTTGATGAAATTATTCTTAATGAACATTGACAGATAAAAACCGATTTGTAATTTTTATGTGGTTTTGTTAGGTTGGTAGCGTTGATTTTAAGTAGTTATTTGTATGTGGTCGCCATTACTACACAAATGAAACGTAGGATTTTTTGAAAATTAACAAATTTAATTTTTCAACCTATTTTTAGACATTTAAATGTGTATAATTTAATTTTAATTATATATTAAAAAATTCAGCTGCTAATTATTTGTTAATATTAGTGCAAGGCGTCAAAGGACAAAATGAAAGAAAACCTGAACCAAGAAAAAGTCAGACAAAATGAAATGAACAGAAATGTTTCACACATTTAAGCAAAAAACTTGTTCGGAACAATAAAATTTCTATTTATTAGAGATCCCTCATTATGGTAGATTGCTGGTAGATGGCTCCAAAGCAAACGAAGTAACCGGATCAGGCGTTTTCTGTACAAGCCCAAAACATGAGCAATCAAACTCATTAGGCAAGCCCACTCCGGTCTTTCGGAAATATATCCCATCAATTCTTAAGCCCTGGAAAATCTTAGAAGAGGTTACACTGACAAAATAATCCGCATAAGATTAGACCTAAAGCATTAGCATGTAAAATGATCACATCAAAACTAGTCAGTGAATGCATCCAAGCTATCCAAAACCTGTGGAAACACAACAACCTGATGATATCTTGGGTGCCAGGGTAAGTTTGTGTAACAAAAAAGTAGACTGGCCAGAGGAGGATCTGCAAGACCATACATGACCCCGAACCTACTTGGGATAACAAAAACAAATATAGATTCATCCATCGAAGAATGGATCAAGTAAAACAAAAGGAGAAATGGATAAACTCTAGCGGTGCTAAACATAGTAAACTTATAATGAAACAACCCTCAACAAGATTGGACTGCTGCAATTGGAGAGGGCCACACTCAGAGGAGTGGTAGGACTACAAACCGGACAACTAGTATCTGAGAAAACATTTACACAACATGGGCAAACACGTATAAAAAAGGTAAATTTCACGGGAAAATATATAAAACATTATATTTTTAATATACGACTTCAACCATTTAAAATTAGATTCATTAAAATAAAACTGTTTACTACTTTATAGGAAATTGATTGTTAACGTTTCCGAGCCTGGAGGGATGGGCCTGTATAATCCTGCATTGAAGGCTTTAGGGGTAGAAGTGCGTTTATCTATGCCTATAGGTGTTGTTAATTTTTTACATTTCGACATCCAATTTCATATACGTCAGCTACAGTGAAATTCTTTTATTCCTTTTTTTATATAGAAATCCAAGCTTTTTCTATTTGGTTTGCCTATTTTGTCTTTATGAAATAAAATTACTTTGTCTTCCTCAAAATTATTTAACACATTTCCAGTCCAAATTAAATGGCCATCAAAGTGCCCAGTTCAAATTTTATGAAGATGAAATAGTTTCAAGGAATAATGACCATAAAAAATGCCAAATCGGAATGAAAACGTTTACATTAATTTAGAGAAAAAGGTGAATTTGCAGCAATACGGGGTTGCTTTTTAGATGGTCTGGATAAATTTCTCTTGAACTAATGACTCTACGAAAAAATACGTGTTCAATATTTTTAGTCTAATTTCGAATTTTTACGTTTTTCGGAGAAAAATTGTACATGGTACTTCAAGCCCAATTCAATTGCAAGATTTCAAATTTTCAAGTTATGACAAAACATTTGGGAAAAAAACATTAAAATGTCATTTGGTTTGCTATTTATTAATCACCTTGCGTAAACATTAGGAGATATTTAACCATTCTTCACCTACGATCATAGCAAAAGAGTCAGAGGAGATGGATTAACAAACATTTGCTATTCTTTTGAGCAGTTCTTCAACTGAGGTTGCTGGGTTATGATTGGCGATTACGCTGATTTTTAAATGGCCCATAGAAAATAGTCAAGTGGAGTTAAATCTGGCCACGAGGTCAAATAGGCCACCTATCCCGGAAGTGAGAATTCAAATAACGCTCACCTGCAAAACATTATGCGAGGTCAAGCTGGTAAAACCTTCCTCAAAAAATCGAGAAATTGAGGATCATTTAAATTATTTTAGTTGATATAAGGGCCCGATTAATTTATTTCCGACTAGTCCACCCCAAACGTTGGTACTGTTTGGTATGCCGTGGGAGGTCCATAGAAAAACATCTTCAGCGATCGACAGCAATGCTGCTTAAAATTCTAAGTCCAGAGTACATCTCTTATTTTATTTTTTGAAAAACCTACAACCCTTCCAACATATCGAAGAGAGTACGTACAATTTTCGCGAACAAACAGTACAAGCTCTTCGTCGAAATTGTTTACTTTTGACATAACTGTCATTTTTTGACCATGTAAAATCCGACTGCACCATTATTTTCATCATAAAAGGTTCCTTAAAATGAGCTGTAAGAATGTGTAGGGTTGTATTTGATATTTTGAAGTTGAACTGGGCCTGAGGTTCCCTGAATAATTTTTGTACAATATGTAAAAAATTGGAACAAGACTAAAAAAATGTTGAACAAGTAATTTTTGTTTTTTGAAAGCGTTATTAGTACTGGGAAGGTATCAGTCTGGTCATCTAAAAAGTATAAAGAAAATCTTAACAAAGGTTATGGGAATATCTTAGATAAAAAGAATTTACAGAATGTAGAACATAAAGTGTAGTTGACTTATATGAAAGTCGATGCCAAAAAGACCATCTACAATATTACACCAAAACTCCTCACCATAATGCACCATGATACATGTTTAGGCACATCCTTCCAAACTCCAAAAAGGTTAACGACCAATTTCATACAACATTCTCATTTTAATTTACCTAATTTTAAATGTTAATTTTTAGTTATCTCTGATAACTGGACGTGGGGATCCCTAAATAAACCAATCCCTAAACAAAAAGCTAGTTTTACTTCCAAATTTTTTGAAAGACTGACCACAGATTACAAGAACAACTTTAAGAAAAACGGACAAAATTTATACAGAATGGTTTTTTAAAGATTTTATTGAACCTTTAATTTAGATTATAATTCAATTTCATACGATATTCTAAAAACCGAATGTTTATAATGTTTAAAAATAACAATTTTAGTTCACATATTATATTCCATAAAATAATATTTCTGTGTTACATAACATCTAAACATTTTAATTTTTTTTAAAGAAATTCAAAATTAAAAGGGATTAATTTAAAATTAAAAGGTTTATATGAAACTAAAAAGTTTAATTGAACGTTTTTATTGTATTTAGTATTTATTTACTTTTTTGCTTGTGGCCAATGGAAATTTCCATCAAGCCAAAGAATTTAACTTGAAGTTAAAAAAGGTAATTGGAAATTATAAAGGTTACCATAAAGTTAAAAAGGTTAATGGGAAATGAAGAAGGTAATTTATGTTAAAAAGATTTATTTGAAATTAAAAAGTTTAATTTGACGTGTTTATTTTATTTTATTTATTTATTTTTTTTTTTTGCCTTGTGGCGAACTTAATTTGAAGTTAAAAAGGTTAATTTGGAGTCAAAAAGTTTGTAATTTGACGTAGTAAAACTAGAAAATTGATTAAAATTCATTTCATCAGTGCCGTGAAATTATTCTTTAAATAAAACTTCCCATTAAGGAAGAATAACAGTGAACATATTTTATGGATATGTATGCTTTTAATGACAACCTCTTTTCTAAATCATTGGTTTCAAACGAACACGTCATTGCTTTCGTATCGTTTTAATAATCAAATATATTTTTGAGCCAATTTTGTACATAAAGATCAAGAAATGAGAGCCGTAATAACAACTTGTACAAATTGGCATTGGGTAATTCAATGTTGCGTCCCTGTGTAATCCGTCTCGGAAACTGTTACGGCCGTGATACGTGACCAGAATCGACGATGGTATCAAGGGTGGAATGTAAATCGGCGGCTGAATGGGGCTAGGAAGAAAGGACGAAAAATATGAGCGCGACGTTTAAACTGTGTCCGATCGCACGAACTGCGATGTTATCGGCTCCCCTCCCGCGACAACTTCGCCGGATCGGACATTTTAAAAAAGATTATTCTTTATTGGACGGTTTCGCAATTAATGTCTCGCTATTTAACTATTCATGATTCCTGAGCCCGAGCGGAAGACAAAATGGCGGTTTGAACGCCATCTTCTCTATTTAAGACGAACGGAGAAGAGCTTCCACGCTTATTATATTTTCGGGGTCCTGGTTTTTTGTTCGACAACGCCATTTTGTTCAATTGAGAAACATACATTACTGAGGCATTTCTTTCTACGTCTGCTTACATTTTTACGGTTTTCGTATTTATAAAATCCCATATATTGGGGTCAATCATTAAGAAAGAGCCTTACAGCTTATGGCTAAGGGACAATCATTGTATCACTACTAACATAATTAGAAATCATTTTACCATCTATGAGGAAACATGAAAAATTGGCCTGGTCCACAGAGGCTTTCAGCACGGTTACATACAATAGAACCATTTTAGGTCGATATGACTGTGCCTTTGCCCTTTATTTAGAGTGTCCCTTACGTAGATTTTAAATACATTCCATGACTGTGTACCTGGAGTGTCCTGTTCCTTATCGGAGGATTCAATGAATCGGTCGTCTTTAGATTAGATTGTATAGAAGCCGGCCTTTTTACGATCTGCGCACCGCGACTAGTATTGATCTATTGGGGGATCTCCATTTTTTATCTAGAGCTACTCTTTAAGCTTAAGACTTTTTACTGGCCCTCAATGCTTTTTCTAGGGGTTCCGAGTATATCCATTATGCTCTGGCTTTTCCTCTCCCAAGATGAGGAATCTTAGCTTACATAGGCATTCAAACCAACAGAGGGACATGTTGCGCTGTTTTTTGTTCTTGGCAATATCTGCACAGGCTTGTTCTTCCACTCCGAATCCATACATACTCCTCCGGTAAATAATAGTGTCAGCACTCCTGAATCTTACAGATACTACTTTGACCAGTTGGTCAAATTGTCCATTACTCAAAAGTCCTTTGAAATCAACGATATTGTCAAGTTGTTCCTGTTGTTGCATTCCTTTTACATGCTAATGCTTTTGGACCTACTTGATTGATTGTTTAGTCTTTTTAGAATTTTTATGATATAAGCATGGATAGTGTGAATCTAAACTCGAAAGAATAAATTATTTTTCTCTATTGAGTGTGATTTCTCATATATTTAGCTTCCTGATCCATTTGTATAACATATAATTATATTTGGATTTTCTCCTGCGTTCATATTTCCCTTTGCTTTCTGAGAAATAAACCCAATTTTCAGTGCATATATCTGTATAATTAATTATTTAACACTAGCCTTCTATTGAAAAAGATTTCAGTAATTTAAATCCAAATATTGTATAGTCTACTGTTTATTTGTATGTACTATAAAACATAACACACACACACACATACACAATATAACACAATAAATTAATATTTTGTGTTTTAAACGTTTTATGCTTTTAGGAACATACATTGGGAAGATTTTTATCCTTAGTAATAAGGCCGAATATTAATTAACCCCATATGATTAATGAACTGTCCAAAGAAATTTGTCATGTTTGACATAACCGCCAAGTAAATCTGTTTATACTTAAGGTCGTGCTAATCGCTCGGAGAGATATTACGTCCCGGAGAACCTAGCGCGATCATGATTTATGAGTCAAGATTCAGAAAGGAATTGGCATGAATTTGCAGAAACCATATTAATCTGATAACTATATTCTACCTCCTGTCCGTGGTGGAGAATTGTGCATTATTTTAAAAATAAATAAGGTAGTTACGTTTCTTCGATGACCTACGTTATTTTACTTATCTGCGTGTAAATTTATATTTCTCACATAATAATTGTTTAAATTTCGTATCCCTGGTTTGTCAGAATTTATGTTTATACCTCTAAGCCGAATAACCCATATAGCCATATCCATTTTATGATGTTGTGTGTGAAAACAATCTCTTTATATATTAGACTGTATGTATATGCATAAATGTAATACACCATAAATCTTTGGTTTAGATTTTACTGCGGGCGCTCCCCTTGAATGACAAGAATAGTAGGTAATACGTGTCAGAGATACAATAAGGCCAGCACCTCGCGACAACCTAGTGCAGGAAAACACTTCACATTTTGTCAGAAATGTTTTCTTCTGTTTTTTAAATTATTATTGTGTGAATTTGTGGTGTTATTGATAGTAAGAATGTAAAACGAATAAGCCATGAGTCATATTTCAGGATTTTACACTGTAAAAAGGAAAACAGGGACA
>CM077113.1:20780929-20833214 GCA_039619505.1 Cimex hemipterus | reverse complement strand
ATGTTGTTTCCCCTACTTCCCCCGGTTTTATCGCGGATCCCATGCCCTTGCCAACTGGGCCGTGACACAGTCTAAAAGGTGGAATGTTTGTTTGGTCATAAAAACTTCATTTCAAGGTATTTTTTAAATCTCTTTTCTCTACTTCATAGGAAAATTGACATGTGATATTTTCCCCAGATTTCATGAAGATTAACCCAGTTTGGCGTGTACAGTGTGTCAGAGTACAAATTGGTTAACTATTTCAATTCAGGCCAATGGGTGAAAATGTTTGATTGGTCATAAAAACTGTATTTCGAGATATTTTTTAAATCTGTTTTCTCTACCTCATATGAAAATTCACAAGTGATATTATGTATGCTCTTCTTCTTTATGTTTGATTTATATTCTTTATGTGCAATCTAGATAAAATGGCGGATCTGTTTTATTGGTTTTTATAAAATAAATATAAAAGCATTTATTTATATAAACATATTTTTAATGTAAAGATAACTTAGCATTCAACAGAATAGGTTTAGTGAAATATAATAGAAAATTCAGCTATTTTTAATTTTTGTAACAATGGCCTCTCAATGAAAGTGTACAATAACTTTAAAAAATACAAAATTTTGCTTTGAAAGAAAGAGGAATTGTGACTTTGCTTATAATTGTATGGCAAGCTTAATAAATAAGTTAAAATAACCTGTATGCTAGGTTTAGTAATATTGGCATTTTTATCACTGACAGCTGGTTTTTTTCTTCAGACTTGTATATTTTAATATCGTTTCTTTGCATAGTCGTCGTAGTGCGTGCAAGCAATCCGAATTGTAATTTGTACACAGAAAGCTTTTCAACACCATTCGCTAACATGATAAGGTATAAATTTCACCAATTTGTTGACATCTGTGGATAAGTAATCAGTATTCTCGAGAGACTGTAATTGAGTAGTAAATCGACATATTTTAACGAATCATTAAGTTGAATACACACATGCTTCATTTCATGAAATCTGAAATTACAAATATAAACAAGTTTATCATGAACGATAATGTGAATAAAATTAAAAGCTTGCAATTTAAAGATAGAGTTGAAATTCCGATAATTAAAATACAACAGAAAGTTGAAAACCTTTCATGATTATTTATTATTATGTATTATCGCTCATACATTTAGGAATTTATTTTCGCAGAATTTTCATTAAAAACCTACCTCTTCCTAGCCTAATTGTACCCAAATGAAAAAACTGCGTCTGCGCTTGCGTCCGTGACGACTACATGCGAGTGTTAAACGAAGATAGTACCGGCACTAAGTTGAACGGACTCTTAACACGTGTTGGCGTTTCAAGAAACGGCCCAGGCTAGAGAACTTGGTATAAAATGGTGAATTATCGTTACTTGGGATAAAATGGTGAATTATCGTTAAATGTGAATTCGTAAGGTCGACGAAATAACAAAACTACACAAAACAAAATTTTATAACTGCGTTGCATAATATACACAAGAGACATGTCATGAAGTCAATGAAACGCATCACATAGGTTGACTATTATGCTATTGATGTAAAGGCATAAAGTAACTTAGGCATCGCAGGCAAATATTTTAAAATTGCATGTGTCTCACATCGTTTAATCGTATTTAGCCCATTTACATTGATCCAACTTGGGAAGTAATATCTGTTTTTTATATATAAAGAAAGTAAACCTAAAACATCAGTAAATTATGAATAGCATTGGGCAATATATCTTAATTTAAATAATATTGTTAAAATTTAAACTTAACCTATTAAATCACAGCTTACCAAAAACTCACATTTTGTTAACAGATTTTTTAAAAATTATTTTTACGTTCAGATATATATATATATATATATATATATATATAATAACAATAATACAGATATATATATAAAATTAATGTATTTTAATTGCATTAATTTGTATTAATTGTTTTTGTAAACAGTCTGATATTGACAATATTTTACTTATATTTATGATTGCTGTTGAATATGATCACTTCCTTATTATTATTTATATAACATAATAATCAATTTTTAATACACGAGTTCACAATAGCGGTTATTCATCAACAGATAGGCCATCTGATCATTGCTACCTGTTTGAAGTTTGGACTCTCCGATCATTCTGGCCAGTTCATATTTTTTATGCTTCTTTGGTTTTACACAAACAAAGCCAGCAGAATGGAAAAAAATCAATTACACATAAATTTATTATTTAACGTGTCTAACGTTTTTATAGGAAAAAATCTCTTTTGTATTACAGCACGTGTTTACCAACCTGGAGTACCAACGAGATGCTATCATTGTGAGGGGTTAGTAAGAGTAAAAGAAACATTCATTAGGTCAATGATAAAAGTGACACCAGTGAGAAAAATACCACACCAATGATAGAATGGCTGGTCTATTTATGTATCGAAATAAACAGTACTAGTATAGCATGTTGGCAGTCGTTTATACATTTCACAAAGTGAAAATTACAAATAGATGATAAAATTAGGACATATATAAATGGGTGTTCACAATAGAAAAATAAAGTTTGCTTAAGTGCAATATCTGTATGATTATACCATACACCTAAAGTAGGAATATTAATTACAATTACTACTCAATGAAGGAATGTCTTTATTCTACAGTAATTATTGGTTAGTTAAGAATATTAGAAAGTATAACGATGGACGAACAAGTCTGAGGGTTACCCTACGTCTGCACTTTCCTATTGTCAATATCGATAGTGAAAGTATAAAAGATTAGAAAAAATCAGCAGATAAAAATGATCAATGATGGAGTGTGTGTAGGGATCAATCTTTTTAAAAAGATAGTTCCTACTCACAGTAAGTTGTTATTCAACGACCCGGATTTCGAACCTTTAAAATCATCATCAGGGTGAAGGACTTCTACAAACCACGTCTATCGACATGAATTGCCAAAGTGAACCCGCCAATGCGACGATCCAATTAACTGCTGATTTTTTTAATAGCGCTCAATTGGAACGAGCGAAACGCGGAAATTATAGCACAAATAAAAATTATATTTGTAAATACTTAATATTATTAAATTATTATAAAAATAGTAGCAATTAAAATAATTGGCTTAATTATTTAGCTATTTGTTATTATTTATATACATATTAAAAGTAGAAGGTAAATCCTTAGGAAGTAGTTAAAAGAATAAAAAAGTTAACTTTAAATGAACCAACAATGGGGCTCAGCCACCCCATCACAAATGAATCATTAGGTTTCCGTTGTTTGCCATACATTGGCAAATTATCGGAACAAATTAGTAAAATTTTTAAACAAAAAGATTTTTGAATAGCTTATAGAAGTACGGGTTCACTTAAAAACATTACAAAGGCGACAAGAGCTCTGATGGTGTGCAGAAGAATAGCAGGAAGAAACTGGGGATGCAGGCCAGATACCCTGTTATGGATGTACACCGCAATAGTAAGACCTCTACTTACATACGGAGCTATAACCCATGGGAAAACTCACCAGTATCTTTCAAGCAGAGATTCACGCAATACAAAGATGTGTCCAATTCAACCTAGATAAAGGATACAAAAACAAGAATATAGCTATCATGTCAGATAGCCTAGCAGCCATCAAAGCACTAAGTTCAAACATCATTAGTTCAAAGATGGTGCTGAACTGCAAAACCAAATTAAATTTATTAGGTACGCAGAACAAAGTCAGCCTCTGCTGGGTACCAGGACACATGGGTGTAGATGGCAACGAGAAAGCGGACACCCTTGCAAAGAAAGGGGCAGCTACACCGCTGACAGGACCTGAACCCTTTTGTAGCATAAGAATCCACACTATCAATGAACATCTCAGACAGAAGGACAAAAAGAAAATAAGGGAACATTGGAATTCGCTTATTGGACACAGGCAATCCATCTTCTAACCAATTTTTGGAAGAAAGAAATCACAGAATGTGTCAAAGAAGGCAGGAATAAACTGCGTATCCTAACAGGATTCCTAACTGGACACTGTAGATTAAATGGGCATCTCAAAAAAATTGGAATAACCCAGGATGGCACATGCTGATTCTGCAAAGAAGCAGAAGAAACACCAACACATCTGCTAACGAACTGCGGAGCGACATTAGCCCATAGGAGGAAGTGTTTTGGGATGTACAATGTGACCACAGAAGAACTTCAACCAATAAAACCGGGCCTATTAATCAAATTCCTTGATGAAATAGGACTCACCAATGTGCTTTAGGCAGAGAACGGGGGATACAATAGCTCTTAAAGGGCGCAGTATACTACACCTTGAAATATCATCATCATCATCATCATCAAAAACATCCCCACGAAACCTAAAAACCAAGTAGACAAATTGGTTAATAGCGGGGTTTACCAACTCAATTGTAATGATTGTGATATTACATATATAGGACAAAGCGGTAGGGAAATAAAAACACAAGGAAAAGACCACTTACCAAAATCTGTCAAATTTTCCGGATTTAAGTACCATCTAAAAGAAACAAACAATTCAAATACAATTGTACTATATAGTTTCAAGAAAGGGAAAGAACTGGATGGGTTGGAGAAATTTGAAATTAAAAAATGTAAAATTGTATATGGTGATAAATGCATTAATTCTTATTAATTTTGATCTACCTCCTGTTTTAAATATGCAAAAATATCAAACATTCAAATAACTAAGCTGTATTAATTTTATTATTTTTATAGTAATTTAATAATATTAACTATATAAACTATTGTTGGTGTCAATATTGAATTATTTAATTTTTTGTCTATTTTCAAACGGATATTTTTCATTTTAATAATTTGCTAAGAACTAGAGTGGATCTATAATTTATGTGTAATAATATTAAGGTAGTTTTAAGTAGTGTATAAGCAGGTGTGAAAGTGCGATCGGCCGTAGGTTTAGTTGCGTACAGAGATTTTGGTAAATCGGCGCGGAGAGTAGGGAGGACAAGTGACAACGAGCGTGCGGGCCTGCCAAAGCGTTCCTGCCATTTCTTGCCAATTTTCGGCGTCTACTCTCCATCGCATCTTCGAGGCTGATCATTGTACGTCTGTGCCAACTCACCTACGAGTTACTTCGCGTACCCATTCATTGTCTACGAAAGAGAATCAAGAATCTACAAACTTCGTGGATCATCTCTTCAATCTAACATCTAGTTCCATCTTACCCTTTTTCTTCCAGCCTGCAGCATCTTGGACACTAACACTCGGTCGGATCATTCTTTTTTTATTAACTACAGAAATATCTTCACGAAGAATGCCGGTCACGAGTCCAAGCATCCACGCATCTCACACTTTACAAGGAGATACAAATTTCTCCTGCATTGTTCGACCTGCACGAAGATAATTTTGATGGTCTTTGTCTCAATGAGTTGCGATGGCTATTTAAGATGAGGAGCGAGGTTTTGCATTTAAACTCGGCTGTTTGGATCAGAGGGGAGTTGGGAATCTATTCTTTGTGTAATTCGCGATCTATTTAAACGGTATCCCACTTCTTGGCGGAGTGCTCGTCCCTGGGTGAGATTAGGTTGTTGCAACTCGGATGTTTCACTCTTCCCATGGTTGACCTGCTACGGTTCTTGAGTGGTTCAAATTCGCGGCCCTTAGTTCGTTACGCTAGGCATGCATGGAAGTACAGATATGAATTAATTAATGAGTTTAATTTTTGATTTCTATTATATCCTGTTTTTCTGTTCTCTTTTGCATTTTGTCAGTTTTTGTTTTCTTTGTATTGCGTAAGCTATAACGTTTATTTTATTTTATTGTGTATTTATATTTTATTTTATATTATTTTCATTGGTTTCTGATTGTGTAATCAACGACCTCTGGCAGACGGATCCAAGATCCATGGCCTTAAATGCTTGGAAATCTATCTTTTTTTCCTTTTTTATGTTTAATAAAGCATTATTATTATTATTATTATTAAATATCTTCTTTTACTTTTACATTACTAACTTTATGACCATAATTTACCTGTGTTATTGCATGCAATACTAATTGTTTTCATGTGAATTTACCGTACCTTTTGTATATGTTTATATATTTTTAATTACAACTTGTATTGATATTATAACCTATTTATAAACTTAATCCTGCTCTCGTTATTAGCAAATTCTCGATTTACTATTATTTTAGTATTAATATAATTGGCAAATTATATTAAAACGTTTCAGGAATTGGTTTGTTTTAAGACATCATACGCCTTGCGTCAGTGTGAGGAGGTCATTCGTGGAAGACCGGTAAAAATACATTAGAGTTGGGGATATCCTACATTTTGTGGAGCCCTGATTCAAACAACTATATTTATTTGTGTTATAATTTCCACGTTTCGCATGTTCAAATTGAGCGTCATTAAAAAAATCAGCTGTTAATTGGAACGTCGCGTTGGCGGGTTCACTTTGGCAATGCATGTCGATAGACGTGTTTGTGGAAGTCCTTCAACCTGATGATGAGGTAAAACGCTCGAAATCCGGATCGTTAAAAAACAATATATTGTGAGTAGAAACATCTTTTTAAAAAGGATTAAAATTATCAGATGATCAAATGTTAACATTCGGTTTGTTAAGGTGAATCACAGGGCTTGAGTAAAGGGCTAGTTGATGCAGACGCCTCGTTAACTAAACATGCGTATATTTACGTTTGGAGCACATGTGGCCCTTGGAGCTTGGCTTATATTAACTTTTGTTTACATTCTCCCTTCCTAGCACATTACCTTCCCACCTCTCGTGCATTCTCACATCTAACTTTTAACAAGAATGTCGAACACCTCCATTTTGAAGGTCCTAATAGATACATTTTGCCTGCTGAGGTATTTGAAAACGTTCGTTTTAACTTTCTTTAGTGGGACAATCGTAGTTTAACTTTGGATTTAAAATTTTTAGCAATAAAATGTAGTTATGACTTTTTTTATTCAAATTTAAAGAATGCTTGCCTTTAATTAGTGTAATGCTAATAGTTTCTTAAGTTCCTGTGCTATTTTAATGAACAAAATACAATTACTGGTTACTTACATTTTACTTGGCTTTTTATTTTTAATCTAGAACAAGTATTTCTCTAGTTACTTCCCTCAATTTGAAGCTAGAACACGTGCATTTTGTCAAAACTATATTAACGCGTTCAAAGAAGAAAATTTAAAAAAATGTATGAAGATTTTTGTCCATTTTATATAAAACAATCAGGGATAGACGAGTGTGCACGCGCTGGTCGGTTGCAGTACAAATAAAATTAAGTTAAATTAAATACAAAATAAAATAAAATACTAACGTGTTAACTGTGGGGTGATTTCTCGAAAACCAGGGAGAGGAGCCGTTTAATGGCTAAAACCTGCAATTACTCTGGCCAAAGGTAAAACAGAATCCTAGACTATTAATTACTTTCGGGGCTCCGTCTGAACCCTGGATGTGTAGCATTGCGTTATTTTGAATGCCATAATTAACAAAACGAAAAAAATTCTTCTTGAAAATAAGAGAAAAACTGAAATAAAACGAAAAGAAAATTACTCTTGGAGGCTAATTAATAACGGAGTGGATGGAAGCGAGATGAAAGCGAACAGGAATAGGACAGGATTGTGGGGAGGGAACAGAGTCAGGATAAATACTAGATTTGCAGCATTTCGGAAACTCAATAAACTATTATAATTCGCGATTTTTGGTGCGAACAACTAGTTTGACAGAAAGAAAAACCAGAGTTTCTTAAAAGGAATATATTATTCTTTAATATTTAATTTTATTCTCCTGATTATTTTGATACATCTGCTCATTTGCCTTTATTTTTTATTTTTTTTATACAGGGAGAAAATATACAATCTGTAGGCATCATTTGCCAGGTGTGAATTCGCCTTTTACAAAAACATATTCCATTTGTATTATTATGTAAAAATGATAACTATTCACATTATATGTTCCCATCTGATCTTATTGGCCGTGTGAGAAATTCTTCTGAAGTGCTTCTTCAAAGCTGACTTCAATCGGGCTTTGTAAAGCATGTGAGCGTTTTCTCTTTTACATAGAAGCCTTTCTTCACATCTAGTCTTAAATTTTGGGTATCTTATGTCTAAATTACATGACTATCTCATTAATGTTAATGTGTTAACAATGATCTTTAATTTATTTAGAAATCGGGATATGTAGTCTGGTGTGATATAGGTTTCAGAAAATAACTTTCTTTATCCTCACAACGTTTCCATCTTTATTGAAATCAACTTCAGGGCCTGGGATTTACAAATATTGTTTATATAACATATAACAATTAATAACAATTAAATTATGGATGTGGAAAAGTTAGTATAGAAAGTATTCAATTAAAGTATTTCTACTCACTCAAAGTGTTTGTATTCTGTCTACTTGTGCCATTAGGCGTCGTGTAGAGATGGCCTGTGAGATTTTATTTTGTGTTTATATACGTTGGATTTTGAAGGGGTGGGGAACGATGTCTGTATAGAAAATACATTTTTGCATGAAGCGTCGGCTTCTTGGAGGTGAAAAGAGCCGACTAAGGGAAAAAGGTGTTGGTAATGGTTCGGCCACATTATCCTTTCATGATTATATACACAAGGATAAATAGGAAAAAGAAAGCTACATTGTTGGGAAATTAGACTATGTGAAAAATATTTGATATAATGAATGGTAATGAACCTGAAACGTACTTCACACCAGACAGCATCTCACGATTTCTAAATAAATATCAATTAACGGTCACTATTTCTCATACAAATATTTTTATGTTAGAATTAGAAAAAACGGAAGGTGTCGATATATTAAAATTATCTGGAGTGACTGTCGATAGCTATCGAGGGTCGTACAGATATTATAAGTTCATTGTATGAATGTAAAGGGTGTTATTGTCGTCTGAGCCAGGTAGGAAACGTTTGATTTTAAAAAAGTAAGTTTTATTTCTTCCGTTGTTGCAATATTCTAAATGGAAATGTCCCACCATTCGATACTTTATTGCCATATTGTCTCGGCCACAAAAGACAATAATGGGTTACGCCATTCAATAACGTCTGAATCCTTTTAGCAAAACGCATCCATTTTACTCCCCGGCTGTTCACCTCCCCGCTTTTCGGACTTTCGGTCAAAACGTTTGACGTTAGGGTTCGGAAAAATTCCATTTTTTCCTTCTAACGTGGCAGAGACCATTGCCGACGTAGGAGAGAAGGACGGATGCCGTGCAGAAGGGTTGGACGCCTGGATCGGCAACTGAGACAGCGTACTGGAGGGGGCAGATGGGAGAAAGCAGGCGGCCGCAGGTAAGGCGAGCGTGTAGAGAGAGACGAGACAAAGAACGAAAAAAATGAGGAAAATCGGAGGATACGAGGGACATCCTTTTCCTTCTTCCAGTATAGAATATGGCCATTTTCCTACTGCAACAGGATCCGCCTCCGGGAAGGAGCTAGGAGGACAGACGTCGATTCGAGTCCAATGTGTGGAAACGTAGAAACAGTTAATTTTTTGTTTTTCAACCAAAGAAAGTGGTTTTTTTCTTAAAAAAGTCTTCCTTTTTTGGAGAAGATACTTCAAGTATTGTGAATTTAATTTCTTTGCGAGGCCTCCGCGAAGTAATTTATTGTAAATTCAATTGGAATTAATATAATTTTGTTTCATTTTCTTTATTACTTATTTATTGTCATTCTAGTGATGATCCAATTTTTTTTACTCTGACAAATATCGGTCTACTGACTTTATTGTTTGAATGAGCTTAACGAAAAGTCAGATACAAGACACCTCGTAACGCACGGGAACTGCATTCGCTGTTAAACTAGGATGTTCGAGTGCGTTTGAGGGTTGTTTTGAGCACGTGGATTTTTTTTCCTTGTTTGTTATTTAGTGATTCACATTTTCCTGTACCAAATAGTTTGGCGCCCGATTTTAGTATTGGTTTTCCAAGAATCTCCTTCACCATTGAGCGTCAGCCCATGAGTTACTACCAAAGGTGACATCTTAAGAAAGATGCTATCAAATTTTTTAGCGTTCATTTTAAGTTCACACACAGATGTCCACGAACCTACCCTATTGATACTTGAAATAATATTTTTAAAAATTAATGTTATATAAATGTTCTTAAACGTGGATTTAATGAAATATTTGTTATCTTTTAATTAATTTATAGTTTTTGTGAGAAAAATCTTTTCCACATAGTTTTTTCATTTGTTTTATTTCGCTTTATTTTTAAGATTAATGTTTCGGGATTTATCAGATTTTGAGCGATGCAATATATGTTATAGGCCACCACGCTATCGTGAATTTAAACGGCATTCGAATCCCAAGCTATTGCTCGGATAATGATAAAATGTGAATGGAGTAGTAAAACCCCCTCCTTCGTTGAACCGGTCCTCCTCCCCTAGCGAGACCAAACAAACTCCTCTGCTTCACAACCAGTCATCTCTCCGGTACCAGAGATGTGACTTCTCACACTTATTTTCTTATTCTGATTCGCGTCTTTAATGGCTACCGATCCAATTCTACTTATGCAGTTTTTGAGCCAGATCGAAATCCGACGAATCTCCGACAACAGGACGAGATAAGCCAGGTATGGCTAATCCGCATACTATAAAATGACAAAATTTTTGAAAATCAAATAGTTTTCAAATAAACTAGGTAATATTTCTTTTCTTGAAATTAAAATGAAATCTTGTTTCAACACCTCTAGATATACCTAAATATTCCAGTTATTTAAGTTATTACAATATATAAAATATTTCTATAAGAAAATACAGAAAATTGCAAAATTATTTGTCAAAAATTAACCGATTTTTATGGCCTAGTTTGTTTGAAAAATATTTGTTTGTTAAAAATATTTTGTCAATGATAAACGTTGATGGTTTTTACTATATTACTATTGCATTCAAATTAGAACATGTAAAATTATATACTCGCCTAGTTGACTCGAGCAAGCAGATCGGCGAAATTAAATAAATTAATTAACTTAAAAAAAGAAAAGTTTCAACTTTAAATAATTTTAGGAAACCAGAGCGAATTCAGAAAAAAGTGGCAGATACGACCGATATTTTCGTTTGTAGAATCACCAAAAAAAGTTTGCTCCAAATCCAAAACCAACCAATTTTGTCGTCTAACCAATATATATATAAATGTATTGCTAGGTTTTTGTTGTCCTCCTGTCATTAGTTTATGAAATCGCCATGAGATGATAACACGTGTAATATTACATAATAAGCTCGATTTATTCTTTTATGTTTTCTTATAAATTCAACGTTAAATAATTGTAAATAACTAAGGTATACCGTTTTTGTAAACTACATATACATGTCACAAAAGAACAATGTTTGCAGCGTCATATAGCCGGGGTCTGCTAGGAGTATCCATCTTATATGTGCCACTTTAGGATTGTGGGTTCGAATCCAGGCACAGCCCTAAGCTTTTTAATTGAGGGTAGAAGGAAAAAAAAACATTGTAATGCGGCCTGGCCCCTTGAAAGCGGCACCCAATGGATACTTGTACGTTAAGCTATCCTATATGACAGGCATTATTTTTCTTAATTACATTTGTGATAAAACGTTATTCTAGATTTACATTAGTTAAAACAATAAAATTAGCGTTACAGTTGTAGTCTCCACTGGATCATAATAGCGGTATAGTTATATAATGGGACAATGTGATAATATTCATCGAACTTTCTACTCTTTTTCAGTTTTCTCATGTTATTTGTCGCCTGATATTTAATTATTTCCGTTAATATCAGTTATTCATTTGTCCTTATTTCGCCTCCACACTCGATTTTGCATGTCCAATTACTCTCAGAGTCAATAACCATCAGCATATTCTCAGATTTGGTAAGCAAAGGGTGTTTCTGGTAAAACGTGATGCACACACGGCTCATGGGACATCGGAAATTGATTTTTAGGCTTGGTGCACACATAGTTTTCTTACCGTCCGTTACCGTTGAGGGGACTCAGTCGCGGTCTGAACAAAAAGCATCACAGTTCGTGCTCATGAGGTATGCATCAGGAGCATAAACCGTATGAGCGCAACTGCCCAAATAACTGCCCTTTTGGTGACATTCTGAGTAGATTTTGGCACAAGTTTCCTAAATCATGACAGTTCTGCACACAGTATGATGTAGATTTAGAAGATTTCAATGAAATATAAGTGTAACTTAGGAAAATTTAATTAAATAAAAAATTACGAAATAAAATGAATCAATTAAATGAAAGTACAGAAATACTACAAGTATAGAAAGGTTAAATGTCTTTAGACAACGGATTGTTTTATATTCAAAACAAATTTAGCATTTCATTTTTAATTAACAAAGTGCTTTCAACCGTTCCTTGCTTTGCAGCAATACCGTCCGGAAATCTCGGTCGTCTTATCATCCCGACTAACTTTGGCATATTTTTTTTTTGCACGACTTCGAACGTCTACCGCTTAGCTATATTTGTATTTACTTTATTCCGAGACTAGAATCTGAGATTTCCAAGCGGGGATTTTCGGATTTCAGAACTTCATTCGCTTGTGATAATCACACTGCTTAGTGTTGTAATTCTATCTAATTATTATAAAACGATTTCCGCTTTCCGATTACCGATTCATAAACACAAAACGTGAATGAGAAATAAAATTATGAAACGTTAACTGCTTAATTAATTATACTAATACAGTCAGCGTTAATTTGTTGAATTGGAATTTAAAAAAATCAAATGTTTAAGTCCTTCTTTAAAACTGTAAGTCATCGCTTTCTTTGTGACATTCTTGGCGCCCAGGAGGCTATATTGACACGAAGTGAACCATTTAAGAAGTTATGGCCGGTCGGCTAAGTTGAAAATATTGTTCCTGACTTACTTCAGGCATGCAGAAAGTCGTTATTTGCCGTTTCACAACTTTTAAGACGGTTTAATCAAAACTAGAGTTTCCGGCAGTGTATCTGAAAACTACTTTAATCCAATAGTTTCTTAGAACAAAAGTATATTACTTTAAATAAATGATATACATTTTACTTATAATATTTTATTATTATACTTGGAAAATATACCTCCTGATGTTATCAATATTTCTATGCAAGATTATCAAGCAATAATTTACTATTTACATTTTTTAGCAACGATTGTACGTAAGAAAGTCATTCAATCATAATAAATTTTGTCGATGGTTGAATATATACCATCTAACAGTTTCTTTCCATAGTATCTTCATAATCATGATTATGAAAAGTGACTTGTTGTTAGCTTCAATTTTTATCTGACTAAATGAAATCATTTGACAGTGTTTTTGTTTGCTGAATTATTTTTTTAAATATTGATGTATGCTATTCATCACAGCAATCTTTATCTTTTATTGAAACTAAAGACAACTATAACAAGATATTGTACTGTTCTTTTTTTCAAATATTCTATAATTATGGTTTCACACTATATAATATTGGTATTTTAGCATTAATATTTATACGTTAAATGTTAAAAACGATAATCTCCATTAACTTAACATCTTTCCTAATAAATGGTTCAGTAGTATACGTGATACATAATACGAAGTATGAAGATCTGATTAGTTATACATCATAAGTATTTGCTAGTGAGAATGATGTTGAAACAAATTGGTGATAAATTTATCCCGATAATTTATACATGAGTAATATGTTATTCTAGATTTTAGCTTTTACTGGGTATTAGAATGAATTTTCACAAATAAACCGACACCACGTGAGTGTTAGGCTCAAAATAAATAATAATACGACGAAACCTTAAAAATTAATAATAATAATACAAAAAAACCTGGACACATATGCCACCATATCAGTGAGCCGTGGAAACGTCAAGACATTTGACGAAGTTAAAAACATTCCCTTCATAAAATGTTTACACGAAAAAATATCCTATGTTGGCATGGGTTTTGTCAATTTTTGTATTTAATCAAAACTTGAAATATTTGTCATTGTAACTTGCTAACGAGATGATTTTTTTTCAATAGAAACAACTTTTTAATGTAGTAGTCCGAAAACTCTTTTAATTATTTATTTTGGTAAATTTTAAAGTAAGTGTCACTAAAATAAAAATTAATAATATGTGCAGAGATGAGCTTAAATAAATCAATCCATACATATTATTTATTTGAAGAATTACTTCGCCGTATGTTATACCTTTTTTTATAAAACGAACTATGTCCATTTTCAAAATGTGTAAGTTAGGTGACTGTTTATTTTTAGTTTTAATTCATCCCGAAGTCGTTTATCAATCCAGACAGATATATATGTATTTTACAAACTATGTAATCTTTCTATATTTTTGGGAAATTAGAGACCAGTTTTAAGTGACCTCATTGTAAACATCAATTAAACTACTTAAATATTAAATATAAAACCCAAGGTTCTCACGTTGTAGATAATGAGAAAATGATTAATTATTCTACGATTCTAATTACTTGTGTAATTACCACTAATTATAATTATTAAGGACTATTTATTTAACCGCATTCTACATCGCTTAAAAAAATTATTAAAATCACAAAGTTATAAAAATAAATATAATGAACGATTTATTAAATGTTGGTTTGTTTAAATAATTTGTATATTGTTATCAAATTAGTTACCTTTCAGTATCTCAACCTCGCAGTATATTATGTAAGCCGTAGCTGGATACATTCACTTTCATTATCGCCGCAGGTGATTTCCAGGTTTGAACATCGAAAAATTTGCATGTACAACGCAATCAGTCTGCCGGCGGTCAGAGGTCTATATATAGGTTTTGGAGACGGCAAGATTTATCTCTCGGTCATGAGATGGTTTAAGGTATTCAGGCAGCAGCGATCAGGTTATATCAGGAGAGTCTGACGAGTAGTTCCGCTAGTCAAAGATCTCGATAAGTGGAGGTTTCCTTCGTGGGAACGGCCCTCCGACCAAAAAATCTCTCGGACATTGTTTTAGAAGGGCTAAATTAAGGTTAAATACAATGGGAACGGTTGTACTTTGTTTTGCGAACAATTATTCATTCCTGAATCGTAACTATTTTATTCATATTCGAGTGTAATAATGAGGAATATAAAAAAATATTCTGTTCTCAAACCATAGTTACGTGAGTTTAATTTGAGCTATTTCTATTTTGAAAGGTAACGTTTTTTCAGGAGATGTTATGAAAATCACTTGTGACTTGAGGCCAAAGTTGTACGATTCATGAACAAATAACATTAGCGTCAAATGTCAAGTTGATGGCAAGACTTTTCCTTGACAGAATTTGGGGTGTATACAAAAAAATGTGGGCGAGATAGGATGACAACTTTTTTAACGCCTTGGCTTGTATTTCTATTTTAACGATATTATTCTCTAACATAAGTAAGCAAGACAGAGGCCGAACTAAGAGTTTTTAATTAAAAATATTCTTGTAATTTCGCAAATTCGTAAATATCAGTAAAGTCCGCAGATATTTTTCTATGTCACACACATTGGGCTCCAAAATTCACGTTTTTGGTACTTCAATTATGACAATGCAACATAAACAAATAATTCTGCCTCAGAAGTTTTGGATTTGAAATAGGATACAATATACAATTGCTCTTCGTCTCCTTTGTGTTCCACTCGTTGTCTCGACTATGTCACGACGTCACAGTTAGCCACATACATCACTGCATTCATTTTCATCACACACACACACACACACACACACACACACACACACACACACACACACACATATATATATATATTTATATATATAAATTTACTATCCTAAGATACACATTACCTATCTGTACCTAACCCGCTCTTTTAACTTGATATTTACGTTAAAACATTTTTTTTAATCTCTTATAAGACCTATTTTGTTGGTGGCAATGGCAATGCCAAAATTTATAAAAGTTCTTTTAATCAACTCACAGTACTAGGGAACACGCGTCGTTATGAATTTCTGTGTAGAGCTTCTTCTATTGAATGGTCCTTGCGGTAAACAATTGAATTGAAGAAATTTATATTTCCTAATTTTCTCCGCAGGTGTCCTACTGACTGCGCCAGTTATGGTTTCGATGTAAAAAACTAATTTTTTAAAAAATAACTTTTATTCAGTATAAACTATAACTTACACAAGGATTCTATTTTAAAGTGTCTATTCTGTTCGCATCCCGAGTGGTTATGACAAATAGGGGTCTTACAATACAATCTACATTTTATGCTTACTATACATTCTCTGCATTTGTATAGGGATAAAAATCATTTGTTGCTGAATTAGTGGTTTCGTGCACGAATAACTTCCATTTATGTATTTTAATTTGTTAAAGTCGTGAGTATCAGTCAGGAATTAAGAATTGAGTTTAGGTCATCATCAAGGCCTGTGTGAATTACAAAACATATGTTAATATAAAAATTTTACAATACAGATGTAAATATAAATTTTGAATTAAGGACTTCAAACTCCCATAAACTTAGGTGTTATTCTTATGGTAACAACAAAAAACTGGTAAACACCAGTAACAGTTACATGTTCTAATTTAATATTTCAATTTTATTTTTCAATTGTCACTGAAGTTATCCTGACAGCAAATATTTTAAAAATGCAGTAAAATTTAAAACTATTTTAAGAAATATTAATTATGTTTTTGATATCACGCTCTGTACTACGAAATTAAGATATTTCTTTTCACATTATGTGCCATAATTTTGTTATTCTTTGACCAATTTAAAATTTGAATACCTCATCGTTTACAGTGTAAAAAATCTTTTAAAGCAGGTGGTGCCCATTGTAGATAGCGGTACATCAAAACAGCCTTTTTAGAAAATTATTTATTATTAAAATTATTATCTAACATTTGGTTTCAATAGGGGTCAGTCGGTCCCACTTTTCACTTACATACAGCAAACAATGTAACATAAATTTTAATTTTGTGAGAAAACGCTGTTTATATAAAACTGAGTATTTAATTGTTTACAGTTGACGATATAATTTTTTCTTCAATCGAAACACTCTGTTAAGGTTTGGAAAAGTTAAAGGTATGGTAGAGAAAAATTTGATATTTTCGGAATATTGGTAGGGTTACAAAATTTGCATGAATATTTTTTTTCTTTACCATTATTTTTTTATATTTTCGTACCCACAGCCCCAGCAAACTAAGGCATATTGAATTTGTAAATGCATGAGGGCATAATATTTTTTAAGTAGTTGGTCAGTGTTGTATTTGTTATATAAAAAGTAAATATATTTAAGCCATGTTTAAATAGTTTTAGTACTAAATCAATAGGAAGGTACCTTCTAAGGTTTACCTGAGTAAGAGCAGAAATATCATGTGCATATGCAGTTAATACTCCTTGTAGATTCTTAATCCGTAAAATAATAAATAAACATGACACTGTAAAGCAAAAGTTCGTCTGTTTGTATTGAGGCATTAAGATATTATCTAATACTTCTATTGTTAGGACAGCGGTTGCCGAGACGTTCGTTAGTCGCTAGCGGTTTTGAGTCTGAATTCCTAGGTAGCCCTTGTAGTTTCAATTGAAAATAATATAATGCGCTTAATTCTTCGTTTGCAACATTAGTGGTTGGACGTTAAGCACTCTTGAAACGAATTATTCCACAAAACTATTATATTACCTTAATGAATCAGATTATGTTTTAACGAAAGTTATCGGCGTTATGTGAAAATCAAGCAAATGACCTCAAGAAGCACAAATGCTCGCCTTCCATAATTCATTGAGAAGAACCAGATTGACCGCATTGATTTGGGCCGTGAGGATTATTACTTTAAAAGCAAAACGATTAATAAACTATTAAACAATGTCAGATGTGATTGCAACAAAAAGAAGGCAGATTGCGCGTGGCTGTATCGCCAAATTTGATTAGATGTGAAAGTAGTCGTAGAGATCTAGAACCGAAAAATGCTTCCCTTCCGAACTCTGTCATTCTACCTAACCGTTTTTCTAATGTTCTAAATAAATTTGGTCATTGGAAATTGTACCACATCGTTGGACTACACTGCCAAAGTATATGTAAATTAAGAAGCTATACAATTTTTATTTTTTTCGAATTTAAAATGCTTATAGTAATACTTTAATTATGTTACATCAACTGCTCAAATTTCTTATAGGACTAACATTCTGACGAGCTTTTTTTGTGTGAGATTTTATCGATACAAGCTTTTTACATTTACAGGGGTTGTCGGGGTGGGAGTATCGGTTGTAATAGTTTCTACTGGGGAGGGACTTTAATCCGACAATAAGTCACACAGTCGGCCCAATGTGCGAGAAAGAGGTCGTTCATTAGTTCAGCTCCGGCCAAATAATACGAAAACAAATCACAAAGCACAGTTCTAAATTGGTATTCACACGAATTTCTGCAGTCCTGAAAGCCAAACTACTGAGCAACTTAATTCTCCAATATAAGTTTTTAATCGTCCAACCTCACAATTAAATTTCTCAAGTGTCTAGCTTGATTCCGATATAAGAAAATACAATCCAAATTAGCAACTATCTCAATCCTTTCTTAGATTTTTTGAAACTTATTTATTCTTTTCTTTTCATAAAGATAGAAAAAAATTACATTTATTATTGTAACAAACTTCAATGATACTTTATTTTTATTTTGCTTTGCTAGAGGCATTTAGTATTTGTCCAAGTGAAAATCAGTTTTTAGCCAATAACGTTAAGACGTAAAATAATTAATTAATTAATTAATAATTATAAATAATGTAAAATATAAAAACCTCTACATTTCAATGATAACAATTAAAACAAAAACCAAATTTATCACAACGGTAACCAACAACAGATTCAAACCAATAGTCAGATGTAAGTGAGACAACAATTTATACTACTGTCTTGCAAAAAGGTATAGATCGCCCTACACGCATCCTCACAGCCCAATTTCAGCAATCTCTCCCAGCTAGAAAGGCTTGCTGACTTCTTTCTGCATGTATACTCTGTCAAGAAAGACGTTATATTTTCCTATGTTCTTCTACAATCAAGGATGTAATGTTTTATGTTGTCCGGTTCATTGTCACACGTCTCACAATTTGGAGATGCCCTACAGTTTATTTTGTGTATTTAATCTCTGCGCAGCCGACCTTTTCATCTACGACCGAGGCGTCTGTAAATTCAAATTGGTGGCTTCATAGAAGTTCATTTGTGTGTGCCAAAAACATTTTGTTGACAATGTATGGAGGGTATTCTGCGTAATCTCCTAAGTAGATAGATGGCTGTCAGTGTTATCTTAGGACAATAAATCGGTCAATAATAGCTCTCCATGTGCTTTTAACTTTTCCAAAGAAAGCAAGTTTTGCTCTAAAATAAATTAGACTGTAAAAAAAATGTTTTACGTTTTAAATCTGTACGTTACAAAACTCAATTCCAGCGCCTTTAGCTTTTTACAAGTTTGATTAGTTTTGCTACTGTACAATATTATTTAAATTAACTCTGTGTTTGGATAAAATATTTTATTATTGATGGAAGAACATTTTATTTCAGTGTAACGGTTAAAGGATAATTTAGAGAAAAAACAAACAAACAAAAACATTTAGTCATTTGGTCAAGCTTTTGAGGGCTTTAAATCATAATAATTAAAGTTCATACCGTCATCTCTTCATCTCTTTTTCAAATCGTTCTCTGTAATAGTTTATTACAGTTGAAACTATAAATTTCAATATTGTATGTTGAAGTTGATATCATGAAACTTCTAAGCCTCATTCGGGAGCCCCATTTCCTGTACTCGTTTCTTCTGGGAATATTATATACGCCAGTTCGCATCGTGAATTGTGAGAAGAATTAATTTCGTATAATTAAACTACATTATACACCTAATTTTACGGTTTAATGATTATAAAGATTTTGGATTAAATAAATTAAATTAAATTTGTTTGTAAACTTGTTGTTAACGCAATATCAATAATATTAATTAATACCAACGCAATAGCATAGGCTGGTTTGCTAGAGTAATCAATTTTTCTCCCTCTGAAAAATGTCAACGGAAGAATGACAGAGGTTTCTAATAACAATCGTAGGCAGCGGTTAGTACATCGGGGGGAATATAAAAGTGTTTGTTCTATGTTGAGCATCATTGGATGGGTTCATCATTTCAGATAGAAATATTCTTTGGATTAAAACTGTATTGATTACCTCTGAGCAAAAATAGAATGCCCTTTTGTTCCTCCGGTGAACACCCCACATCTGTCAGACACCTCTCACCCTCCCTCTTCATCATCAGCTATTTTTGTTCGCACGAGTCAACAAGGGAGTATTAATTTCATAACTTACTGTATCCTTTTACCTTGTGGTTACAATCATATCCAACCTGGTTTTCTAATTGTGCTTAAAAATGAATAAAAACAAACGATTTTATTGAAACTAAACATGGGTAGAAATGAAAAAATCAGTTTAATGAATTGAATCATTTTGCCGCAGTTCTCAGGCCTTATATAGAAACAAGCCAGTATTATTTTAACAAGTACAGTCCAATAATCTGTACGTTTTATTTTGGTTGATAACTGTTTCGTTGAACAAATTGATTAAACGTACAAAATACGACTTCAAATTTTAGTTTATTAATCCATATTAGTTTAGTCTTATAATTGACCATAATAATTATAGTTTTTACTTCCCGCTCCTTGTTACATCCCGTCCCGCTCTTAACAATAGGTTTTCATCTCAACCAAAAACCTTAGATAAAAAGAATAATTAATTGGTTTAAGTTATTGTTTTCCATTTTTTTTTTTTTTTTTGTACCATCATTCATCAGAACCCGCTACCTACTAGAACGACCAGGCGATTGAAAGGAAAGTGGCTCTATTATGGTCTGGTTGAGTGAGTTTTAGAGTGAAGGAGTGTCAGCTGGCAAACGACACAATCACCACATAGAAAATCCAGCAAGTCAAATTAATTTTTCAATTAGTGACTTTTTTATGTAAGGTTATGTCGTCACGATAAGTCAAGCGGTAGAGCAGCGGCATATTTAGCCCGAGTTCGAGGGGTCAAATCCGGCTCGTGGCACTGACTTTATTAATACAATATTTGTAATTATGAATATGATTGATTGATTGATTGAACGTTTCCAGGGTATGTATACCGCGACCTTAAAGAGATATTGCATCCCCCGTTCTCTGCTTAAAGCACATCGGTGAGTCCTAGTTCGTCAAGGAATTTGTTTAATAGGCCCGGTTTTATAGGTTGTAGCTCTTCTATGGTCACATTGTACATCCCAAAACACTTCCTCAAGCGGGCTATTGCTGCTCCGCAGTTTGTTAATTGATGCGTTGGTGCTTCTTCTGCTTCTTTGCAGAATCTGCATGTGCCATCTTGGTTTACTCCAATTTTCTTTAAATGCCCATTTAGTCTGCAGTGTTCTGTTAGAAATCCTGTTAGGATTCGCAGTCTATTCCTGCTTCCTTTGACACATTCCGTGATTTCTTTCTTTCCGAAATTGGTTAGAAGATTCTTGGATTGTTTATGTCCAATAAGTGAATTCCAGAGTTCCCTTATTTTCTTTTTGTCCTTCTGTGTGAGATAATCGTTAATAGTGTGGATTCCTATTCCACAGAAGGCGAGTTAGATCTCAGTTGTCCGTTCAGCTATCGAAGTTGGGCTTTGGTGCTGTTAACTGCAATGATAAGTCAGCACCCAACATGCATATCGTTCAATTAAATCCATTAACACTCGCATTCATTATTAAATTTATATATCATTATTAGTGCAGTACACCATTTCATCTACTATATGTACTACATAACTCTCCTAATTTTGGGTCTGCGGGTACTCAATATTCCACCATCAGTCTTATCACACTACACATGCGTGCTAATGAATCCATTCACTTTTACCACAGGGACAAAAAATATTCAGTACTATATCAACGAATCCTGTTGCCTCTAAGGATCAACGCAGGGTACCGAATGTATACTTTTGTGCCTAGGCATTTAATTCTGTTTAACCAAGGCGTCAAGATCTGTTTTTTCGAAAAATCGAAAAAAAATTAAAAAATACTATTTTCTTTGCTATTTCCATAAAAAGTTAAGGCGTAACTACTATAAGTGGTAGAGCTCCCATGGATAGTACTAAAATTATTTTGATAGACGTTTTAGTAAGCATAAAGTAAACATAAACATATGTATCAAGAAAAGGTTTAATTGGCATGCTTGAATCCAATGATTGCAATAATGAAGATGGACCTCAATAAATTTTACATGTTTTATTCGCCAGCAGTTTGAGCATTGCTTTGATTCTAACGAATATTTTTTCCATCCCCGGACAGAACTGGAAATAGATTTCTCCCTTCAGCGTGCAAATCGTTCCGTAGCGCTTTGCCCATTTACGAGAATCTCACAAACCCAAAGCTGTGTATCATAAATGCTATAGGCACTAAATAAAACATAAACCGTTTCCATGGTGGGCAAAAATAAAACGCACCCGCCTAAAAAGGGCGGAATTTTATACGGCGTATGAACAAACGGCAGTCATACAACACAAGCCGATATTGATCAATTCCCTTTCAGCCTGTTAGAAAAATAATATTTCCGTTCAAACGATATTTTTTTGCAAAATATTTGTATTATTTTTGAGAAATTTTATTTGGCTTCCAACGAACCATCGATTGTTTTCCTCACTTGAAGACAGCTGAAACCATGGATATTAAAAAATTACAATACTCAATACTATTTAATTAAATAGAATTAAATAGAAAATTAATTATTCCTTTAGTAGGCTTAATTGTAAAATTTAATTCTTATTTACGTGTATAACGGCATTCTTTATATTTAAATTTTTTAGTTCTACGTCAGTCATATTCAAAAGATACTGTTCTTTTTTATTTTTTTTTTCTAAATATGTTTCTTTAAAGCAATTTAAAGAATAGATGACGAATCATCTACGAATCGAAACACACGATTTAAACAATGAAAAATAAACATAATGAAATTAAATAATACTTATAATAATAATAATAATATAATTAGCTTTATATTACAATTAAGACAAGTGAACAAGTAAGTTATTGAAATTAACAACGAAACAGACGAAATGCGTCAAACTTTTTGACATAACGTTGTCATTTTTCGGACCAATTTGAAATCCTATTGGAAAATAGTTTTCAGCGTAAAACATCCTTTAAAATCTTTTGTCAGGAATTACTATCCTTTATAATTTTTCACCAAAAAATAAGGTAAAAATTTGAAACTAGACAAAAAAACAGGTCCTTTTTTATCATTGGATCAAGAGAGGAGCCATCTAAAAAAAAACCCTGTATTGCTTCTTTTTTGCTAAGTAAATTCGTAATAATTCTTAATAATTATCGATTAGATATAATATTAATTAATAATAATCGATGAGATTGCTTGGTCCGATTGACCAAAAACATTATTTTCTTAATATTAAAGTAAACTTAAATTAATCTTTAATTAAGGTTTTTAGTTGAGTTAAAAAATTTAATGTCACTAGCGGGATTCGAACCCATGATCTTCGGCTAGATACGCCGCTGATATACCACTTGAGGTATCGTGATCTTGATCCACTCGGACATCAACTTTCCATCTCAACCCCACCTCTTGAATTTTCCCTCCTTTCTAAATCTTCTTTTTTTACAGTACGTTTCAGTGCTAAATTTACTAAAATTTACTTCATGCAATGTTACACTTTTTTCAGGTTTTAAGATTATAACGGTAAATTTTGAAATGACTATAACTTAGCGCTGCTTTCTTAACAATCGGGTGAGTAACAAATGATCGCCGAGTAGGACAGAGTGAAAGTGATTTCCGTAATCCCACTATATACTTTCTAGAAGTATATCTTTCAAATCCTCTTTTCAAAGGTCGCATTTTCATTAATAAAAAAGGGCTGGAGAAGTTACGGGACGGGATTTCGGTTAAAATGCAATTCATTTGCCCTTCCTAGGGCTCGGAATTGTGCCTGGGCCAAATAGTCGGAGTGACTTTACGACTATCGTTAATCCCCGTAGCGAGAAAACGTGATTCGAGGGGATGAGAATCATAAATACCAGAAAGCCGAGGGTGCGTCATTCAAGTTAGTCATACTCTGATGAGGAGGCGTAGATTTATCTAATCATTTGATAGAATCAACATGCCTGACAAAAATGACCGCAAAAGTATTTTAAGACCTTTGGCTGCGTCATAGAGCAAGAAAACCATCTAAGACAACATGATTTGAGACTCTAATTTATCTATTATCTATTATTAAGGATACGTGAGCTTTTATCAGCTTGATTGTTTATGATATCTTAACTCTAAATTAATTGTTATATTGAAACACCTTTTGAATCACACGTTGTCTCGGAGCTACCTCTAATCGTTATTCATTTCTTATTTGTGCAGTCAGGAAGCAACTTGTCCTGCCTTTTTC
Source organism: Cimex hemipterus (assembly GCA_039619505.1). Classification (NCBI taxonomy): domain Eukaryota; kingdom Metazoa; phylum Arthropoda; class Insecta; order Hemiptera; family Cimicidae; genus Cimex; species Cimex hemipterus. The sequence goes on along the minus strand of CM077113.1, from coordinate 20,808,967 downwards.
GACCGACATACAAAGGTAAATCTGGATTGATTACTTTTGTAAGAATCGTCCGCTTCGACTTAATGAGACCAGTATTTTCTTCTTAGTCACGTCCTTCACCCCGTCAACATATCTGAATACATTTTAATAATCGAACACATGTTCAGTTCTAGAGACCTTTCTGCCCTGTAGGTCCGAATCATTTTAAATCAATAATGAAAACATTTTCTCGATTTACTTGGCCATTATTCTCGTCGTAGGTGATTTTTCTGGTTTACGTTTACAGTTGATACTATTATAGTTGAGTTGATTTATTCTGTTAACGGTTTTTATAAAAAAATAACATTAAGTTAAATTGTTTTAGTTTTATGGTAGTGAATCTTGCATCTTTATTACTGCACGACTGTTTGTTGTTGCACAAAATGTGAAAATTAACGTATACAAAAATATCATTCAAATGATAAAGATTATAGGACCACAAACGTGATTATATTATTGTATTATTGGAAATATAATCATTTGCAACATAAACATTTTTTAAGAAACAAAAATAATAAAAATGATATACTTCAAAAACATAGTTTTAAGAAAAAAGAGCAATCTAAATGACAATATAAAATTTCAATGAATAGAAATAAATTAAAATCGTAGTAATAAAAAATTTAAGAACTTTTCTCGTCGCTAAAATTGTTCTGTTAAATGCATTAATGTTGATAAAGTTAGCAGTCTGCGTGTTTGTATGTTTAAACAAGAAGGGAGATAAATTCGTCAAATTTTAATTAAGAGTTTAATTTAAAAAATGCAAAACCAGTTCGTTCAACTTAAGTGATATTTACGGGTATTTGCACATAAAAGGTCTATTGTAAAACCAACAAGTTACTACGAGACAAAGATTCCGAGCTGATGCAGGTTCAGCTTGGGCTGCCGTCTGCGTCGAAACAAGGAGAGTGTATTCCAAGTCATGAATTCCATTATCGGCGCTGGTATACAAAACCATAGCTGTGCTGTCTGCCTGATAAGATTTAATCATTGCATAAAAATAACTCATTATAATTGTCATCAGTAATTTCAAATAATTAAATGTGCCAACTTGCTGGTTTTCTGAAAACTACTGGAATGTAGAAATTTAAAAAATGATTTGTTTTGCATAATATTTATATTCAAACATTGCAATAATACAGTTTTAGTTAAAAATGAACTTTTTTGTAACCTACTATTTATTCAGTTTCATTGAATTTTTTCGATACTATGAACAATAGCGATTTAAGTAAAAAATGGATTTGTGGCCAGCAGGGTCACAGATTCAAGTCTATTTTGTCTATTTTAAGGTTATTTAAAAAAATAAAATTTTTGAAAATTAACCTATACTACAATACGTTTTTTATTATTATTCTATTTAACTCTTGTGTATATACACATTATATTTTGCTAATAAATAATGATATACAGCACACTCAAAAAGTGTGATTAACATGGTATTTGAGGGGGGGGGTCCTGCTCTATGGCAGTCCACACAAAAATTCACTCATTGGAGTATAGTAATTTGAGATAAAGAAATATCTGATTATTAAATAAATTAACCTACTTTTTCTTTGTTTTATCTAAAACAATGTAACGTCAAGCGCTCGTTTACACTACCACTTATTTACATTAACACATATTTACAATCTGTAGTCCGTATGATGCTTTCTTTTTAGCCGTCTTTGTTGGCGGAGTGGAGGCATATTCGCTGAAATATGAGCAATTTGTTACGCCCTGATTGTTCACCTTCCCGATTTTGGGACTTCCAGTTTGAATTTTTTAAAATTTATATAATTTTCGAAGTTAGAGGTCGGAAAAATTCCAATTGTTTTGTAAAAGGTACCTCTAACGTGGAGGCCGCCTAGATCATGAATTGAGACGGCGGAGGCCGTGAAAACAATACGGTGGATTGGTGGCAGTGGGCGAGGGTTAGCGGACGGAAGCAGGCAAGGAGAGCGTGTGAACAGAGAGGAGAGAAAAGAACGGAAAAATATAAGAAGAATAAGGGAAATCCTTCTCAGTTTGGTCCAACGTGGAACACTATCATTCGCCTCAGGACACAGGACCTACCTCGGTGAAGGAGCGAAGAGGACAGGCAGTTCGAGACCTCCAGAGAATTCACCGTTTTTTGTTGTTTTTTTAAATATTTTTTTGTTGTGTGTGTGTACTTAAATCCAGGAAGAGTTTCTTTTGTGGTTGTTGTTAAGAGTTACTTTATTTTTATTTTATTTATTTATTTTTTTTTTGGAGGAGATACTCCAGGTATTTTGAATTAATTTTGTTTGCGAGGCCTTCGCGAGGTACCTATTGTAAAAGTAAATTAAGACTAATAGAATTTTATTTTATGCAAATCCCGATTGTTTCATTATTAATTTTTTTTAATTACTTATTCATTTACTTATTTTGTTTCTTGTATTCCGACCCCTGACTAAGGCCGGTCCACTGAAATTAAATGCTGAATAAGGTGAACAGCCAGGTAACAAAGTGGCTCGTAGTGCAGAGGTTCGTTTTAGGACGAAAACGTTCGCGGTTCGAGTGAGGTTGGTGGTAATTTATTTGTTTCTTTTATTTTCTTCTCTTTTCACCTTTTCTTTTTAGGGATTCACTATTTTCCCTGAATTAAATAGTGTGGCTCCCGAATATAGTTGTGGTTCCCCGAGAATCCCTCCCCTTCTCCACTGAGCGTCAGCAAATTATTACCAAAGGTAACAAATTGCCGGATTCGAGTGGGAGTCAGCTTTGGCAAGCAGCATCGAGTATCTCTTCTTTAGTTCGTTTTCTACCGATGTCAACGATATTTCCTGGTGGAATTGGTCATTCCTTACGAAACAGGGCGCGTTTGTTATTAAACGTAATACACGATTCTGCAGGGTTTGGATCCGTTTTATTTGCCAGGTGGATACAAAACACCAAATGGGCGAGCCATAAAACCATATTGGTTTTATTAGGCTTACATAAAGGAGTCGCTTAAGTGGGATTTGGACAGAATTTATAGAGAGAATTGGTTTGATATTTCGAATTCGCAAGCGAATTCCCGTTACACATGAGGATATGTGGTTATTCGAGGTTAGATGCTTGTCCAAGTGCAGCCCTAAGTATTTATATGAGTCCGCTTGAGGTACATTAGTTCCACCCAGTAATATATGTGAGTACCTTGAGGTCTTCTTATAAGTAAAATTAATGAGTTTGGACCTAATAGAATTCAGCTTAACTTTGCACTTTGCAGCCCACTCATCAATTTTTTGGCAATAATTCTGCATCTTCGTTTCTGCAGCACTGAGCTTGATACTTTGGGACAGCACTGCTTTGTCATCGGCAAATTGGGCTATTTCGATGTTGTTATCTGCTGGAAAGTCATGCTCGTAAAGAATGAAAAGGAGGGGTCCCAGAACACTTCCTTGAGGAATACCTGTTCTGAGATGTTGTGTACATCCGAGTTCGCTCCCGTATAGCTGACAAAAAGTTTTCTGTCGGTTAAATAAGACTTCACCAGCCGGTAGTAGGTATCTGGTAGCAACTTTTTGATCTTATATAGTAGGCCTTCGTGCCACACGCGATCGAAGGCCTTTTCAGTATCTATAAATATATCTAGACAATACTTCTTTCCCTCATAAGTTTGTAGTATTTTATCCACTACTCTATGAAGTTGCCACGGACAAGAATGGGATGCTCTGAATCCAAATTCTGTGTTCGGTATCACAGGACTTAAATAACTCAGAAGCTTTGGAAATATTAGACGCTCGAGGATCTTCGATAGTGTAGACAACAAACACAATACGTGGAAAATAATATTTTCTTTGGCCAGGGTTGCTCTCAAAGTGATCTTAAAATTATTTCGCTGACAATAGCGCGGTAGGATGAAATTCCAAAATGATAAGGTTACTGCACCGTAAATGAAGATCAAAAACTTCGAACAGTTATTGTAAATAATGTCGATTCATTTTTTCTTATCATTATCGAAATTTATTTTTCTAAATAAATAGTTTTTATATTTCCATTTAATGTTAACGATTTTGTTAAATAAATTTAAAAAGTTTTACATAAGTTAATTTCAGTATATGTACCGCCGAAGGGAGTATGAGTTGATTCACTTTTGTTTTCGCAAATCACGATGTGCTTATACTCGTATTATAAGTATAACAAGTATATTATACTCGTATCCACAACAACTCCGTGTATGAGCGCGAGTATTGATGGAACCGGCTTTTCTTAAACTGAACTCTAAGCACGTGTTCATCCTTTCAGATTCTTCTCATTTGGTGATAAATAATTCTTTGATGGTTTTTGATCTGTTTAAATGATGTCCAAATGTAAATATATACAATTTAAACACTACTAATTTAGGCTTACCATTGTGGTGATACATCACAATAAACGAAACTAATATTTTATTATCAAAAAAGAGCCTGAGTCTATCGTACTACTGTGCCAAAAGTTATTTAACAAATAATTACGTTTTTCTTCTGAACTTACAAACCGTCAACTACGATAAACATGAAACTTTAATCAGTGTACAGTAGGCTGTAAATGTCCACAAATGAGAATACACCGACATATTAACAAATCATCCTCTCCTAAGCTTCACTCGTGTTACAAAACCGCATATTGAAAAATGGAGCACTTTATAAGATATAAGCAATTTGTAAAATTAAGTAACCCCTCAAAGTTATACATACAATCAACTTGCATTCTCTAACGCCAGTAATGACACAGACACAAATTGTCTACCGGTGTGTATAATTACATTTACAATTGTAGGCGAGAATAGATGAATTAAAAAAATGTACATCACGATGGAGCAGTTTTCAAATAGAGACCATCTCCAAAAATTATTATATTTGTATAATTTATAGGTTAAAATAAAGCACACATCCATTGTTGATGTACTCGAGAAGCCGTATATAGGTGAGAGATAACTGCAGATTTTTTTAAAAATTTTCTAATTTTCTATCCCGATATTCACATGAAGACTTCTTATGCCATACCGATTATTTAATTACTAACTGCCCAGTGACAATGTAAAACCCGATTAATCATGTTCATTATTACACTTTAAAAGATCAATATCAATAATCCATAAGGATGTAGTTACCGACCTACCGCTGTTATTTTCAGATGTAGACTAAGGTGTGTCCATCCCTAATCGTCATCGAAAATGTTATCGATAAGTCGATTCTTTGTACAAAGTAGTTCATATGAAAGGAATTGGGGTTATGTGTACTTCTCAGTACAGCATGATTTACAATAATACTTATATTTGCTGGGTAAACCAGAAAAATTAAACACATTATTGTTATATTAATTTATTCAAATATTCCCAGCAAGTATTTCTAGTGAGTACTTCGAACTGAATGATGATTGAGCCTGTAAAAATTGAAATGTTAAAATGTAACAATTCAATAAATTTTAAAATTGAGATATAACTTGATATCAGAATGGTTTGTTGCTTATATTATGAAAATCTAGTAAATCATTTTTTTGCACAGTGTTTGAGGAGAAAAATTCTAACAGGAAAACGAGGGTATTGTCAAGATAACAGAAGTCAAAGAGAAGCTGATTGTCTCAGAGAATGGGAGCCGAGAGTGGTTTGAGTGTAATTTCCGAAGTATTTTCATATCTTGTGAGTGCCGTTCGAGGCGGACAATTGGCCTGCCGTTCCGACAAAGGCATCGCGGGGAAAAGTACGGTAGTAAAGAAAGAGATGAGGGATTGAAAAGAGGGATGGATGTCGGGAGAGGGCGAGATGATATCAGCCGCCTCTCATTTAAATAATGTCCTGACAAAAGGCCAGATGTGGGAATTTCATTTTGGAAAAAGATCTCGTTTAGTCGTCGTATACGACGTCTTGTTGTTCGAACCGAAGAACCTGCCTATTTTAGCAGGCTTTTCGTTTATTCCAATTGAATGCCCGGAAACTCTTCCAAAGATTGCAATTCCCCTTTCAACGTTAGTGAATCTAGTAAAAAGTGGTGACAATAATTTAAATTTTGTTACTACGAATTTGTTTATAAAATAACAATAGAATATTGGTGTATTTACGCTCATCGATCTTGTCACATGACCCATGGTATTTTAATCAATGGGTCGCTCCCGAGGAGGAAAAATATCCAAATGAAGATCATATGAATGACGAAAAGGACAATTGGCAGAAGAAAGAACGACAATTGATAAAAAAAGCTTGAATAAAGTTTCTTTGGGGGCTTCTCTACTTCGCAGAAGGAGTCCTGGCAGGAATTTGTCTTGGAGCAAGCCAAACCCATTGTTTCCCAACAGCTTTGCAACGTCTATTATAACACATGATTTAAACAAATTCCTTTTTTCTAGAAAAATTGTCGCTACATACAATAAATCCAATTGCAGGTTAGTAAACTCTGCACTAATCCTCATCAGAATATGACGTCGAATCTCCTTTCCCAACACTTCCAATCATTGCCTTCAAATAACACTCAAAGTCCTCAGTATCAGAAGCGTCACATGCTCCTTTCTATGAGTGAAAATTAAGAATGTATTCGAACAAATGGAAATACGATACTAGCTGTACCAATCCATTAGCAGAACCGACGCTTACATAGTAAGTTATTCAAAATGTTCGCTCCACTGACATCTTATTCCACTACTTACTACAATGAAGCCATATCTGAGGCGAAAGGCTGATTCCCACCCCATAAACGAAGTTGTTCGATGATTCGGTCACGACATTTAACCATACTTTATTCAGCTCAAACCGACCTCTAGTCTGACCACCATTTAAGCATCTGTTGACTTCACAAGGAATCGAGAAATCCGTACTCACAGATATTTAAAGGGAATTGCGTGTTTATATTGGCGATTTGTTTGTAGTAACCTCCAGTAGACCTGCTAGGTGACTGTCCAATTGTCTGATATCTCTTCTAGTCGAAGCCAGTAAACATTCTTTGCAAGCATTCTTGATAAAAATTTTCAGCGCCTTACTCCAAGTAGTACGCGCATTGCTGAAATGTTGGTAGATGTTCTCGAATGGCGGTATTTAAAATCCAGCGGTTTTGCAATCCAATCGATCTATATTTTTTTAAAGACATAGATAACTGTAACTAGCATTGGTTATAAACAGTTTGTAGTAAAATAATTAAAAATTTACACAGTAGCATTAACACTAAATGACGTGAAACCTCTGAGGAGGTTTTAACCCAGTGGCTCTCCTCTCAATCTCGGATTTTTGAATATTAAATTTATTTGTACAGCAATTTTAACTTGATGTCTCCTTTTCAGCCTCATAAGTTCGCACGTCTGCGGCAGTAAATGGTCAACATCAATAAGGATGGTATTCGAGTATCGCGTTAGTTATGTTTAGAGCAACTTGGCGTTGTGTTAAGAGTTACGAATATACCAAGTCATGTTCTAACAAACCGCACAACTCGATCTTGCTTGGTTTGAAGTTGTTTTTTTAGTAAGTCACTTGCAGACCCCAGAAATGGTGGCGCATCCTGCCCAATGGTGCAGAGCACTGATAGGTCCAACAATCTTTTATGGAAAATTGAAAAGAAAGAACTTTTGTCAAGAATGGGCTTTAGAAGATGGATTTGCCCCAATAGTCGTTTCATCAGATCGTTTATGTGTTTTGAAAATGTCAATCTTTTTTCGAGTGTGACGTTCAGGTACTCGATTCGCCTCCAATTCATCAACTTCTGCGATAAGCAAATGCAATATTTTTAAGAATTGCCAATTGTGATTTCAATTAACAATTTTATTAGTAGGATTTTGTAATTATTTGGAATCCATTAGACCATTTTTGTCTCTCCTTAGTATAATAAGATCAGCTGCGAATATGGGTGTCGAGTTAGATGTGAGAGTTACAAACATATCATAACTCAGCAAACGAACGAATGACAAATAGTTTATTCACTTTGTTGTATGTTACAATAGCTGTGCATCCAGAGGTGTTTTTCAAAACGGCGAAAGCAACTATGCTTTTTAACTTTCATCGGATTTATCCTATTTTATTACTTTAATTATATTTTTAATGGGAAAATTTGTACAATCCGTTGACAGTTATAATATAATATTATATACTATCCAAATACTTAGTAGAAATTGATAATATATTTGTACATTAAATTAGTATATAACAAATGTTATATGTTTGTGATAAAAAGTAAAATAATTACCATGTTATGGCAGATCTACAAATAATTAAACGCCATCTTCCGCCTCATAGACGCAGATAGAATTATCAAAGTAATGAAATAAAATAGTAACATACCCTTCAAAAACAACACGTAGATTAATCTAAAGTAGTTCTTCATCAATCCAGTCGACCTGTTCACGGCAGAATGTGCCGTATGAAAGGTTCTCTTTTGTCTTTTGTCTTCCTGTACGACGGGCTCTTCACTGACACCATTCCCAACCTTGGTCTTTTGTCTTTCCTAAGGATTTATTCGCCTATTCAAATATTTTATATATAAAAGTACCAATGCATGATACACAATATATCTGTTTACTTAACAGTATATCGTGACAGTAAAAATTGTTATTATTTGAAATATTGAACCAAAATAACAAATAATGCGAAATTGGAGCCGGAGGGTATTCCAATCCCAAGTGCTCTATTTACGAGCGATGCCAAATAGTCTTATGTCGGTGCACCTAAAATCTTATTCTTCTCCCCCCATCGTGATACCAATTTTTTTCGCAATTTACTGTAATTTTGATGTCAAGACCGTACGGGTTTATTTCTTCGTGCCTTGGCTATAGGCGAGGATAGGGGAAGTGTACTTTTCTCTTTTTCTTTAAAACTGTTATTTTCAAATAGGTATTCTAATAAGTCTTCTTTTGCTAGTGTTCTCATAACAGTAATGTAACACACTACCTCGGATGGTAGTTAATTGCGCTTGCAATTTATCTAATTTACTAATCTAATAAATAAATAATACAATAGACATGTACAGGAGTAGTGAATAATTCAGGTATAAAAAATTTGCTCCCAAACAAAATAGAGAATTAATAGATAAATAAACGAATGAAAGAATACAAATAAAATATGCATTATACTCGTGCTAAAAAATGTATAAACCCTGAAAGATTTTTTTAAATTTGTTAATTCAAGACAGTTTGTAGGTATAAAAGAGTTTAGGTTTTTTTTGGTTTTTGTTTTGGTTTTTTTTATGATATGAACATTCTGTGATACATAATCGTTCACTTGGCACACAGAGCATAAACTGCTTGATCTTTTGAACATAAAAATATATGCTTTGACATATCCGCGGCCTGGTAACATTTGCATCACGTTGTGATCAGAAAGTAACCATTTAGCTTTCGGCTTCTCTTAAATTATAGAGAAGAATTTGAAAGTGACTACCCTCGTTGTTGCTTCCTTTCTTGTTTGCCATTATGCGTCTAACCACGTTTTTCTTAAACTGTAAACATTATTTTAATAACGTCTATCTAATCTTTCTGGAGTTGCAGAATTTCAAGTTATATTTAAAAAGTTTCATCATTATTAAAAAAATTGTGTTGTATTGGAGCAGAATGTTGTCCACATCTCCGTCGATCGCTTCAAATGAAAAGTCGTTTGAGAAATACAATTCAACTTCTCGAAATGGTTTCCTTCAAACAAAAAACAGTTGAAGGAGGCATATACTGAAATCGTTAGTCTAACAAAACGCCATTTCACGCCATAGGGAAAACATTTTGATTTAATTAAGTGTTACCTATTTTAATACAAAGTTGTACGTAAAGTAAATAGAATATTGTTTTTCGTTCAGAGAATAATATTCGATCAGGGTTAAGTGCCATCAAAGCGACTACTGAATATGTATAATTGGGTTTGCCAGTTACAATAGGCAAAATCTATTGTTCATGCTTTTCACCCTTTTATACTACATACCCAATATTAAGAATGACGGAACAGACAATTCTTCTAAGAAGATCCGTTTGGTCCAAATCCATATAAAATATCGATTTCCTCTTCTCCCTTCCGGAGAGGGAGATGTGAACGGATACGGAAATGTACTCTTTAAGACCATTCTCAAGAAGGAGTGCGATACCCCTACTCCTTTTAAATATGCATAGTAGTAATTATTCAGAATGCCATTGGTCATAAAACGAGATTAAGGGTCCCCAACCCTTGCCCTTAGCTCTTGATTATCAGCCGAGTACTGATAATGGCGAGGGTTTTAATGGAACATGTAATGGCAACACTATACTCAACGTAGATTAATTTCTATAAAATAACGGGTGAATATTTTTTGATACATCTCTTTGATCGTATCGTTTTTATGATTAATAAATCAAAATTATCCGCCTATATCAAACCATCAATTTATAAAAAATAAAATTTATTCTATAAAATTTTTGTTAACAAAGACGAAACGTTACAACTAAAAATTTAGGTTTAGATTTACTTTTGTATTTTAATAAACCGAAGTGATAAATCAAATAACACAAATGAAAAATTTAATATTTTTCCTTTTCTTACATTTACTGTCTACGTTTAGAGCATGATTAATATTTTTTTAAGTTTTAGGGTCGGCAAACTACACTAGTCATCGCCAGCCTTAGCTTTTAATTTCTTTTCTTATCTTTCTAGCGTTTTAGGCATACTAAATTATTTTATGTATTCTCCAGCCAAGTTATGTTGGTTGATGATATAACAATAACAAACTCTCTCTTTCCTTTATCCTATTTCTAGCCTGTCTCTACGTCAGGGCTTCATAAATTGTAATAAAATACACCGCGGTCCATTTAATTTAAAATAAATTAAAAAATCTAATAGTTTTTTCCTAACGTAAAGTATTTAAATGATCAAATAATTAACACAAGAATCCCGAGATAGGTTCGTTGGACTGCTGGGATTGCATTTTTCCCTTTTTCACCTGGTCTCTGTGCCAATTTGTTTACAGAAAGATAAAAGGAGCCGGGTAGTATGATATTCTTTCGGGCATCGGAGAATGTCGTCATAATGCCGACGAACCCAGTTCTTATCTTAAGACTAATCTGTGCCATTTAGCCGTGGGCATTTACCTTAACCGAGATGACCATAGTAATGGAGCGAATAACGGGTTTTCCATCCCCCGATCTCTTATATCACCACGATAACCAGATATCTCATTGCAATTATATGCATTTAGGTCTTGTCCCCTATCCGCACCGGAACATAATTTTTAACACCCTTTTTATACCGACTGTAAAACAACTCTACAAACAAGGACGTGGCTTGGTTTATAAACCACGCTTATTTTCTATTTTTATATTGTCCCTATTTTTTTAATTTTTGTATTAAAAATTAGTTTAGATTTTTGGAAAAGAAAATATTCCGCAGAAAATATGTTCTTTCTATTTTGTACGTTTTGCCCTAACTGGCTCAGATTCGGAAGCTCTCATAAATCGTATTACTTCAAAATAAGTAATTTAATTATTTTTATCGCTTTATTTTTAATGTGTTTTCCATGAAGGTTTATGAACTCCTATGTTAGTGAGAAAGAAAACCGGCATAGTAGAAACGAGACGGGAGGTTTGCTGATCCAAAACGACCCGCCCCTCTCCTCAACACCTGTTTTACTATTGTTTGTCGTACAAATCGTTTGTTTTATAACAGAAATACTAAGATATTATAGATTTTATTATCTTATATTTACTATTTTAATGATACTCTATTTACTTTGTTATTTTTTATTTGTTTTTTCGTAAGTTTTATTGGGATAGTCCCATGCATAAACATTAATTTAATCTGTTAAGTAGTTTGTATTATTTTTAATTGCTTATATAATATTTTTATAGCATAAATCTACAAAAATTATATCATTTAAACTCTAAATAAAAAAATTATAACAATTTTGAATTTGAATTTATACCCATTGCATTGATGTTGAAAATAGGGTATTTTTTCCCACAGAGGAAAACCAACATATGCCGGTTTACAAAAGAATGTGTAACGTTAATGAAGCATTGTCGAGACAGACGTCATGAAGCCAGGTCAGGCGATTTTTAAACATTTTGACTACTTACAACTTCAGCATCCCATGAAAACTAACCAATAACGTTCATTTCAAATTTCAAACTATTCTGTTATGACTTCTTGAGAGTACGTTAAGTTTACATTACTCTTATAACTAACATTATGTGAATTTCATTAAATTATTTTACTCATAATTACTTTTTAAAACAAAAATAAACTGAGGATAAATTTAAGGTAGATAGTTTGCTCCACGATTGGGTCAGATACCGAAGACATTTGGATAGATACATACTCTGACATTCTTTCTTCATAGAAAAAACTCCTCATCTCAACATATAACTATTTCAAAAGTCCCCTTTTCATCTCAACTTTTTATGATAATTTAGTTTAACAATCCTACATCCAAATATCGTTTAATTTCCACAAAAGTTTAACGAATGTCTGTTTTCATTACAAACCATATATTTTCGTAAAATCATACTATCAAATATATGTACTTATATTGCATTCGTTTTGTTTTGTAGACTATGGATCACTCTTCGAAAAGTCTGGCCTCCCAGAAACCGTCATTATTGCCGATCCCTTCGACGAAAGTGCCAACGACGAGGTTGACATCCACCAGGGTTCCTACGCCAAGGCCACCATTGCCAGTCAAGTAAATAAATAAAGATTGAAACGCTGTCATACATCAATGACCCAACTGTAACATACATGTATATTAAGTGCACCAATTCTAGGGAATTTTATATAATGCAGTTGGTTAGGATTTAAATTAACTTTTGAATGTTATTCGTCGAACTAAAGGTTCTTCTACAAAAAATGTTCCAGTTTATTTACCGTTGTGCAATTTTAATTGAATCACAACGTCATTCACAATCATAAATTAAATAAATAAAAAATAACACCTATAAAAACCACAGTTTTTTTTACGATTGCACAACTCATTGTATTACAGCTGAAGTGAGAAACGTACGTGCATTCAGTTGTTTTCGATTATCCTAATCATCCTACCATCGCTGCCTTGATCTGCCAAAAAATAGCATAGCCATTTCTTTCACCAACCAAACTTACCGTTAATTATCCCGCAATTCTCAACCCAACATATATTAAAAACGTTTATTGACTTGATAGATAAATGATTGTTATAATATAATACATTAAAATATTGTTTGTTTTATCCCAAAACAACGGTCATTTTTTAGATTTAGTCTTGTGCCAAATGGTGCCATCTTTATGGTGCAAACAATGGAAAATTGTGATAAACACTTTTTACTTCGTCTTCAGGTTTAAAGCTTGCCACCTTAAGAAGTGGCCATGGAATTCAATGTGAAATTCATTTCAAATTCGCATCGTTTTCATAATTTATGACAAGGATAGAAGGTATGTCCCTAATTCTTCGGCTCGATCAATGTGCCAAATCTATCGCATCAATTGCAAAATACAAAAAGAAGAATCTCATTAAGAATTCTATTTAATGCACATCACAACCATCTAAGTTTGTTCTAAAAACTCAAGATGTTTTACATTGTTAAAATTTGTAATTATTCAGATATCGTGAGATGCGGTGTGGTGTGATGTAGGTATCAGTAAAACATTTTCTTTATCGTGCCGACGTTTCGATCTTTTATTGAGATAATCTTCAGGGCCTAAGGTTTACAATCCTAGTTTACATTAATAATATACATATACGCTGATGCAATACTTGTGTACCACTTACCGCCTGGCGTTTTCAAAACCGAAGCGTTGGGTCGCGTCCACCACCGACCGACTCGGGTTTGAAAACCGACAGGCGGGTAAGACCGCTACGTCTGTCAGGTGCAATGCAACAACAATGAACGACACACCGCCTTGATTTTTCTCGCGGTAAACGTTCGGTCAAAACCGCTCCGTGTGTCATCCCCCAAGAGAATTACAGAATCGGGAGGAGTTAATAAATTGCACCGGAATTGTTTCTAAAGGCTTAAAGGAGCACTCCCCAAGTTTATTTATCGATAATTATTCAGATACCGTGAGATACAGTCTAGTGTGATGTAGGTATCTGAAAAACATTTTTTTTTTATCGTGCCAACGTTTCGATCTTTTATTGAGATCATCTTCAGGGCCTGGGATTTGCAAACATAGTTTCCATTTAGAAAATATATATAGAATTTGGAAAAGTGAATTTATACAATGCAAAATATATTTTATATTCTATCAAAGTATTTCTACTCACTCAAAGTGTTTGTCTTCTGTGCAATTGTGCCATTCTTGCGTGTCGTGTTGAGAGTGCCAGTGAAATTTTGTTTAATGTTTATATAAGTTGGATTTTGAAGGGGTCGGGAAGGAAGTGGGTATAGAGGAAACTATAATGTATAAGTCGTCGGCTTCTGTGAGGTGAAAAGTGCCGACAAAGGGAAACAACGTGTTTCGGCCAGTTTATTCTTTCAGGATTATATAGATAGGGATAAATAGGAAAAGGAAAGTTAGTTTTGGACAATTAGACTATGCGGAAAATATTTGATGTGTGGAATGTAATGTGATGATATATGTATGTTATCTGTATTAAATTTGATTAATAATGTTGGCGTAGCTGCGACTGAATTTGCATGTATCTGTCCTGCAATCAGCAATTACCAGTCAAACCTAACGGCATCCGCTATTACTAATAATACTACATTAAATACAACAAATACAAACTAACCAACATACATTTCCATCCCATTTATTGAAGGCCTATCACCCAAATTAAACAAATCTCTCATCCGATAACGTCATTAAACAAATACATTTTGGTGATACTTGCAGCCTTTCCTTAATATTTGCTCTGACGAGGATAGGCTACGTAGGATAATTTATTTTAATGAAACGTGTTTCGATGATAGTAGATCTAAACATATTAGACGCTTTCTTGTCAGTGACTCCAAGGAGTCGTTGGATGTCGAGATGATTGTTTATTGAAATACACAGGACCTTGAAAGGTTATTATACATCTGCCGATTTGTATGATAATAACATACTCATGCGCTCTCTATCTGTCAAAAACAATGTTGACGTAGTGTCTGGGCAGATAGAGAAATCAGCATTTTTTTAGCAAGAAAACCCGTAAATATAAATGTTTGTAAAACAATGTCTCTTTCTCAAAATGTTTGACTCCAATGGTTTTGATTTTTTTCAATTAAACAATTGGTCATCAAGGACAGCAAGAAAGAACAGCACCGATCTACTGAATGCTATACATGGGATTTGAACAACACCTAATGGATTAAATGTCTCCTAACTAAATAAATTAGATACGAAAATTACATATTATGTAATCTTGTTCATACAGCTGGTGGATTAAATATCTTGCTGTCCAACAGTTCTATAAACGTTCTATTATGATAAAATTTAGATGTTTTAGAAATTTTTAATTAGAATAAAAGGATAATTATTCTTGGCCATTCCAGAGGACAAATGTCCATTTTTGTTGTCCATGTCAAAAAATGTCGTAGTAATAATAATGATATGTTTGTTTTCTTAATAATAGATGAAAGAATTGTAATAATATCCTCCCGGGCATGAGGGTAAACTGCGTCCACAAACACAACACCCCCATACACCTACACAGACACAAGCACATATACATTATATACACCTTACGGTTACCGCCCCTAGGAAGGTTCTTGAGACGAACTCAAAGTCTCACGTCCTGGGATTGGCGACCCAGCACGGACATAACTCCGCTACACCTAACACTTCGTGGAGTGAGGGCGGGAGACTTGGGCGATGGTCGGTCTTCCGTCGACATGCCACCACCAACACACAGGCCGATGCACGCGGCCAAGGGCCTCGGAACCCGAAGATAACAAACGCAAATTACCGTGCACACCATACCACACCAACAACACACAGTTCTCAACTGGAGGGGGCGGTCTCCCGGTCTGGTTGAGTGTCCATGAGCCCTGCGGCTGTGAGGGTACAGGAGGAAAACTGGGTTACGGCACTCCCGGGCCGCGAGGTAGTACAGGGACCCGAACCCCGGAATAGCCACCGGGGAGGCTGTCCTATCACCTCGTGTATAATGGCGTGATGCCTAGTACTGCCAGCTGGCGACTGGATGGTTACCGTGCTGGGCATCGCGGCGGGCCCTCTCGAGGCCACACAGTTTGCGGGGCCCTTGGGGTATCGCTCTGGCGGGCCGGGGGACCGACTCCAAAGGCTGAGAACTGTACACACATGACACAATACATCCTTACAGACAAAACACAATAGTAAATGAAAATGGAAGAAAAAGAAAATAATATAGGAGTAAAAGTGCCTACTCCGACTAGCCCGGGCCCGACCATCCCAAAGCCACGACCTCTCCAAACTCCTCTCTCAATCCCGCCTAAGGATTTGCTTCCCTTTCCCTCTCAGACCCACGTCCCCCCACCCCCTGCAAACCCATCACCCCCCTCCCCACTGCCATCCACTTCTTCTCATACATTGGAGGATGAAGGCTTCATTCTTGTTGCTGGGAAAAGGAAAAGAATTCCCACAAACTCGCCAAAGAGTGCAACGCAAACTTCAATTGTACCTGTGTCCCCTTTGTCACCGGCACAAAAAAAGAGAAAGGAAATAGTATCCGAAAAGAAGGAGAAGAAAGAAAAGAAAAAGAAATGGCGAAGTGGTGCCTCGTCGCTGGGTCTCGGGATTAGTGGAATTACTCCTCTCGGCGAGACCTACCAAACGAGGTACTATAATGTAGCAAGGAAAGAAGGAGATTTTAAATCTACATGCCCTTTCCTTCTACACAGAGAAATAAAAAAGATAGCAATAACAAACTCTATCACAAAAAGTAGACATGGGAAAATATGCATAGGAGTGATTGGAAAAGAAACTGAGGCAAAACTGATGTCGTTAAAGACGCTGGCTGGGCAAGAGGTCGAGGTTACTCCTCATCAAAGGTTGAACACCTCCAGAGGAGTAGTAGTATGCCGAGACCTCATGAATAGCGGCATTGATGACATCAAAGAAGGCCTTGGTGACCAGGGAGTGTTGGAGGTGAGGAGAATGAACACTCGCCGGAACGGACAAATTGTCCCTTCGGCGAGTCTAATCCTCACCTTCGATGCCCCAAGATGCCCAGACGAAATAAGGGCGGCGTTCTACAAACTGAAAGTCCGCCCTTATATCCCGCCTCCGCAAAGGTGCTACCGTTGCCAGAAATTTGGCCATATCTCTCTTCGATGTAAACCCCCGCAGGAAGTTTGTGAGTGTGGGCGGGAAGCACACCCAAAAGAATCGAAGTGCTCAGACCCCCCCACTTGCGTGAACTGCGGAGGATGTCATACGGCTCGATCCGTCAGCTGCCCTGTTCTCTCGAAAGAACAAGAAATACAGAAATTGAAAACAATTAACAAAATGAGCTTTCGTGAGGCCAGAGCGGTGGTCGAAAATAGAGGCACTGTAGGGATATACGCCCAAGCGGCAGCCCGTCCCGCTCCGGGGCCAAGTGTCTCGGAGCAAACCCTGGGGGCTGATCCAGAGAGAGATGTCGCCAAAGCCCCACCGTTGACAGCGGGGGCAAAAGAAAGGGTGGTCCCTGCCTCCCTTCCACAAAGGAGGATGGCAACATCCTCTTCCCAAACTTCCCCTACACGGGGAGTCGAGGCTGCTCATGGGAGGCAGCTCGACAACCCGGGGGCAGGCATGCCCCCACCAAAGCTGCCGTCTTCTGTGACGGTAGCTTCAAACTTAACAGCTCCGTAAATTAGGTGACGGACATAGAAGCGACGTCTGGGTCGGAAACCTAATCAGCTGGCCCTGATCCTCCTACCCGGAGGAAGAAGGGGTGGCAGAAAGGTCCACCCAGAGCAAACACGAGAAAAAAGAAGCCGACAGAAAGCAACTAATGGAGTCCATTCTACAATGGAACTGCAGAGGCATAAACAATAAACGACAAATGCTGCAGTTAATGGTCAGGAAACATGTACCGATGGCGATACTCCTACAAGAGACCCGAATCCGCCCGGGGGCGCGCCTCGAACTGAGGGGGTACAAAACCCTCTCTAGAGAGGTGCAGCCGGATCCGGGCGGCAGGGCCCATGGAGGAGTGGCCATCTTAATAAGAGAAAATGTACCGGTACATGAGGTGAGGTTAAACACCGAAATACAGGCGATCGCAGCTGAGATAGCGGCGCCGATGAACCTCACTCTGTGTTCCGTCTATCTCCCTCCAGATGGGTCGTGGCACAGTAGTGAGGTCACTGCCCTGGTCGAGCAGCTCCCCCCACCAGTTCTGGTGTTGGGTGATTTTAACTCACACAACACTTGGTGGGGGTCGATGCGAACAGACGCTAGGGGCAGAGAGATGGGGGACCTAATAGGCGAGTCCGACCTGGTCCTCCTAAACACCGGCGCTCCTACACATATTGATTTTAGTACAGGTAGATTTAGCGCGATCGACCTGTCGTTAGCCTCACCATCCCTGGCCACACGAGTAGAATGGACTCCATTGGGAGACCCCCACCTGAGTGACCACTTTCCGATATTGTTGAGGAGTTCCGTCTCGAGAGGAGTATATCACACTCCCGCGAAGTGGAACCTGAAGCGTGCGGATTGGGAGCTTTTCTCTGCGACGGTGTCGGCACCCCAATTAACAGGGGAAGTCGATACCGATCTCCTTCTCTTTGAGAAGGAGATCAACCGGGCCGCGTGCATGTCCATCCCCAGGAGCGGTGGGTCTACTTGTAGACCACCGGTTCCTTGGAGGAGCGATGCCTGCGGCCGCGCACACGCGGAGAAAAAGCGGGCATTCCGGTGCTTCAGAAGACATCCGACGGAGGAGAACCTTGCAAATTTTAAAATAAAAAGGACTAGAGAGAGGCGTACCTTGTCCCAGGCCAAAAAAGATAGCTTGGCGAGGTATGTCGCTGAGATGACTTGCCAGACCTCCGCCAAGGAGGTATGGGACAAGGTCAGAGCACTCTCTGGCCGATCCAAACCTCCGTCGGTGCCGATATTGACTACCGATCGCGGGAGTGTGATGGAGGCCTCGGAGGTTGCTGAAGAACTGGCGCGGCACTTCGCCGCGGTTTCTAGTTCCGAGGCATACTCCGATACCTTCCGACAAAGGAAAACCGAGACGGAACGAACTGAGATTGATCTCGGCGGCGGCACCAATGAGACGTACAATATGCCTCTGACGATGGGAGAGTTTGAGTCCGCGTTGGGGCGCTCTCGGAATTCAAGTCCCGGGTGTGACGGTATCGCATATGAGATGCTGCGCCACCTTCCCCAAGGTGCGAAGCGGCGTTTGTTGGACTTGTTCAACGACATATGGGATTCGGGCTCTTATCCCGATCGTTGGCGAGAAGCGCTTATCATACCTATCCTGAAAGAGGGTAGGAACCCAAGCCTGGCTACGAGTTACAGACCGATTTCGTTGACAACCTGCTTGAGCAAGATCCTGGAGTCTATGGTGAACGGTCGTTTGACCTGGCACCTGAAGACAAAAGGATTTTACAGCCAGTATCAAGCGGGATTCCGTAGGAATCGCTCTGCGCTGGATCATGCATGTTTTCTCGAGGGAGATCTTCAAGACACGTTCTTGAACAGAGAGCACGCTCTGGCCGTGTTCTTCGACCTCGAGAAGGCTTATGATACGACGTGGAGATACGCGATTCTACGGAAATGTCGGGATTTCGGTCTAAGAGGTAAGCTGCCACGGTTCATCCAGGGTTTCCTGGAGAAACGTAGGTTCCGAGTCAGGCTGGGAACTGTGCTCTCTAGGGAGCACGTTCAGGAGAACGGTATCCCTCAGGGTTCGGTGATGAGCGTTGCGCTTTTCTTGGTTGCGGTGAACGGTGTCGCTGACGGTATCCCCCCGCAGATAAAGAAAATGCTCTTCGTTGACGACCTCTGCCTTTACTATTCTGGTAAGGATCTAGCAGAGGTCGGCGGTGGGATGCAGTCGGCGATAAACGTTGTGGCTGCCACAGCCGAGGAAACCGGGTTTACCTTTTCCACTTCGAAAACGGTGTGTGTTCACTTTTGCAGATTGAGGAGGGCTCATAGCCCCCCTCAACTCTGCCTGAGGGGCACGCCCGTGAAGTACGTGGAGAAGGTGCGGTTCCTCGGCCTCCAGTTTGACGAAAAGCTGAGATGGCAGGCACACATCGACGCCGTCGAGGTCCAGAGCAGGAAAACCCTCTCACTTTTGAGATTTGTTGGTCACTTTAGGTGGGGCGCGGACAGGGAGACTCTGCTAAAAATGTTTGACTCGCTGCTTTGTTCGAGGATCTTTTATGGATGTATGGCCTATTCCTCGGCCCGGAAAACGCGCCTGAGAAAGCTCGATAGGCTCTATTTCCAGGGTCTGAGAGCAATCTCAGGGGCGTTCAGGACCAGCCCCTTGGCCAGTCTGTGCTGCGAGCTGGGGGTCTTGCCTCCCGAACTTCGGAGAGAGCAACTCACTCTCAGTTACGCGCCCGGGTTCTTGGCCAAGCCGGAGCACCCTCTTGGTATGAAAATCCTCCATTGCCCGTACAGAGTAGTTTACGACAGGCTTCAATCGCGGACGCGACCCCTCGGGATCCGCTTCGGTGAGTCCTTAGGGAGGGCCGGACTGGCGCTGGGGACGGTGCTTCGGGTGGGGCACCGGCCGACACCCCCCTGGACCTTTCCGGCCGTACTCGTCCGCGACGATCTTGCGAACTTGCCCAAGTCGTGTACGCCGCCATACCTCTACAAGGCTAAGTTCCTTGAACTTAGAAATAGATACGCTGGTTTTCGTCTGATTTTTACAGACGGGTCCAAGACCGGCGATGGTGTGGCGTGTGCTGTGTATAGTGAGGGAGTGGCCACATACTGGCCGTTGCCCCCTCACTGCAGCGTATACACAGCAGAGCTGTACGCGATTTGGCACGCTCTTGAGGCGGTGCGGACCGGGGAGGGCTCAACCTTCCTCGTATGTACCGACTCTCTGAGCGCTGTCTGGGCTATACGCGACAGGTTCTCTGTGGACCCTCTCGTCGTGCTCTTGCTAGAGAAATACTCGGAGCTGGAGCCTCTCGGAAAAACGGTGGTTGTTGTCTGGATTCCCGGACACGTCGGCCTGGAGGGTAACGAACGCGCGGACGAGGCGGCGAAAGCCGGTACGTCCCACCCTCCAGATCGGACCATCGCGATCAGGCCCCCTGACGCTAAGCACGCAGTTAAAAATATGATAAAGGAAAGATGGCAGCGTCAGTGGGCGGGATCGTCGGAGAGGCTCTTGCGAGTCAAGAGCACGACCGGTAGATGGCCCTCAGAGAATCTGAGCAGGAGACAAGGGATCGTCCTCACCCGACTGAGGATTGGCCATACTCGGTTGACACATGGGCACCTGCTTATGGGCCAAAGCCCGCGCAGGTGCCCCTTATGCAGAGAAAGGTTGCTCGATGTGTCCCACATAATAGAGGCGTGTCATGCCTTGGCTCCTTACAGAGAGCGTGCAGGCATGCCGCCGGATTTAAGAGGAGTCCTCGAACACGGTAGCGAGTTTCTGAGTCCCCTGTTCCGCTTTTTGGGGGAAATTGGGGTTTTTTATTGTATATAGTATGTGTTATGTGTCTTTGTGTTTTGTCTGTGTGCAAGTATTTATTGGTGTGAATGGCGAGGGGTGGGGGTGAATAGAACGTCACCATCGCCCCTCGAAAGATGAAAGCGAGTGAGTGAGTGTGTGTGCGGGGTCGATGGCGGAATATTAATAGAAGTACCCCATCGACCCCAATCTAGCTTAGTTTAATTGTAGGTCGGTGGAGGAATATCAAGTACTCCACCAACCAAACGGAATGAGTGTGCTGTGTGAATGTGGTTAATTGTATGAATGTATTTATTCGTATGAATGATGTGTGTGAACGTGTATAGAATATAGACTGTATAGACTGAGCGTGGGGCTGAAATGACCTCGATGTCGGAAGCCCAAGCAAAAAAAAAAAAAAAAAAAAAAAAAAAATTGTAATAATAATAAAGGAATAAAAGGCTCGGAAAGTAATAGACTTGTCCGTAAAATCCGTTTGCCAAGGTGACACAAGAGCACTTAAATATACTCAATGACTATTTAATATAAGTAATTACGTTATGACATACATTAAATTAATGATAAAAAGAAACTAACTACAAATTAACGTCTAAAGTGTACGTAAAACGTAATAAAATTGGTTCAATTTTTTGGTTATTTTTTTACTTTAATAATGGTGTGTTTTTCGTTACTATCACTTATTATATAAGTGCATGGAATTTTATTTAATACGATCCTGCATCTTCTGCTCGATAAAAACATAACGGTATATAATAACCTTAAAATAATTGTTCATCACAGAACATATTTACTAAAACGAGGTAAATTAGTGAAATAATTTTATATCTTGGCTCCTAGTGATTATTGTAAAGAACGCTCGGACACGATTATAACATTTTTCCACCCAACAAAATTATAATTATATTCGACCATAAAGTGAACCCTTCACAAATCAATACAACTAAATTTCGTAAAAAAACGTTCACAGAAACCTATGCCATAATGAATGGGCAGTGTTCGATTTATCCAGATGTATGTAAGACCTACTTAACTCCTCTTTTATACATTAAAATTATTGTACTGTTGAGGAGATTTGCGGACATGTGTGGAAAACGTTTTCGAAAATACCCGGGACACTAGGACATTGAAACAGTTCTCAGAGGTGCCGTGAGGGGTACTTTTGTTAGAAAAGTTAAACTGAAAGTAACACCGCTAGAGTTCATGCACTTTACCATTTGCCTTTCCTCCCATAATTCCTTCGTTTCCCTAAGAAAATAAACCTTCATATTGAGCAACTCTTTTCCGTTGTGTACATTCAAATTATAGCTAAATATAATATATAGAAACAGAAATCTATATATGTACATATTTACGAATTTATCAATATTACGAATTAAATATTTGAATGTATTGCTTCCAATGATTTTTGTGCACTACTCTGTATTCATGCTAAATACTGGTGTGCTTTATTTATTCCTAATTATTTTAAAATGGTGCAAGCTATTATATCATAGTTTGGTACATTCAATGTCAATTTAATGTGCTGTTCGATAACCATTAACACGAGTCGCCATGGCAAATCAAGACGATATGCTTGGCAATGCGATTTTATTTTGTGCACGTATGAGTTCTAGTATCATTGAAATATGACATGGATTTCCCTTTTCCATCTGGCAAATATAAGAAATATATTCCACTAATTTCATTGTCTGTTACTCCCAGTATCATATGTTTTTTGTTCTTGTCGTAACCGTTTGAGGATGTAGTTGATTGAGAAATATATTTCAATCATGACGTTGAAATTTTTTCGCGTTGTATTCAGTATTGAATATGACATTAGCCAATGAAATCGTTCCCAGTTTGACAATGAAATATTAAAGATTGCCAAAAACCTGCCTACAATCATAAACCAATACGTCATCATACTTGGTGTGAATTGTAATTAGCAACTTAAACATCTTTTAAGAAGCTGATGCAGAATGAATGCAGTCAGAAAACATTTATATTTTTCCCATAATTCATTTCGATTTGATGGCGAACACGCTGATATTATGATAAGTTGTGGCATCAGTTAATAAACTATCCCCTTGTACAACGTTTTCATGTATTTAATTAAGGTTTTTAGTCGAGATAAAAAAAGTCAATGGCAAACGTGGGATTCGAATCACAGGTAAAGCAATTTGTTATAGTTCCAACAGTGTTCTGTGGTTTGTTTTATAGCTGGAAGAATAATTTCCTCAGTGGACGGTAATGGAAACAATTGTGTTTGTCGGGAAATGGTATACGTGCTTTAGCCAACTTCTTTACAGTTGCCGTAAGCATTAGGACACGTCTCAGTTCCGGTCAACTTCCGATTCCCGGTCTGAATCACAATCCGACAACGGCCATCTTTAATCCAATCTGCTAACAAGGGAGATCCGAAGGCGACAAACTGAGCCAACTTGTCTGGCAAACTCTATAAAACAACAAACCTCACCCTTCGACAAGGGCGTTTTCACCCGGCGCACCCCTCGCCCACCACTTTATGGAACTTGCAGATTGTCTGCTAGAGTTTAATGACTTTATCGTACATCGCGCATAATAAAATCATACGGATCCACCTCCGAACGGATACTTCGGCACCCTTCAATTCCGTCTTGGCTGTTTCGCCTTCAGTCCCACCCTTCTTCTTCAATGATTCAACCCGTTCCTTGCGAAGCGGTGTTGTTGTTCCATCTCACATTTGGCTTATTGGATACACTTAAATCCATTAAGTTCCATCAAGGCTTGATTCGGGACTTAAACATTCTTCCTCTGTTTATACTTTTAAATCCAAGAACTTTATGTTTAAAATTTAACAGCAGGAATTGTAAAATAACAAGAAAGCCAAAATAACCAAAACAAATAAACAAAAAAGTGTTTTATGAATTTTTTAACACTACTTTTCAACACTTGCATTAAAAAGGTAATATATGAATTTATCGAGTTCTTCATTAATGAAACATCTAACTGAAGTGTATTGTAGTGTTAAGATCTAGTGTGCCCTACGCGTTGTATGGTCTTTAACAAACGAAACGAAACTTTCCCTCAAATACCATTTCTATTGCATTAATCGTCGACTTGATTCGCAGAGAAAGAGAACTTTGCACTGCAAATATTTAATTAAAACGAAAAAAGGAAAGGAGAGCCTTTAGTAGAAAACTTGAAGCGGAATAAGTAAAAGAAGAATAAACACTACGGTCTTTATAAGAACAGGAAGGTTAAACAAACATACCAAAAACAAAACTTTTTTTAAATAAAGAAGTGGCAAGTTAAATGAAAAAATTCTTTATTGTAAAATTTTACTCATGGACTGGAATGGTTTTAGGGCGGAGGAAGAAAATAAATAATTTCCCCTCCTCATACCACGGCAACCTCAAACCAATTAAGGTAGGCTGACTGGCTAATTACATTATGTGTCTTCAGAAATTAAATTTTGAACATTCTAATTAGAGGATGAGGCTTCCATCAGGGAGGATTCACTTACCGTTTTAGGTATAGTGAAAAAATTACTAAGTTAAATAAGGCCATTACCTTAAAAAATTAAATAATTTTGCTGGAAACATTACGTACAACTAACAAGTACGTATCTCATATTTTTGTAGTCTTAATAATACTTTTACCCCTTTAAAAAAATTGTCATGAAGAAACATGAACCAGTACAATTTTGAACTTTTAAATGAGAATTTAATCTTTTTACTCAGTTTTAATGGATTTTTACACTGAGAATGATGGGGCAATGGATTTTAAATTGTTAAAAGAAAATAACGCTATGGACAGAATGAGAACATATTGGTAATGAATGGATATTTGATTAGGGAGTTATCCTGTACCCATTACTTGTTCTGAGGCCATCTATCAAAAGAGGTGACAATTCTTTTCCATCCGCTTGCCATAATTTAATTTGAAATTGGAAAAATCGCTCTCTTTAAGGATCGGATCAAACTCGCTGACCAAGTAAATGAATCAGGTTATCATCATGGCTCACCTTGAAGCTGTTTATTAAGTTGTATTGTTCAATTAGGTTTCTTATATCAAAGAAATGAACTGTTCCACCCTTTTATATTATTGCCAATTATAAATGTCAATAAAAGTACAGAGATCTAAACGAAGAAGATAAAACAGTTTGTCATTTTGTTCACGTAACAATTACCAATCCTGTAATTATATTACCTTTTTCGTGGGAACTAGCGAATAAACGAAAAAACAAAACACACAAAAAATAAAAGTGCGTATATAATGGAAATAAATATTGTTATTGGACATAATATAAAGAGAATAAAAGAAAAACGCCCATCTGCAAATATTATGACCAATTTATGTATGCGCGTGTGTGGAAGCACATAGTATGAGCAGTAAATAAATAAGATAATTAATAAATAAAAATAAGAGTAAAAATCAATGATGAGATATGGGATTGCTGAGCTTTTGATAGAAAGAAAATGTTACTGATTCCAGTTGCCTTTAAGCTTCTTTTATAACGTCCAAAATTTTTTACTTCTTTTTTTATGTGATATTTCCATGTAATCTTCTGTACATGTAAGCTTTCTTTTTCCTCGATTGTATATTGTGTTTCATTATTTTATACTATACATATTTTTTAAATATGTTAACACCTTTATAGTTAATATTTAACTTCTTAAATCGTCAAAGTCTACAAAATCTATTGAAAATAATCGTTTGTAATGTAATTATTTAATAAAATTACAAGCAATTTAAATAGTACAACCCAAGCAGTAAACAGGAAATGTATGCAAAATGTTTAATAGGCTAATCCGTTTTATAATCAATGTTGAAATGACTTACAATGCCTGGAAACAATAATAACACAAAACTGTGTTTCCTGAATTTCCACTGGACGTGAGATGTTGAATACCCAAAGCCATATGAGAAGCATGACTCCAAGCAAAATTGAATTAATTAATCGTATGACGCACGAGTGTGAGCTAGGCTTGATTACGAAAGATTAATCAAGGTAACAATTGTCTCAGCCAGTGTTGTAATGAAAACAGAAAAACACAATTTCTAACACAATAAATAGCAGCAATGAAATAAATCTAAGAAATGATAATTATCTTGTATAAAGTAATTATTATCATAAATGAAGGCTTAATGTTCCACTATACAGTTGGGTGTCGCTTAAAAATAATGAAAAATCTTCTTAATTCGTTTGCAAAAAATGACTGATTCACATTTCATGGAATGTGCGAAGATTCGAACCTTGAACCACCTGTTTGCCACTTGCCGTATGCCCTCAACACTCGGTCACCTCGGTTATTTATTTATTTATTTTTTATGAGGGTTCGCAACAGTAGAGGTTACATCAACCCTCGGGGTGCCGGTGTTTTTAAAAAATATCCCATTTGTAAGAATGTCGGGTTCGAATGCAGGGCCGCTGGACTGGGAAACGGGACATTTACCGTACCGTGACGAGCGCCGTTTGGTTATTATTGTATGTAATATGTACTTTGGATAATGTTCGCAATAAATTGGATAAAAATAACTTACATATTGTGATTTATTACAATATAAAATGTATATGCCAACCATCGCCGAGTTTATCTGTGTGAAAGATATACCACATGGACCGGGTGAACTTAAGACTTTGAGAAGACTAAACGATGGACTGGAATTTAATAATTCACCTGCTAACTGTTAGTGTGTAGTACTGTGTTGTTGAACTGTGAAATAAGTATAGTAAGGCATACAAAAGAGGTCTGACGTTTCTTCTCGTCTGTCTTATATATACATAATTTGTCTCATTTGTTACCTAAACTAACATGGGTCTAAACTAACTAAAATGGGTCCTATACCTATGTCACCTAACCGTGGATAAATGAAATTTAAAATTCTTTCTTTAAAGCTTAGGCCCAACAATTTAGTTTTACTTGCCCCAGAGGTATTTTTAAAGAATGAATTTTATAGTTTATTTTTTTATGGTATTATTATTTAATAAAATATAAATTCTTTCTAGAAATAAAATAATGTTTATTGATTTTCTTTAATTAAACGCAAAACAAAATACACCTTTTTTTATAAAATAAAATAAATTATATTTTTCTTGATCATTAATAAACTCGAAAAAAATACACTTTTTTAAATAAAATGAAATAAACTGAAATTAACAAATAAATTTAATAGACAATGACTCAATGCATATACGGACTAAAGGAAAATGATCTTAATGAAATACCTTATGTTTTTTTAATCAGGTTGATACTGCTCGGGTTCAGGAGAGAGAGTGTTTTCTTCTCTGTCCCTTGAGCTCCTCTATCTTTATCTTTCATTTTGTTTACACTAGTACCAACCTTTTCTATTTCTTATTAATTCTTTTGTTATTATTTTTCTTAATTTTATTTTACATTATTGATTTAATTTTAATTACTTTTATCTAATTTAATTTAATTAATTTATTTTTTGGGACATCTGTTTGTAAGAGATGTCACACCTATATAACCTAATAAAAATGTGTTTTCTCTTTTTACAGCCTTCATATTTTAACAGGAAAAGAGTACTTCAATTTGTTCAAAAATTATGTATATATATATATATATATATATATATATATATATATATATAAGTTATA
>CM077113.1:20735788-20767713 GCA_039619505.1 Cimex hemipterus | reverse complement strand
CCTAAGATATGTGTGTATAAGAGAGATATATATATATATATATATATATGACCAATTTTTAATTTTTCCGACATATATATCCATTGTTTTAATCCAAACTCGTGGATCGCACTCCTCGCTGCTGGGGTTGAACTCGGGTAATGTCATTTCTTGTCCACCGATGACACGGTCGAGGGGTCTAGTGAAATTATGATTTTGCTCATAGCAGTTCCCATGTGTTTCGATATGAACGTGGTCGGCGTCGGAATCCCACTTCTGATGTATGAACCCACTCATCTCCGAAGATCTACCCCTCTTCAAGGTCGGATATAATAATAAACACAACAATTTAACAATTGTAATTTTATTTAGTAAAATATTAAGGCATGGATGCACTCCCCACTAGCACGCTTAATACTGTTGTCTGTTACTGTAACCAAAGCAACTGCTCTACTACTACTACTGGAGGTTCTTTTCTTTCTGCCCCCGTAAGAGCGCACTCTATGGTATTTTGTATGAACTGTACTTCCGCAATTAATTTAGATTCTCCAACCAGTGGGGAGCGTCCAAGACGATACAATGTGTTTGCCTTTCACAGTTTGTTAAGTGATACAACATAAACATTATAAACATTCATCATTTGTTTCTTCCATAAACAAATTTGGTCTCATCTGTATCACCGATGTATGTATGTATATATAAAGTAATTATTGCATGATGCTGGGCCAACTGTATTGCCAGACATGATAATCAGGACAGACGATCAACTACTATGAAATTAAGTCGATCCTTTCACGGTAGTGAATAATCAGCATGTAGAGTCAACGTTGCAGCAAAAATTGGGGAACGAGCAGGAACTTACTAAATTCGCATTTTTTTAATCATTTTGGAATGAAAGATAGGAAGGTAGCTAAATTATGAGAACACATTTTAACAGAATTTAGGCCTACTATCCCCCAAAAGTATGAAAAGATCTTCAATCGTTATTATTTTCATTTAGCTTTCGTAATTTTTCAACGTAAAAATAGATCGAATTTTAAAAGATTTTAAGTTATTTTCTAAAAGGATATTAGGTACTATTAATCAGGAGGAATTACGTGTCTCAAAAATTATATCGGCAATACCGGAGGATTTGTTTCATTTAGAGAGCTAACAGCTGTGAAGTTTTGGTCAGATAATGTTGTTCCGCAGTATAGGATGCCCTACGTTGTATAATGAAACAATGCCTCTATTTTGTGAATGATAGAAATAAAATCAACATTTTTCCAATCAATATTTTGAACTGGACTCATTTGGTTTACTTGAGTGATTTTCAAATGGCTACATTTTACCATTAATAAGAATCAGGTAAGCAAAACTAAAGTTATACAAGCGGAAGCCTCGGGCTCGAAGAGATAAATTGCTTTTTTCATCGTGAATTTTTTTATTATTTCAGTGAAATCAACAGATGCTATTCGCAAAAGATAAATGGGAGGGAAAATCGAGTTTCAAAACATTCACAAACACAAAACAAATAAGAACAAAAACGATGAAAACTAATTCCATCGAATTCCGGCTTACGAAGACTAAGTAGTCATATTACCGATGTTATGCTTATATCAAGATCACTCACGGACACATAATAATGCGGGTGAGACGACCTATCACGTTATAGCACATAACAGACTTCATAGAAATAAATACCACATCCCGAATGAACTATGGAGCACGAGAGCCGGGAGAGAGCGCTGCTGATCTAACATCTCAAGACCATAAATATTTTTCATTGTATGTACATATATTTTTGTACTTTCATTTGTTTGATATAAATTATTTATTGGAACGAATGAATTCATTTGAATGGAAGGACTTATCCCTAATTACCCCGAGAAAGTATTGAGGGGAATTAGAGCACTTTGGGTATTATGAATCAATGTATGGATTTATTGGTGCGTAGGAAATGACGTATCCTAAATTATGCCGAGGAATATCGAGTGCTCTGTGGTAGTGTGAATGAATAGTGGTATATAAATGTAACTAATTACTATGAATGGAGTGGCTCATCCACAGTATATATCGGGTGAGCTGGGTAGTGTGATGTGTAAATGTGGGGCTCATACCCTTATGGAAAACTCTTGTTTAGTGTGAACGCTAACCAGACTATTGCGTATTACTTGATCTATTTTTGTGTATGTGTTTGTTATGTCTGTTACTTTATCCTCACTAGACTAGGCTCAGAGGTACAGAAACGCTAGAGCAATACGACAAACGAAGACAGTTGATAACCGTTGTATCATGCAACTTATTAAAAAGATAAAACTCATGAATTGCAAGAAAAAATAATTTTACGAGTTTTAGACAACTCTGAAGTTCAGATTGAATTATTATAATTTAAAAGTAAAAGGATACACGTGTATCAATGATTTGTTTGCTGACTTTGTATAGTTATATTAAATGCTACTGAATAATTGATTATTTGAAAATAGGCTAGTATACAGTACTGGTCTTTCCATTTGTTTCATTGGTTGTAAAGAAATCCTTTATCACGGTAACGGGAAGGACAGGGATCTGCATTCAGAGCAAACAACATTAAACGTCGGCTTTGAGGAGTCCTCTCAGTAAAAATAAGGTTGGGAAGAAAGGGAAAAAAGCTCCTAATGGTTGGCCCTAAACCTCCCGGACTTAGCTCTGCGTTCTCAATGCCCTACCCAAACTCTCAATGATGGTGCATTTTAACAAGACACCTTCACTGGTAAAAAGCAGAAATGTGAACTGTAAATTCGCAAGAGGGAAAAAGACCGTTTTAATTATGAGACACATGAATCTGAAATAGAAGAAAAATTGAATTCAGCCGGATCGACGGAGAAAGTTTCATGCAGCTGTAAATCCCAATAAAACTGTAAAAGCGAATAATTGCTCGAAGTTGGTCCGAATACAGACTGAATATTTCGAAGGATGGGTCGTTTTAAGTCTTTTAGGAAGTATAATTAATTACTTACTTTCGTTACTTTTATTATACAATAAAACGATTAAGCTTCTAATAAATAGCTAGATAAGTACATGCATATAAGTTATAAATTTGTCTCGTCAACAGTCGTTTTTAAAATAGATTTATTTATTTTATTACATAAGTTTAAAGTTAACTTTTACAAAGAAAATTGAATAGTCTGTAAAATAATTAAGACGAGGTCGAGAACGAGATCCGATCCAACTCCGAGTCCGAGACCGAGTTATTTCGAAGTGCAAAATCGAAGTCAAAGTCTTCAAAGGTGGTGGGAGAGGGTCTAATATAGCCTCTGTAGAGTTGCTGAGTCTGTAGTATCTATTATCATGACAGAAGCAGCAATTGCGAATGTAACTCCTCCACCCCTAGTTCGGGAATTTCCTTGGAAATTCTTGAATTTGGTGGATTTCTTCCTCGGTGGGTCGGTGAAGTCTGTTGACATCTTGAATCGTGTCCAAGTCAAGGTGTCGATTAACGTCATTGCGATTATCAATATTATGATGATTGCCAGATTACTGGAACTCATAGCGGTTGAGAAAACGTTGTTGTTACCATCCACAATGACGTTGGATGGTGTGTCTCGCAGTTCAATTCCTGAAGATGTATTTTGAATTGGACTGAGTGACGTGGAAATTTAAATCAACGTTTGCCAGGATGTTTGGTTGCCCAGAGGATCTAGACTCGTGGTTCAGGTGTTTTCCTCGATTATTATTTCACTGTTGTTTGGATTGATGAGGAAGACTCCTTGTAGTAGTTTATCTTCGGATATGTCCTGGTCGATGATTTTTAAACGTTCTCCTGTGGGGAAAGTTGCCAGGTAATGGTTGATTTGTGGTATCCACTCCAAGTGGTTGGCAGTTATGTCCAGCGTTGTGTAGCTGCAAAGTTCTGTACTGCCATTTTCTTGCAGGTTCAATTCACATTGAGCGTTTGTCTAAGTTATTAAATCAGGAGTGCAAAAGTGTATGCAATTTTTTGTGTACAAGTACTCTTTAGTGTAATTATGGTTTTCTCAAGATCAGATTGTGGTTTGAGCAAATATTTAACATTTGGAAGTATAGTTACAAACTTTCTCTGTATTTAGCAGCTATGGGGTACATTTCATACAATCGGAAGTTTACGTCTTGTACAATGGGTATTTCTAATAAGTATACAATTTCTGCAGGTTTGATAATACAGTTGACTTTGATAATTTCCTCATAGTTTATTATGTTCTGTGGGTGGACTTCGAAAGGTAATCTATTTCCATAGTAAGGCGAAATTTTATTTAGTTCACAGAATAGTTCGGATGGGGAAATTATGCTGGGGTGTAAAGTTTTTAATTTACAAAATGCTATCGAATTTTATATATTCTGTAATGTGTTTAATACAATGTGATATAGAATTTGTATTTCATTTAAGATATTATGTTGTCTGTTTAAATCCATGTAGTGATCAATGTTCTCGTGTACTTTCAATATTTTTTAGCAATCAAGTAATTATTCTGGTTTATAGTTTTCAGTGTTTTGTTCTATTCTTTTAATTAATGTTGTAATTTAATTAATGTTCCGAGACCGTTTATAATTCCTCTCCTAAATCTATCATTAGTCATATTCCCTTGTGGGTTGATAACTTCTAATTTATCTATTATAATTTCTCTAGTGTGGTTAATTATTTTACAGTAGCTAGTTAGAGTGGCCCCATCGGTTAGCGTACTAGACCCGCGTATTAATTTTCCTTGCTGGTACAATAGTGTCTAGCGATAGTTTTCGTCAAGGACGTGTAGTTGGTTTAAAAAGTGGTCTAGTTTAAAAAAAATGTATTACAACGTGGTGGGACGTCTGTACTTTTTCAGTGCCTAAGTCTATTGGGATGAGTCCTGTGCCTGTTGTGATGTCCGTTATTATTGCTCCCGATGTGATTGCTAATAGCAGTGTCCTGGAACGGATTTGTTCGTTAGATACTCGTTTTCCTAGGTCGTTTTATATTTTCTAAATGAATTTTGTCTTTTGTGTTGTGGTGTTGGGTTTTTATTTTTGCGGTTTTTAATTCTTTGTTAACAGTGTCTATCTGTTCTGGTTTGTAACAGTCTTCGGTTTTGCACTGTTTTTGTGTGTTTCGCATGTAAATGTCTTTAGGAATTTCAGGGAGGGTTGCCCTGCTTTCGTTCCGTTTGTTAATAGATTTCTCTTTGTTGATTTGGCTTAATTATCTAATTCTCTAATTCTCTCATACAATAATTTAGTTCGTTCTCTGTGCTATGTAGTCGTAAGTAAATTGCTCGTCAATATTTATGTCTAGTAGGGAGTCTCTATCTATATGGCCACTGTGAATTTCGAGTGGTGTGTGTTTTGTGGCAGAATGTGTTATATTATTATAAGCGAATATGGCGTAATTCATTTTGTCTTCCATATTCAAATTATTGAATTCGCCTCTATTTTTGAGTAATCTTATGTGTTCAACGATTGTGGAGTGTAGGCGTTCTATAAATCCATATGATAGGGGGTGTTGCGTACTAGTAAAATGTGTGTCGATATCCGGATTTGTGTTAGTCAGTTCCGCAATAATTTCGTTTATTTGTTTCCGTCTTCTAACACTTCTGATAAGATTTCGTCTAGGTCTAGAGGTCGTGGACGAGAAATTTCGGGTTTGGGAGATTTTCCTTCAATTACATGTATTTCTATTCTAGATATAGCGTCTGCGTTAGAATTCAATGTCCTTTTTTGTATCTGATTTCAAAATTATATTCTTCAAGTTTTAGTCTCCATCTTAATAGTTTTGATGTAAGGTCTTTTAGTGAGAAAAGCCACTGTAATGATTTATGGCCGGATAGAATAAGAGGTTTTTTCTTATACATACAACATTATACAATAGTGAGTAATTCTCGTTCTATTGTGGATAAATTTGTTTCGGTGTCAGAAAGTGTTCTGCTGGCATAAGCTACAGGTAAGTCTGACCCCTCGAAGTTTTGGCTCAGCACAGCGCGATGTTGCTAGCGTCAGTTGTCAAATGGAACGTTTTGGTAAAGTCCGGGTATTTTAGGATAGGTTCATTGATTAGCAAATTTTTGCAATTGTTAAATGTTTCTATGTATTCCTGGTCGTGTATGTCGATTTTTGCGCCGTTTTTTAACATTTTGTTAGTGGTTTCGTCAAGTGTGCAAAATTGGAGATAAATTTTCTATAGTATCCTAGTAGACCTAGAAATCCTTTTATTTGCTTTGTCGTTTTAGGGAGGGGGTAGTTTTTATTGCGCTTATTTATCGGGGTTAGGTTTGACTCCTTTGTCTGTCACAATATGTCTTAGGTAGGCGACTTGGTGTTTAGGAATTCGGTTTTGTCTAGTTGGACTTTGAAATTAGTGTCCCGTAACCGTTGGAAGACTTGTCGTAGTCTTTTTATATGTTCCAGAAGGCTTGTACTAAATAAAATTATGTCGTCTAAGTAAACTGTGCAAATTCTATTGTTTAGTCCTAGTAATATGTGGTCCATCGATCGTTGGAATGTTCTCGGGGCGTTTTTCAGTCCGAAAGGCATTCGTTAGAGCTCGTATAGGCCACTTTCTGTTGCAAATGCGGTCTTTTGTATGCTGTCTTTGTCCATTTCAATTTGATGAAAACCCGATGCAAGGTCAATTGTCGTAAAATAATTACAATGACCTAACTTGTCGAGTAGGTCCGTTATGTTTGGTATGGGGTATTTATCTTCGACAGTTTTTCCAGAGCCTGCGGTAATCGATGACTAAGAGCCACTTTTTCTGTCCAGAGGCGTCAAGTTTTTTTTGGGACTACCCAGACCGGAGCTGGGAATGGGGAAAATGACGGTCTTATTATATTTTGTTTTAACATTTTGTTGATTTGGTTGTTTACTTCGTCTTTAAATATTTGTGGGTTTTAGAGTAGACGGGGATTTCATCTGTGGTTCGGATTTTGTGTCTAATTTGATTAGTGAAAGTTAATTTGTCTCCGTCCTAGTAAAACATGTGAGATAATTCTTTCACTAGGTTTGTTATGGCGTTTTTCTCTTTGGCATTTAAGTGCTCTGTACAAATTTTATTGAGGTCAAATTTTGCATTGTTAAGGGTCATTAGGTTAAAGTTGTTTGTCCCTTAATACGTTTAGGGTAAAAATAAAAAAATTAGACCAACTATATTTCAAAATAACGAATTGTAATAAAACAACCATTGCAATATCAAATAATTATGAGGATCTAAATTACTATAGGTTTAATATAAACAACACAGGAAAATGTGGATTCATCCAATTGTCGAGAAGAGAAAAGAATGAAGTCATTTTCAGAGATGAGGAAACACCCTGAAGAATTTTTTGAATTTACGAGGATGTAAATGGGCAGTTTTGACGAGTTCCATAGTAAAATAAAATGCCGTATTACAAATCTTTGTCTCCATATCTATTTTTTGCATCTTAAAAGTAATTCGAAACCTCACAAACAAACAACCCTTCAAGAAAACGAGGTACGAACAGCTGTGTCAGGGATGATGCAATACTTGTGTACCACTTACCGCCTGGCGTGTTCAAAACCGACGCGTTGGGTCGCATCCACCACCGACCGACTCGGGTTTGAAAACCGACAGGCGAGTACGACCGCTACGTCTGTCAGGTGCAATGTAACAACAATGAACGACACACCGCCTTGATTTTTCTCGCGGTAAACGCTTCGGTCAAAACCGCTCCGTGTGTCATCGCCCAAGAGAATTACAGAATCGGGAGGAGTTAATAAATTGCACCGGAATTGTTTCTAAAGGCTTAAAGGAGCACTCCCCAAGTTTATTTATCGATAATTATTCAGATACCGTGAGATACAGTCTAGTGTGATGTAGGTATCTGAAAAACATTTTTTTTTATCGTGCCAACGTTTCGATCTTTTATTGAGATCATCTTCAGGGCCTGGGATTTGCAAACATAGTTTACATTTAGAAAATGTATATAGAATTTGGAAAAGTGAATTTATACAATGCAAAATATATTTTATATTCTATCAAAGTATTTCTACTCACTCAATTTTAATTATATATATGTTGGGTTTTGAAGGGGGGAGGAAGGAAGTGGGTATGGAGGAGATTATTTTGTATAAGTCGTCGGCTTCTGTGAGGCGAAAAGAGCCGACAAAGGGAAACAATGTGTTGGTAATGTTTTGGTCAGTTTATTCTTTCAGGATTATATAGAAAGGGATAAATGGGAAAAAGAAAGTTAGATTGGTGGACAATTAGATTATGCGAAAAATATTTGATGTGTGGAATGTAATGTGATGATATATGTATGTTATCTGTGTTGAATTTGATTAATGCTGTTGGCGTACCTGCGACTGAGTTTACATGTATCTGTTCTATAATTGATGCTGTGTTTATCCTTGTTGATTTAAACAATTTCTAAAAAATTACGTTTAATTTTGTTTTGTTCTCTATGTAGTATTTTTGGATTTTTGAAGTCAAAATTGTGTTGTTGTTCAAAGTGATGGGTAGCGAGTGCTGTAGGATTTTGTTTGGGTTTTTTGCAATCGTAGATATGTTGTTCTACTCTCCTGTCCAGTTATTTGGATGTAAGACCAATGTATGTAGCTGGACAGTTTAAACAGTTGATCTTGTAGATTACGTCAGATTTATTTGTAATTTAATTTTGGAAAACAGTGTTTGGATTGTTTTATAATTTTTGAAAGCTATTTTGAAGTTATCGGGTGAGAGAAATTTGTTTAATTTGTGTGATAGGCCTTGAATAAATAGGATGGAAATGTATGTCGGTTCGTATGTATTTAATGTATTTGTTGTATTTAGTGTAGTAGTATTACTAATAGTGGATGTTGTTAGTGTTGAGTGGTAATTTCTGATTATTCTGTTAATTATGTGTTTAGGATAGAGATTGTTTTAGAGGATCTGTTTGTATATCTTTATGTTCTTGTGGTTAAATGATTCATGACTTAGGGTAATCATTCTGTGAACTAGCCCTTTGGCCGTGTTTATTATTGTATGAAGAGGATGGTGAGATGGAAAGTTGAGGTAGCGATCTGTATTTCTTGGTATTTTATACCAATCTGTGATTACTGTGCCATCTGGTTGTTTTATTACGATTTATCCATTAACGGTCACTAATATCTACACATTTATTTATGGATGTTTTAAACGAAAAAATTGGTATTAAGATGAAGATAACTGGCTGGGGATGTTTGTAGGGTTGGTGTGCTCACATCATTTTGGTATACCCGGTCGGGATACCTCGGCATTGTTTGTATTTTTTTGAAGAGTTACTTTGTTCGTAAGGAGGATGTTTAATTTTATTGAAATAGTGTATTTCTTGTTCAGGTTCGATAAGTGAAATCCCTCTTTGCACACTCTTTGCTCTTAATTTGTTAACATTTTTTTAATAATTTTTTAAAAAATTTAATAAAATTGTTTGCGTTGGTTCACAAATAAAATGTGTATTAATAAAACAAAGGACTTGTGTACAAAATAAAAAATGAACAATTTACGTCTCAGTTAAAACTATAATAAAACCAAAAAAAGTCTCTTTCAGTTACTTTCTGATTAAAAACAAATTAAATGAAACAACGCAAAATAAACGGTATAGTTTTTCCTGATTAATAAAGATGATGAGTGCGTGTGGGCGAGCGGGGGTGCATAAAATCTCAAAAGGACGCTGGATCAGCAGGCAGTAACGCTGGATCACAACTGACTCCATCCCGTTACCCATTGTTTGCGCGTTCACAGTTCGGGCCCGTGTTTACAGTCCGAGCATTAACAGTTTACAAACAAAAAGGTTAAAAAAAGGTCATTCCCATATTTTATTTACATTCAATAAGTTAGAAGAGGTGGTGACGGTTGTACTTTTAAATTGTTGGAGGGTGTAATTAATGCTGGCAATGTCACATCAAATATTTCTGCAGACAACAAGTAAAAACAGAATGATTTTGTTAATTAATTATTAATTAATTAATTGGAAAACATGTCCCCAGAGTTGTGATAAAACACGAACATTTTGCCGTATGAAAACATTTCATTTTTCTCGTAATAAAAATTTAAATTTCCCAAAGGAAATAATCCAACAAATTGCTTTTTTATAAACTGGAGACCAATTAGGCGTTCCCCTTTTCTACAGCCTCTTTTTATTCAAAAGAAGGGAAAGAAAATGACGGCCGAACCAAAAGTTAGGGTGAGATTATTTTAACATGGATTACCTCTCCGTTACGGTTCATTGGATGGCAGGGAGAGACATAAAGTCATGTTGACATGTGCTAATACCAAAATAAGAAAAAACTGCCACTTCTGCGTATGGGCACAGGCTCGAGAGCCTCTTAAAGAAATCACTCGTTGGAGAAATATTCGGGGGGAGATTATTACGCTTTACATCACCCCTACTTAAGCCTAAGTGTCGCCTCTCGACAGTTGAGGATTTAAATAAAATTCCACCATTCTCGTCTCTTAGGCAATTGCCTGTTAATACCCCAATCCTACTGTTTTAAATACCTCTCATCGCCTTATGGCGGCAGTTTTTACTTTTTAAAGAAGTTTTTTCTTAGGTTTCAACGATAAACGACATAAGCCCACGTTGATGAAATTATCCGACGGTCAAAGACAACGTCAACTAGAGAGCGGAAATGGTAAATGAAATTCATAATTAAATATTCAATTATTTAATGATTTGTTAATTATCTTGAAAACGCGGTAAAGGGAGTCTAGTGTCTGTGATTCGGTATTAAAAAAACATTTCCATTTTTATTCACCCGGAAGAAAAAAAGGCTTATTCATCCATAATTCATTAATTTCTCCCAGAACTCGGGCCCCACTCTGTCGTAAAAAGACCTTTTTACCTAGCGGGCCGTTTTAATTACACGAGGAAAAATCTCTTTCTCATTAAAATCAATCAAGGTATTTATATAATAATTTTATGTTTCAGACCTAAGTCAACGGGGCAAAACTTTAGCAGATGCTCCTCGAGTACGGAGAAGAACAATAATCAAATAAAGGTCTTGACACCATCCCGGGATTTCAACACCGAACAAGAACGGCACACAAAAGTATTATTTATCATTTATTAAACTTGCATGGTATTAAAAATATTAAAATACCTACATCAAATAATATTTCAATATTCAATACGATAAGTCACAATTTATTAACATAACTAAGCTATTACTGCATTTGAAAAAAAAAAAAAAACTATAATAAAATCCACCATATTTCGTGATTCGATTGACCAAATAACTTTTTTAAATTAATTAATCTTAATGTGAAGTGTTGGCTGAAAAGAAAAAAGTTAATGTGATGAGCGGGATTTGAACAGCCGCTGCTCTACCACTTGAGCTATCATAACTTGGATTCACTCGAACAGAATCGTTCACAATTTTCGTCGTGTAATCTATTTGATTTTCGGCGACAAATAAATTGGCCGCGGAGAGCTTTAGTGAAGTACACTTCATTTTATTTCATTAAATTACCTAAATTCGTGGTCCGCTTGACCAAGTAATATATTCCAATAAATTAAGGATTTCAATTGATGTAAAAGTCGTATTGCGTATAGGAGTCATATTTTGAAATTACAAAGAAGCATTATAAGATTGATTAATAAACCAAACCAAATTATGATTGAGTTTATTTACCTATTAATGATGATGATAAAGATGAACATCGGTCCTAGGTAGATGTTTTTTGGGGCTAATGCACTGTAGCCTTCTGGTTTAGTTCTTTAGTCAAGTGCAATCGACTCAATCCTTCTTTTAAAAAGTACTAGGTCATTGATTCACGTTGCTATTACCTTCACTTGGGTTTTATTTGTATCACAAATTAGCTCTCTTTTACTTCGCATCGTACGGTGAAATAAGTGGTTGTGCCTTCATTCTCATCTTCGATCTCAATGTACATGTGGTCATCATTTTTATAGCCATGTTTTGTAGGTGTTTTCTCAGATGCCAGTGTCCAGTATAGTTTAAACTTTTTTATCTCAACTAAAAACCTTAATTAATTGTAATATACTATTTGTAATATATACTATTATTGTAATATATTAATTGCTCAAGAGGACCACGAAATAAAAAGAAAGAAAAAAAGAAGAAGAAAAATCACTTTATTCTGGGACTGGTGTCCCCCAAGAAAAATTTACATGAGATACAATAAATAACCTTCTATGATGTCACATAATTAAAAAAGAAGATATATATAAATCGTGGACCAATGTATGCCAGTAAGGCGGGCCAGAAGAGAAAATTAACACAAACAAAAGTAATAAATGCAATCGTGAGTTCTCTGCTTGGAGGGAGAGGAAGTGATTATAAAGATTGTATTTAAAGGAGGAAAAGGAGGCAGCTTGACGAATAGAAAGAGGAAGGGAGTTCCAGAGTTTAGGGGCTCGGATCAGAATGGAATTTTTGAAAGTATGGGTTGTATGTTGCGGAAGGGTAAGGTCGAATGGGGATGAGCGGGTCTTACGGGAGTGATGTGAGGAGTTGAATTGAAGCGATTGCATGATGGAAGGAGGACGACGAGTGTGGATGGACTGGAAGAGAAAGCAACCTAGGAAATACTGGGCACGGAAGGAGGGGAATAGCTAGGAAAGTTGGAAATACAACCCCGACACCCGGAATCCACGAGGAGTGCCGTATACAAATCTTACGCAACAATTGAAAATACGCTTCAATCGTGAGTTCTCCCTGTCTGAGAGACCACCGTATGCCAAACAGCTGTAATCGAAGAATGGAATTATAAGGGAAGATACAAGGAGTTTGCGAGTGGAGAAAGGTAAGAGAAGCCAGGACCGACGAAACAGGGAGGCGATGGAATGGCGGGAAATTTGGGAAATGTGAGAATGCCAGGAAAGCTTTTAATCAAAGACTACTCCTAGGTTTTTAACCAAGTAGCAGAAGGAGATGGAGTGATTATTTAGTATGAGAGGTCGGATGCTGGGTAGGGAATTGAGGAGTTGATTGGTCCCGATAATTATAGCGGTGGATTTGGACGGGTTGAGGACTAGGGAATTTTTCTGGACCCATTCATTGATGGAGTTTAGGTCATTTTGGATATTGTGAATAACCGAGTGAAAATCGGACGGATGAAAGGATAAGTGTATTTGGGAGTCATCGGCATATAGGGGATAGTTACATGACTGTATGGAGTCAGGCAGATCATTGATATAAATGGAAAAAAGGATAGAAGAAATGCAAGAGCCTTGGGGTACGCCAGATTTTAGAAGGAGGAAGGAAGAGGTAAGTCCATTGGGAAAGGAAACAGCTTGGTGGTAATTGGTAAGGTAGGACTGGAACCAACGGATGTTGCTGGCGGAGAAGGAAAACGATTCCAGTTTAGACAGGAGAGAAGAGTGAGGGACAGAATCGAAGGCTTTAGAGAAATCAAGAAGGACAACTATAGTAACTTTCCGAATGTCCATTGATAACTGGAGGTCACTGGTAACTTTTATTAGTGCTGATTGGGTGGAGTATCCTTGGCGGAAGCCAGAGTGTAGAGGGTTAGTTAAAATTAGTAAATTTAACGAATTAAAATGAAGTATACTTCCCTAAAAATGGCAAAAAGGAGGGAAAACTCAAAAGGTGGGGTTGAGATAGGAAGGTGGTGTCCGAGTGGATCGAGTTTGATAGCTAAAGTGGTAGAGCAGCGGCATATTTATTCGAAGGTCGGGGGTTCGAATCTCGCTTGTGACATTGACTATTTATCTCAACCCAAACCTGAATTAATTGAAAAGAAGTAAAAAAGTTCACAATCGTGGTAATAGATGTGAGCAAAACAGATAGAATGAGGTGTTATTCTGTTAATGTACTCTGTTAATTAAGAACTTTGAAAACTTTAATAAATTCTATCCAAACATAAATAAATAACATTTTTAACATTTAAATGATGATGTGGTCTCAATTACTAAAACAATTCCAAATATGTCTCAACCATTACTTTACCACACACAATGTTTGGTAGACTGATGGGGTAGTAATTTAAGAAAGTTAGAAAAACTGCTGACTAACTGAAAAGGAAATACCAAAAATGAAGTAAGCCGAAGTATCTAAATTGAATATAAGACAAACTAGTTTACTGATGAACAAATTTTACTTCTTTTACACAAGCAAGATGCTCTGGAACATCTCGCAAAAATAATTAAAATTTCAAAAGATCGGAGAAAACGTGACTGTAAATCGCAATTTAGATGTTCAGACTCCACATGCAAGTCACGATACCTCAACCGTTTGGAGCAGCGGCGTATTTAGCCGAAATTCGTTGTTTCAACTCCTGCTTGTGACCCTGATTTTTTGATTTCAACGAAAACCTAAAATTAATTTAAAAGGATTTATTTGGTCAAGCGGATCACGAAATCTAACAAATGTATTTTTTTTTATTTGTGTTTGTAGTGAACAAAGTAAACGTACGATCAAGGGGCATTCTTACCACTGACAGCCCACAAAGGTCAGGTCGATGTTCCATACACTTATTACACGCTATAGTGTGAAGTCTAAAAATAGTTGTATTGTTATATTTGTTTAATATCCATGTTATTATTAAAGTTATTTTAAGCCGTAATGAAAACACTGGTTGATTTTGGTTCTGATTAATTGCAAGTGGCTAGTGAATATAAAATGAGCTTTCATCATATAAATTACTAAAAATCAAACAACCCACTCGGCCATTTTAGTTGTCAATGTATAAAAGAATTTCAGGGTTTTATAAATTACAACAAACTGTGGTGGCACGCGAGAATAATTACGTGAGAATAATCTAAAAGTGCGTGAATTACGACAAAGTGGTTTTTGCTACATGCGAATCCTCCGGCGAACAGCCCATTCCGCATTTTATCACTGTTTTATGTTAGAGATAATATAGTTGAGTTTTTCATACAACCGCAACATAAAGCTCCCAAATTATTTAAGCATATCTCTAATTTCTGGAATATTTTTAAAAAATTTAAAAACATGCCACAGGTGCGTTGGAATTATGAAACCAAACACCTTCGGATTTAAAATTTGAACCCCTGGAAATTT
Source organism: Cimex hemipterus (assembly GCA_039619505.1). Lineage (NCBI taxonomy): Eukaryota > Metazoa > Arthropoda > Insecta > Hemiptera > Cimicidae > Cimex > Cimex hemipterus. The sequence goes on along the minus strand of CM077113.1, from coordinate 20,752,788 downwards.
TGATGTACAAATTAAACATTTGAAATAATGTGTAGAGATTGGTGACCGTTAATCGACAATTATTCAGATATCGTGAGATGCAGTCTAGTGTGATGTAGGTATCTGAAAAACATTTTCTTTATCGTGCCAAGGTTTCGACCTTTTATTGAGATCATCTTCAGGGCTCAAAGTGTTTGTCTTCTGTGTAATTGTGCCATTCTTGCATGTCTGGTGCGAGTGCAAGTGCGATATTGACGTTTTATGTTTAAATACTTTGGATTTTGGAGTCGTGGGGAAGGAAGTCGGTATAGGAAAGACATCTTTATTTGTATAAGGTTGTCGCCTTCTTTGAGGTGAAGGGAAGACGAAGGGAAAAAACGGTGGTAAAGGTTTAGCAAGATTATCCTTTCATGATTATGGAGGAAGTGATAAATAGGGAAAAAAAGGCTAAATTGTTGAAAATTAAACTGTAAAAATATTTGATATGTGGAATGTGAAGATATGTGTAAATTCACTGGCGGCCCTTTAAATTGCATTGCCATAAATACTCGTAAGATTGCAAAAAAGAAAAAAAGGAAAATCTTAGGCCCAATTGATCAAAGGTGATGAAGATTCTGGAAGGTCTATGAGATGTGAGACTCAACTGCAACAGATGTTTGGCGAAGTCCTAAGTGCCTGTTTGCATTATCGTCTTCTACGGTGTAACTTCTGCAGCAATTTTGATGAAATGGTCTTTTTCGTTTGCGTTGTTGAGGTGATGAAAGGTGTCCAGTTGACACATGAAGAATGAGGAAATTGTAGATTGGAAGTAGTTCTATGTTGGAATATGTTGTATTTGTTGATGGCATAGTTGAATCAGCTGTGTTAGAAATCCCTGGATGACGCAGGATGAAGGCCATAGAAGTTATGGTTTACTTGATATGTTTGTCGCAAAGAAAAGGAATAAGCTTGTTTTTAAATTTGTATGCATTTTTTTTTATTTATCGATTATTGATTTTGTTTGCAATTTGTTTAAATTTTGTGCATTTATTATAATTATTTGCGTCCATTAAATATCTTTTTTTGTGAAGAAAAATTAGGTCAATAAGTACTTTTAATTTGATAAAAAACATTTTTGATTTGAGATTAATTAAATATATTTTATGTTGTTATACATGTTTATTTTTTTTCTTTCAAAGTTTTAATTTTATAATTATTACTTTTTGTGGCAGTAAGCATTATAACTTTTTGACTACATATAATAGTTTTAACTGGAATGTGTATATTACTAGTTTGCAGTTAGGAAATTTTGCTTGGAAATTTCAATTGAGTCAAATGAGCGTGAATCACTACTTTCGGATCATATATTAATTGAATTAGATAAGAGACTTTGTTAAATATTTGAATAACTTTGTAAGGACTAAATTGGCGCAAAGTGATGCTTGTAAATCTTTGGCCTTATTGGATAGTGCAAACGTTTTGTGATATACAATGTCACCTATGCGTGGAGTATGCGCATCATTATTTTTATTATAAGCTTTAAGTCGTTTTTTATGAGCCGCTAATAAATGTAAGTGTGTGATATTGAACTATCTAGTTCATGTTTAGTAAGATGATGTACGTATTTTTCCAAATGAAATTTTAACGTTAAAGGTTGCTGTAAATCTCGGCCTAAAAATATTAAACAAGGAGTACATTTTGTGGTGTCATGATTTGCGGAATTAAATGCAATGGTAAAAAGAAATAAATTATCTTCCTATTTTTTTGTGAATTAGAGTGATATGCTCTGATAGCCTTTTTTATGCCTAAAATATGTCGCTCAGCTAAATTAGCTTGCGGGTAATGAGAAATATTGAAAATGTAGGTGATCCCCAAATTGAAAAGAAAGTGTTTATATGGGTGAAGATACCATTCTGCAAATTTCTTATGACAATCTCAGCGGTTTTATTGCGGCAGGGAAAGGCAAATAAAAATTTACTAAAAGATCAACAGCAACTAATATAAATTTATTTTCTTTGGATGAAGTGGGAAGAGGGCCAACAAAATCCAAATAAAGTTTTTCCATCACTCTTGTTGGTGGTGTACTGTGTAAAATTTTAGGATAGGGATGATGGTTTGGTTTTATTTGTGCACACACTTCACAGTTTGCAACTTCATTTTTTATATCCTTATGCATTCCCTTATAACAAAAAAGATAACGAATTCTGCCTAACGTCCTATAAAATCCTTGATGTCCACCATACGTGTTGACATGAAAATATTGGAAAAGTGGATTTATTATACTCTTTGGGACTAATAGTTTTTTAACGTCAATATTTTTGGGAGGTATGTAATACACTAAACCTTTAATTATTGTTATGTTCGGATCTTTGTCACGTACTTTTTGGGCGTTATCGCAATCACTCATTTCCGCTTCTCCAAAATTTTCAAAAAGCGAAGGCAAATTTTTCAATGGGGATGTAAAAAAATTAAACTGAGAATCTTTTTCCGATGTATTTGAAAAATTAGAAAATCGGGATAAATAATCAGCAATACAGTTGGTTTTACCCTTAACCTGCTTTATGTCAAAGGAGAATGAATCAAGTTCTGTAATCCATTTTATTGCTGGATTATTTAAAATTTTTGCTCTATCCCCTTTTAAGAAATAAACGAGACCACTACAGTCGGTAAAAAGTTGAAATGGTTTATGTAAAAGGTATTGCCTAAAATGTCTGAAACTAAGAACAATTGAGTATAGTTCTTTTTTATACGTACTATAATTTTTTCACTGCCTGTAAACATTTTAGAAAAGAAGGCTATTGGCTGCGCAAAATTGTCATCATCATATTGTGCCAATAAGCTACCCACTGCATAGGTTGACGCATCAGTGAATAATAAAAATTTTTTGTTAAAATTCGGAGTGGCAAGAACTGGTGGTGAAGTTTGTCAGGTTTTAGTGTGTCAAACGCTTTTTGGCACTCATGATTCCACGTCGTTTACATATTTCGATTTTAATGTATACAATGGTGAGGCGATTTGTGAATAATGTGGGAAAAACTTAGCAAAAAACGCGCAAACCCTTAAAAAGGGAAGTGTTTGCTTTAATGTTTTTGTAGGGTGTAAGTTTTTTAAAGATTTTACTCGATCCGAATCGATCGTTATACCGCCATGAGATATCTGATGGCCCAAATGTTTAACCGAAGTCTGGAAAATATTTATTTTGTCAGGATTAACTGTAAGTCCGTTCTTTCTTGAAATGTTTAAAACTAATTTTATATGATTGAAATGGTTTTCTTGATTTTTTGAAAACATAATAATATCATCTAAGTAGTTCCATGTAATTTATATTTAATTTCATGAAAAATCTTTTCAAGATATTCTGTAAGTGCTTGTGATCCTAAACTTAGCCCCATCGGAACGCGCTTAAATTCATAAGTTCCATAAGGTAACTTGAACGCAGTGTACTTTGTAGAGTCAGCATCCAAAGGGAGCTGAAAAAAGGCATTGGATAAGTCCAGCACCGTAAAATATCTTGCTCCATGTATGTGATTAAAAATGTCACGAATATTGGGCAAAGGCCATGAGTCGAATTGAATGTTTTCCTTTATTTTTTTATAGTTAATCACTAAACGTTTGCTATCATTATCAGGTTTTTTGCTACCAGAAAAGCTGGAGACACCCAGGGTGAGTGGCCTTGGAATAAGTGGAATAACGCCTTGTTCAAGTAATTCTTCAGTGATTGTTGTTGTAATTCAACTGGATTTAATGGATATGCCGGTTGGTGGACCGGAGGAATATTTTAACGTAGATTTTAAGTTTATAATTCTTTGCTTTGCCGATTTTTGAAGTTAATACGTCAGGGAACAAAGATACAAAATATTTCTTGATCACTTCCAGATCGTTACAAAAGTTGGTGCAAGGTAATTCCTCATTATTGTTATTCTATGAAAGTTCATAATCAGAAGAGTTGTTGTTATTGATGTTACCCGAGATACAATCATTTGAGAGGATATTATAAGCCTTTAGTGGATTGTGACTAAATAATATTTGTTTGTGATTACAATCTAAAATCAGACCCGTTTCCTTCATGAAATTATAGCCCAAGACCATGGGAATTGGCATTTAATTTATAATTTTTACGTTAATTGGCCAAGAAAGATTGTTGAAATTTATTTTACAGTTCGCATGCCCATATAAATTTATCGAGTCCCCTACTATTGAAATTATTGTATTATTTCCCCCCAGCCACAAATTTTTTAAATGTTTTTTTATTTAATTCATTAAAGCATTCTTTGGATAAAGCATTTATTGTGCTCCCAAAATCTGACAATGCTAGTAAATGATATTTCCCAATTTTTACGTTAATGGACGGTAGAATTTGAAATGAACTTTGAGTTATTTGAGTTTTTGCTCCAGGGAGGCTGTGGGGTTATTCAGTTTTTTTTATATTTTTGTTTGTTTACTTGTTTCGTTGGATGATGCTGGTAAGGAACATGTTTGTACGAGAAGTTGTCTCAGTTCTAAAATTTGTTTAATGTTTCGATTGGGTGTAGCGAATACATTATCATAAGATGTGCTGAAGGGTTTATTTTTGTTTTTATGGTATTCCTGATTTTTTAAATTTGGTTTCTGTCTTGTCGGATTGCCATAATAGCGGTTTGGGTAACTCTCTTTTGAATGATATCCTTGAAGTCTTTATAATTGCCATGTTTGTATTTGTTAAAATTTGGGTTGTTTGATCTATTATCACGATTGTTGAAATTTGATCTATTGTTATAAATGCTTTGTTTGTAAGTACTGTTGTTATTGTTAAAATTGTATTTTTTATTATTGTTATAATTTCTATTGGGCGAGCTGTGATAGTAATTTTTTATTTTGTTTTAACGGAAATTTCTATACCAGTTTTCAAATGTTTTATGATTATGTACAATATAAGAATAGGATGGCTTATTAAAATTGGGAACGCTGGAGTTTCCATACCTTTCATTTATTATGATTTCGGCTTCTTTTATTTTGTCAAAAAGATGATTGTAGGATGTTATATTTTCTGCGTTTCCTAACAACACTAAATGTTTTGGGTGAATGGCTGAAATAAAATTTTTTATATTTTTGAGCTCATTTCATTCTCCAAAACTTCGTAACAAGGTAATTTGTTCATTGATGTAATAACGAAGAGGTGTTATTTCGTCTTGAGGAGAAAAAAGTCGTTTCGATTTAATTTGCAATTATTGTTTTCCTGACATGCCATTTTTTTTAGTAAAGATTCCCCAAATATTTCAAAGTTAATTTTGGCATTTGATAGGGCATTATATAAAAAATTTGCAGTCATGGTATCCATTTCTCGCTCCGCAAGAATTGCTAATATTTGTTTGAATTTATGTCTGCTTCTGTTGGTTATGGGTGTTAATTCTATAAAAAAATTTACGATGGCCTCTGGTTCGTATAATTTAAATTTTGGCAACTTTTGTTACTTTTTTGGTAGTGTGTGTGATAAGGAACGTTTAAAATATTTTCTAAAGAACCCTGATCAGTTTTTTTTTTTTTTTTTTTTTTTTTTTTTTTTTTTTTTTTTTTTTTTATATATACCGTCTAGAATTATATTGACTTGTTCATCGGGAAGGTTATGTTCTTTCGAAGTCAGTTTGGTGTCTTACAATTGTAGGTCTTCCAAAAATCTGTATCTGGAATATTCGTAAAAAATTATGCTAAATGTGACAATATTGACTTTGCCTTTTCACTGGCAATTTCTTTTAATGTTGTATCAACTGCCTCTAATTTGTCAGATGATTGAAGTTCGTGCCAAAATTTAATGATTTGTTGTTTAAAACACATAACTAACTCTATGAAATTATCATGGAAACCTTGTTTCATGCTTTCCAGCTTGGCAACAAGAAGTTCATATTCTTCTACTTTCTAGAGCAAGTTTTTTTATGATGCATTTTTTTATTATGCTCAAGTCGTGATTCTTTTTTGCTCATATTGGAATCTCAAAAAAGGTTATAATTTTAAATAAAATAATATTTGTCAACAAGGTTTGAGCTTGCTACCACTATTTATTGCGTTACTGTGTTGTACTTCCCCAAGGGAGTGAATCTTCTCCTTGTGTGGCAAAATGAGTAAAACTGAGGAAAATAAAAGGAAACCATTCCAAATTAAGAAATTATTATTGTTTTGCTATTAATAAAATAAAATAAAATGAACAAACTGCAAATTGACTTTGTATAGATCAAACAAATTAACAAAAATTCCTCTTGGTTAAACAATAAAAAAATCCTTTTCTTTTACAAAAAACAAATCAAAACAAAAAAGAAACTTGCGTCTCGCTGGAGAAAAATGGCTTTGATTCCGGGTTCTCTTTCGGCCAAAGAAAAATGCCAACGTGTTGCTTCTCGTGCAGCTCCAAGCCAACAGACCTCCCACCTTGGACGTCTCCTTCCTCCTCCTTTTGGTCGCTTGTGGAAGGGCTTTTGGCGGCCGTTTAAGTTGTATTGTCATAAAGGAAATAATATTTAAGAGACAATGAGTAGCTCCATCTACTTTTAAAAAGCTTCTGATTAAACTACTCTATAATCCTCCTTCCTTCGTTAAACCTTTTAAACAGTGCATGACTCCGGTTCCTGATGTAGAACCCATCTTTCTCACCATCCTAATGAACTAACGACCTCCAACAGTAGATGGTTATTGATGTTGACGTTTTAAACACATATTTTGTATGTTGTCTGTTGCACTAGTTACATCAGATGGCTTTTGTTGTAAAAAAAATCATTTAGGAATGTAGTTTTCGACCTTCTTGAAAGGGGAAAGAAGTATATCAATGTTATTCTCTCTGTCGTTGTCGCTGGCAAATTAAATCTTGGGTTTTCCTTCTTTTTCATCGACAATTTATGCTTGAACTCTTGAAGGATGTTTTATGTTGAAGGTGATTTTGTAATTGCATTAATATCAGACGCATAATCTCCTAAACGATATTATTTCAGTTTTTTTAGAATCTGAAACGTTTCACTATATACGTTGAGATGATGAAATACCGTAAAAGATATATTTTTCGGATTAAGTTAATCGCGCCGAATGGAATCAGTTTACCCTCCCCCATGGCATTCCCGCAGCAAGGATTTCAGTTCGGGATTTATTGCCACCCTACGGTTTTGTGAGGGCTTAGGTTTCGCTAATTTATAAGCGAACTGCTTTGAAACCGCAGCCCGACAGTACTTCTTCACGTAGGTTCTCTAGGAGCCTCCGGCGAATAATCTCATTCATCCAACTCCAAACCTACATTTTTGTACAGTATAAATAGGTCTTTTCCATTCCAACAATTAAATTTGTTAGCATGGACTGTTGTTATTTATCTGTATTTTATTTTGCGATGGGCATAATTATTTGAAATAATCGAATTTTGGTATAGGACGAGTTAGTTGTGGTTTGTGACGATACCAAAATTATACCAAATGCCAATACCACCAATAATCAAGAGCATAAATTCGATATGCTTCCAGCCTAGGAGATGTGGCCCTTAAATTATAACGGCAAAATTTCAAAACTCATGGATGAGACGATGTGAGAACTCTTTTAATCTCATGAATCCCGTAGTAATCCTTTGAAAGATTTTATGAGTCAAAAAATATCCAGATTCGATCGTCTCAAGTTAAATTACATGTGAGGGAACTTTTCTGTGAAAGCGAGATGTGTGTTACTTTTCCCCATTCCTTCAGAGGAGGGGGACGGCGGCGTCGCTCTTGGGGCGTCAAGAGGGTGTCGATGATTGATAAGGACGTATCTCGGGATCAATCAAGAGAAACTCGCCTATGAATTATGCACCCGAGTTTTCAACAATGGAAATATATTCATCACTTTACGCCCTTCCTTTCCTGACGTGATTTACCAGTAGGAGAAAACCACTTTATGAGGGACAAACAATAGCCGAGGTGACATTTAAACGAATCCCCGAAACCCTAACCGTTGGGATAAAGAAAAATCCTTTTTTCACATCACGCAATAGAATGAAATCTCTGTCAAATGCCAAAAGATTATTAAAGAAATAATGTTCATCTCCAGATATAAAATATTGAAAATTTATATCATTGAAGAATTCTAAGTTGTAAATGACGCTGAATAATCAACATTGAAAAGATTGATCATCTGGCGAAATATTCAAACCAGTGGAACTGTCAAAGACCAAATGATTCCTTCATTCATTTGATGGGAGGGTGCAAAGTTGATAAATGATCCCCATTAATTCAAACTGTATTTTCATAATTCGTGCTAAAAGGTAATTTGTATTGTATGATATATATATTACTGATTATGCATTATTAATTATTTTAAAGTAATTGTCAATCGCAGAGCAATTATAATTATTGTTGTACAGACAGCATAAATCCAGAGCTAGCTTTTGAAAATTAAATACTTCAGAAACTACAACCAGGGCTAATAAAATCAGACGCATATGAAAAACAAACTAAAAATCGGATTAGGCATTTTCTCTATAAGACTAAAATATGATTAATTACCGTCAATAGGAAGTATCCAACCCGGCCTTTCAAGCTGATAAACAAGCGGTCAACGCTTGTGCCTTAGAAAATGTTAAAAGAGGTTGCAAAAAATCCTCAAAAAGACAGATTGCTTAATAGCTTTGAAAGTACTAACAAATAACAATTCACACCAAAAAGAGACAGTAAGAATATTGAACATCTCCAAAACTTCGGGAAATACAACCACTACATGATATTTTACGTACCAGGACAGGGAGGAATTATGGGTAACAAAAAAGCAGATAGCCTTGCCAGAGGATGATTGGAAAGGCTATTTTGGGAGGGGTATATGGGCTAAAAACCTATTCTTCTACTAACAAATGCGAACACAAAATCCTCCATCACCGAATGAATTCAAGAAACAAAACAAAATAACAAGTAAATAAACTCAAGAGATGACACAGAGAGCTAGTTTTAAAACAACCCTCATCAAAACGCTACTCTATATACTAAACTATACCGGACTGAGCATCTGAAAAAAACATCTACAAAACATGGATATAACAATGATGACCACATGTACGTAGGGGGCCGTGGCAGCCGAGTCGTTAAGGCGTCAGACTCTCGGCTAGTAGACCCCGCGGCCGTGGGTTCGATCCCCACCGTCGCCTCTGGAATTTTTCTGACGCCTAAGGGGACCGGTGGCCGCAATTAAAAGAAATTGACACGGCACTCATCAATGGAAGGGGCGGGTCCGGATCTCAGCGACCCTGAACCTGGTCCCAATCCCCATCAAAAATGAATTTCTTCGATGGAAGAACACTGGTACAATGGGGGCTCAATTTCACTTTGTGTTGTGAACACTAAAGAACCCATAAGGCTTTAGCATCAAAACCCCCTCCCTATGACAAATCTTCATCTTTATCATCACCATTATCTTCAGCAACAAGTAAATCAATTTTAATTTGATTTGGTATATTAATTAACCTGATATTGTTCTTTCTAATTTCAAAATATGACTTTCTGCTCCTATATGCAATTTGAAAGTTTATGAGACAATATTGACAAGACTTATTCTCTAAGCAAAAACTTTACAGGCACACAACACGTAAATGCGGATAAAGTTACACCGGAAAGAAAAAACAAAAATTACAAGACGTACACAACACAAACGTACAAAAATATTTATGAACGATGGCGAAAAATCAAACAAGGCAAGTCACCTCGCACAATGTGACACGAACTGTGATAGTACACACAAGTTTCTAAACGATGAACAAAAATCAAGAAACATCAATATGCTTTAAAACTTCGAAATACAAAACTAAATATATTCAGAACCAAAAATGCTCATAAACTTAAGTAGGGGGAAACACATTTAATCAAGATTCAGACTAAGAGAACGCCGACACATTCCTTACACAAGAAAGATGTCATGTATGTATGCATTCACTGTTAATAATTAAAAACGAGAGATCCGTAAATTTAACCCTACTCAGATTAATAAATAAACAAACATCAATAAAAACGGTCTGAAAATAAAATTATAAGGTTGAGGATATGTTACTCAAGATAATGGCCCCGATCCTCATAAAGAATGAAAATTGTATTCTATATTACTTAGTAAGAAACGGAAATGAAATTATTATTTATACATATTCGACGAGTACATTTTGCAATATGAGTAACAAATTAGTCTGAATGCTGCGCAGATAGAGCAAAATTATGCCATATCGAGAAAACCTGTTTATAAACGACACTGGTATAGATACAAAATGGTTATTTCATATTAAAATCGATCAGGTAGAAACGGTTCCAATTAAATTTGAGAATTGTGTTGTTTTCTAGAGCAGGAAAAAGTAGATGCAATTAGAAAATGGCGGTCTTCAAGCAGGAAAAATATTCAACACAAAAAAGAAAAAGAAAGTTTATTCTTGTCTTTGTCTACGATCAGTTGTTATAATAGATTTTAGTTATAAACATTTAATCCATTATGAACTTCGCCTACCAATGAGATTGTTAGGTGCTACATGAAGCAGGACCAGAGTCTACGGGAAAAGAGATAATTACGCTCGGAGAAACTGGAAACCACCTTTAATTCAAAGAAAAATGATCTATTCTTCCAGTGAATAAACAGTTTGTCCCAGATTATAATAAAAATACATTTGCTCCTTGACGAAAACCTTCCTCACTTTCTGTTGCCCTTGTTTTTCAAATCTTTTTATCACCTAGTAACAAATATTAACGGAAAAATAAGAATCTCACATTAATGAACACTCCACAAATATCTAATGGTTCGAGATAGCTAATGTAGTTTTATGAATCTCAAATCTACTATACTAATTGCGGTTTTTAGGGAGTGTAAAAAAGTGTTTAACATTAGCTTAGTTTAAAATTTTTACATTTTATTTTAGAGTAAAATTATATAGAGTTCCTAAGGACCAGTTCAAATTCAAAATTTCAAATAGGACTCTGAAATTCCAGACATCATTTTAAAGGAATTTTACGCTTAACACAATAGTGCAATCGGATTTCAGAATGATTACATAAAGTTATGGGAAGAAGATAATAAAAAAATAACTCAGCCTTGTATAATCTTTCTTCAAAAAAAGTAAACTTCAAATTAGACAAAAATATAAACTACTATACATTAGGTTTTTTTATAGTATCCTTGATTCACGAGCCGGGCCATCTAAAAAGGGTATCCTGCATAATGATTTGAAGATATTTTTTTTTAAATTATAGGTGCAAATTGAAAAGATGTTGTGCACTGATTAAACCAATCTTTTAAAATCAAGAAAAATGTCCGGAGGAGTTCAATCATCCAAGGCAAATTAAATTACACTGATCAATAGCCACATTTTCAAAATAACAGGGAAAACATACTTGGTGATTACCATGGGGTTCATTACGCTCACGAAAATAATGATTACAAAGCCTCGGATCGTATTTCATACTTAGGCGACGGCCGTTAACGCCGCAGAGAATCCGGAGCGAAAATACAGGATTGAATAATCATGGGAGGGGCCGGGACGTGTGATTTAAGCCGAGGTTCGAACGATTTGTTCCATTAAAAGGGGAAGGTTTGCAAATGAAGTTGGTCGCTGGCCTTCCGTATGCCGTTGATTTCGTTACCAGTGAATCGGATTAGAAGAGAAGAGAGCGAGAGATGGGAAAGCCACATGCCCTCCGGCTACGTTTGCCTGTTAGACCCCCAAAGCATCTCTTTCCCAGTTCATCACTGATACAGCCAACAGCTTTCTCCACAAAAGTACGATTGCACAATTACAACCTCCCGCCTCACCACTTGGTTGCCAAAGAAACATGAGATGACAGACCGCTCCGCAATTCAACAACCAGGTAGCTGAACTAATTCATACAACCAACTGACAAGCCGTAGAGGTGTGAACATGTTTACTACTTCCATTATAATTTACTGCTTTAAGGCAGCATTAGAAAAAATCTTAATCTGTTGTAAAGTACACGTCTGAAAGAAAAATAGAAGATTAATAGGAAAAAATATATAAAGAGATATTATCATTTGTCACGACTCTTCGTAAACAATTTCTACGTTTTAATTATTATCAGTTAAGTTATTTTTTTAAACATATTTGCATCTTATACAGGACATTCTGTGTACTAAGCGCACAAAACCTTCAATTATTACATTAGGGTTGACTTGGAGTAACGTTACCTTATTTAATCAATGTTAAAAGAAATGAAATCGATGTTGAGAATTGGTATATTCTAGATTGCCATAAACTTAACTTCAACTTCAACGTAATGAGGGAAATTTTTTCCAGTTTGCTGCCATTCCTTCTTCCTTTTTAATAGTTTCTGAACACATTTGCAGTGTACAGGTTATAAAAAAATATTTTATTCTTATGAACCAGCTATGCAGGAAACCTTAAGTTGATACTATTGTCCATCTCACTGGAAACTATCTGCTGGTTGCTAAAATTAAGGTGATATATTTGGCTGGGAGCCGAAGTCAATCGAACGATTGCAGTCTGTGTGACAAGAAATAAACTTAATTCATCATATTAACATTCGTCAAATGCCCAGAACGATCGTAATCACGGAGGAGAATCCAAAGGCTCTTGTTTTCCTCCACACCATACCATCCTTTTTTTTAAAAGATAGTTCCTATATACAGTAGGTTGTGTTTCAACTTCAATGGCGCACAATTTAAATTAAATGGCGTTCATTTAAAAAAAACCAGCTTCTCATTGGAACGTCGCATTGGCAGGAGTATCGGTGAGGTCACTTTTTCAATTCGTGTCGAGAGATGTGGTTATAGAAATCTATCAAGATGTGCTAAGGGCTCGAAATCTGGATAGATGGAAAACAACTTACTGTGAGTAAGAACATTCTTTTTTAAACGACGGTTGAATACGGCATTCACTTCATCATTTCAATCATACCATCTCTACCAAAACCATTCACAGTAGAAAGTTCTAATTACGTTACGAAATTGAAATTATTGTTTTATTTGTATCGCTTTACGATTTGGTTTAGCTAAATACATTATAGATGTCTTTTAATTTTTTTTTAACTGTGAAGTATAAAGAAAGTTATCGATATAACTATTTGCCTTTTTTATAGGTATTTATATATATTTGTTTTATTTTTTTTTTAATTTTTGGCAGAAAGCGACTGGATCCACAAATTGCTAACAGGGACCCGAGGAATGTGCCGCGTATCCAAATCTCTGTGAGCACTCCAATCCCTGCAAGCAAACAGTATCAAGTATTTTCTGACTCAACGTCAAATAAAAATATCCTAGAAATAAAAAAATCGAAACCTCCACCGATGTACATAAAAAATGTAGTGAATACTCACTAACTTACAAAAATTTTAGAAAATTTAGGAGGCGTAAATTCCTTCATCATAAAAAACACATACAATTCGTTAAAATTACTCACATACTACATACTTACAGAAAATTTGTACAATTACTAGAAAAAATCAAACTGAATTTCACACATCCCAATGAAGAAAAATCACCACGGGATTAATTGTCGAAGAATTAAGTAATAAAGGATACCAAGTAGTTAATTGCAATAAAGCTCTCTCACGGTTTAAACTACCATTGAACATGTTTTTTGTAAACGTACAATGAAAAAATCTTTGATATGACGCTATTATACACAAAAATAAAAATTAAAGAACCTTTCAAGCGGACACAAATAGTGCATTGCACACGGTGGCAAGGCGTTCGACACACAAAATCGTATTGTAGATATCTGCATCGGTGCGTTCGATGTGGAAACCAACACGAATCTTGATCTTGCGGACAAAGCAGGGACCAATGCAACATGTGCAAACTGCGGAGGTGATCACCCTGCAAACTACAGAGGGTGAAATGCCTTCAAAGACCTACAAATAAAACGCAAGAAGCAAATAAGAGCGAAGCCCTACCACCGCCAACACGGGTAAACACACAACGAAGACCAACAGATAATCAGCGAGCTGAGGAAGCTACTAACACATCAGTTGGTATGCCGCCTGGTCTCCAACATTTTCTAACACAAATGAACGCACTCATCCATCCTCTTTTCAACATACACAATCAAATTTCTCATATAACCCAAGCCCTCTGTATACAAGATGGTAATTAACACTCCTACAGTCGACACATTATCAATTATTTTATGGGATGCAAATGGCCTCTCACAACGTAAAATGGAACTCGAAGTTTTATTACACGGGGACTGCATCAATATTGCTTTGATCTCTGAAACACATATCTCATCCAAATCTCGCTTTTACATTTCAGACTACACTGTACATAGGACGGACCACCCTGATGGTAATTCTCACGGTGGCACTGCTATCATTATAAAATCTTCACTTTTACATTATGTCCTACCGCCTTTCACAACCCCACAATTTCAGAGTACTTCCATTTCTCTAAAATGCTTCAACAAGACAATTGGTTTTACAGCGTTGTATTGCCCACCCAGGCACTCTATTTCAAGTGACCAGTTTAGGGAATTCTTCGGATTCCTGGCACCGACTTTCGTGGCTGGAGAGGATTACAACGCTAAACATACCCAGTGGGGCTCCCGTCTCTGTTCTCCTAGAGGTCGCGCTTTACGAGGTGAAATGCTGAACTCAAATTACAATGCATCACACCAAACACTCCCACATATCTGCCAACATTAACCAAAAAATCTCCAGATCTACTGTATTTTTTTGTTAGTAAAGGAATAAATAATATTCGTTTTCACACAAACACCTCAACTGACTTGTCATCTGACAATCTACCTGTCTTTTTGTCACTTCAATTAACACCTTTTGTTAAAAGCAATCGTCCTACTCTAACTCCTGGACCAATGGATTGGAAAATATTTCGTTCCTTGGTTGATGAAAAACGTTCGGTCCCAATTATATTAAAAACACCAGGAGAACTAGAAAACGCGGTTGATCTATTAAAAAAACAAACAAACAAAAAAAAAAAAAAAAAAAAAAAAAAAACAATACAAATGCAGAGTGGGGATCTTCATTGCCTCACACTCAAAATCAGAATCTTACAAATTATCCTTTCTACTTAAGGCAATTAATATCCCAATAAAGAAGTGCTAGAAACCTTTGGCACCATTCTAGATCTATCTTCTAGTCATTGACAAACAAAATTACAACAAACTTTTGAATTCATTGAAAAAAGCAACGAAACAATTTAAACGACAATCATACGAATCACATTTAAAAAGCTTATCAACAGAGGATGAGACCTATAACGTAGTAATAAACGTATCCTGCGTTATAGCGTTGTCTCAACTCCACTCAGGAATGATGATAGAATCTGGAACATTTCCGATAAAGAAAAGTCCAAAACATTTGCGAAGCATCTCTCCGAAGTATTCAAGCCTCATAACAGAATGAACACTGGACACGATGAATTTATAACAGATTTCCTTGAGACATCTATGCCCCTAGATCCGCTACCTAAACGAATAACTCCAAAACAAATATCACAAGAAATACGACAGCTTCCTACAAAAAGATCACCTGGCCATGATTTGATAACAGCTGAATTTCTTCAAGAACTCCCCAAAAAGGCAGTCGTCTTTCTGACTTCTTTATTTATCGCAATTTTGAGGACTACACACTTCCCCATACAATGGAAAGTTTCTTACAATAACATTATCTCAAAGCCCCATAAAAATTTAAGCTACCCATCATGTTATCGTCTTATTAGTTTGTTACCCGTAACTTCTAAATTATTCGAAAAATTAATTTACAAAAGAATTATCTCTATTGGTACTTCAAACAACATCTTTCTAGACTATCAATTTGGCATTCGAACCCATCATTCCACCACTCATCAATTTCACAGAGAGACAGATTTCATTACTTCGAGTCTCGAGCAGACACTGTACGCGACGGGAGTGTTTCTAGATGTTTCTCAGCCCTTCGTCAAATTATGGCATCACCAATTTGGATGGGTACCAAGTATATGGATCGGCCAAGTATTGCAATATACAAAGAGTACAAAGTTTTCATTCCAAAATTATAAGATTAATTGTTTCTGCCTATTTTATGTAAACAATAATACACTTCTCAGAAATCTTCAAATCCCAACAGTTTTTTCATCCATCAAAACATATTACAGACGTTTTCGTAGTAAATTACATAATCACACCAACACACAATTACGATTACTCCATTCCCTACAATTACCACGTAAACGTCTGAAAAGAATATGGATAAGAGACTTCTTAAATTATTAATATAATTTCATCAATCCAGAGCCAAATGCCAAAATACAGTCTGAAATCCAATCTGCTGGTTGTGTATCATGCACATACAGTTGTAGATATAAATAAATGAACTAAAAAAAAACTTGATGTTCGGTTAATGCTTGGCGGAACAGCTTTTCGATGCAAGGGTAGGAAGGCAAGCATTAATAACTATGAAAGCAATTTACGTCGATTTGAATAGGGAGGAGGGTTTGTCTATTGTCGACTTCCTCCTTTGATTTTCCTTACTTTCTGTTCCCCTTTTACCAAACTTTCGTCCCTTCTTGATCTGAATGTCCAATCACTACCTCACATCATGATTGGCTTAGTACGAAAAGTGGGGAGGCCAAGAGTGTTATCATCACTTCATCACGGGCCCCCAATGCATGTAAACCTTCCGACCAAACTCGTGTTTTCCAACGTTTCTCACGAATGTGAAGAATTTATGCTCGAAAGAAAAAATCATTTACAATTAGGTTTAGTTGTAGCGTTTTAAAGTGATGCTTGGAAACACTTTAATTCAGAAAATGTTTTACATCTACTTTAGAGAAAAGAAAGTTTCTATTCTCCTTTCCAAGATCAGAATCGAAAAACAATAAACAATAAGATTTCTGTACAACTGTGGGTTAGAGTAACTAGAATTCGATATTGGTTATGTCAACCCTGAAAAGCGCATTTTTTTCCCATTGGCTATTATCCATCTGATATCAATCTGTTCTCTATTTCATAATACAATAACACAACCACAAGGAAAATAATAATAAAAAAATTAAAATATAATTAATAACTGTCTTAAAAAGTTGTATATGTTAATATAAACATTTTTCAATATATATATATCGATAACGTC
>CM077113.1:20724447-20735359 GCA_039619505.1 Cimex hemipterus | reverse complement strand
TATATATATATATATATATATATATATTGAAAAATGTTTAAATTGATCACTACATTTCGACCATGTAAAAACTCACAAATTAATTTAACCTTCTAAAACTTACAGCAACATATTATGGTAAGCTGTTAGGCCGAGTATACTCACGCTTTAAGGAGTCCAATCCTGTATAAGCTCGATTATGCTTACTGTGATTACGGGTTCCGTAAGCGGTAGGAACCATAAATTGTTACAAAACGTTCCGATTGCAGACTTGCTTATTGCGTTAGGAGAGCTTTATTTAGTATATGTAGCCCATAGTATGAAGCTCCTCGACTATCCCAAAAGTAGTATGGTACACTCATCGCTCTGTATATACTTACATTCGATCAATGTCACTATTCTTCACCTTTGTAAAGTGATAGCTACCGCAATAACCCCATGAACTCTCTTGAAGTTGTACTTGTACAGTAAAGGTGTATAATATGATATCTAAGATTGTAATCTATAAAGATAACCTATCCAAACAAACATCATAATTTTTATGGAATAACAAAAGTTCACTATTAAAACAAAGCACTTTAGATTGGAAATTTCGCAGTATCCCATAAATATAAAACTAATGCTTAATCTGCATAAACATAACTCTTAAACGGATTTGGGCGAACTACGAATTTTTTTTGAAAAAGCAATGAGATTTTTGATACCATTGCCATACAAGCTCTCATTGAGGGTTTAGAGGCCAACGTCTTTAATGTGTCGACCTCTGACGTTTTCATTGAAAATAAAAATCTCCATAGAAGCGCATGACAGGTTGGTAGGTTGGGCAGGATAAGTCCCCAGCGGGTAAATTTGATAAATTTATTCGGCCAGAAATATTGCCAGATTTTAAAAATACCCGCCAGCCGGCAGGAGACGTAATATGAAAGGGAAGGGAGTAAAAAAGGGAAGCGACAGATCGTAGGTAGCTTTCGAAGGGAGAAATTGGACGTAAGCTGAAGACAACTAAAAGACGAAGAATAATAATAAGAAGAAAAAAATGAGAAATTTTGAAATTCCTATTTCTTTGGCCAAAAGGTTAATTCTATTACAAAGTTAGAATATCCGAGCCCTGATAAAATTTGAAATGCGGTAAAGATCAAATTTATCTTCTTAATGTAGGTAAAAGAGCGTGTTTAAACATAGTTATTTGAAATGTGTGATGTGTATTAGTTATATAATTTGGAAAAAAATTATACAGGATACCTCAGACCCAGTTCAATTTCAAAATTTTATATACGACCGTTTACACTCTGCTGATTAATTTATTTAAAGTATTTTTACGTTGATAACGATGGTGCAATTTGATTTTATATTGGTTAAAAAATTAAAAAGGCATGGCAAAAAGTTTGAAAAAACGCATTTTGTGTTTTTCCAATTGCAATAATTTGCTTCATCACTAAAGTAAACAATAACCAATATAATTATTACTCTCCTTTATTTTTATTTTACGAAAAATAATATAATTGCTTCATTACAGCCTTCCATTTTATGAAAGTCCAAAGAATTTGGCCTTGTTTTTTTAAATTTTGATGGGATATTACATGGCGCAATTATTCTTCTAAGTATCGAGCCAACTGAACAAATATGAACAATTTCCTTACAAATTGTGTTTTATCGATCGATAGTAACTTTTGCTCTTCAATTAAATGGACAAATTGATTCGCAGGAAAGACAGATGCGCCAGGCCCCCACTGGAGCTTCGTAGTAGAGCCGTACGTCGAAGGGGAAAGAAATGGAAGCATCGTAGATTATAGGCGTCCGGCCTTTGCCCACCCCGGTTCGGTCCGGCCCTCAAACCAAACCCAGGAAATGTCTCTGAATTTATTTCCCCGCCCCCGGCGTGAGTTCGCCGTCTCTGCATTATCTCTTTCTCTCCCCAACTGATCGGTAATCAATAGGCCACATCCTCACTAATTTGCCAACTGCTCACCCCAGGTCACTCAGATATCTCACTCCGCGGCACGGAATCCCATTTCCTCGAGACGGCCTTTCATTTCCAATGTAGGGGTGGTGTGCCCTCTGAAGACAATAAGAAAAAATTGGCTACATCGGCTTTCCAATTATTCTTTTTTCCTCTAAAATGCAGAAACCGCGCGGCAGATAATTAAAGAAGGCTTTTTTTATTTAAGCCTCTCCGAGATTGATTTCGAGCGATTGATAATAAACTGTTTTCTTCAGAAAATTCGTATATTTACATAAAAGATTGCTGTTTTACAAGAAATGTGGTACTTTGAATTAAAAAATGAAATGATTTACGAAAAATACACTTAAGGACAAAATATTTTTGACTGACTATTTGAAGAAAAATAATGCAATATAAAACTACAAAATTTTATATACGACCCTTTATATCCTGAGGGTCAAATAATTTTAAAGTATTTTTTACGCTGAAAACGATGGTGCAATCCGTTTTTATATTGGTTAAAAAACGAAATAGTCATGTCAAAAAGTTTGAAATAACGCATTTTCTTCGTTTCTATTGTAATTCCATCAATTTGCTTCATCATTAATGTAAACAGTAATCAATATCATTATTAATCTCCGTTTTAACTTTAAATACAGTTTTACATATTATCCCTTACACCGTTTTTCAGTATGACTACTAATATTTCTAATTTGTAAGCTATGTAGCCTTTTCTAACGTTATTACTTGGTTGTTTCTTCATCTGGACATTTAGTTCTACGGACACTCGTACATAAGCCTAGCGTTTGCTCGTCCTAAATTACGTATTAATAATTTAGTCTGTCATAATTACATTTGTAATGGAAACATGTATTAAATTGATTTTTTACTATTTGTTCTTGATTATCTTTGAGAAAAAATGTTTATACCTGTGTTGTACCTGACAAAAGGGTAAAACCATACTAATCCCCCTACTTGTAAAAATATTCAGAAGCTGCTGAAATGGGATACATGGAGAACTGTAAAGGAGCTTTCATTCCTAAAGTCGCTAGGAAGAACTACACAGACGCAAAATCGTACAGACCGATTAGTCTAACATCCTTTCTACTCAAAACACTTGAAAGGCTTGTTGAAAAGAATATCAGGGACAGCTCCGTAAAGGAAAAACCCCTCCATAAAAATCAACATGCCTACCAGAAAAGAAAATCATGTGAATCAGCACTACATCAACTAGCAATACAAATAGAGGATTCACTGAATAACCAGGAAATAGCACTAGGAACGTGAGTGGACATTGAAGGAGCATTCGACAATACTCCTTACGAAGCAATGGTTACATCACTCAAACAGCGCGGAACAGACGAGACGAGCTGTAGATGCATAGAATCAATGCTAACGAGCAGGAAAGTGCAGGTCTCCATGTTCCACAAAGAAGTTAAAGCAGTGGTAGCGAGGGGGTGCTCGCAAGGAGGAATACTCCCCCCCTCTGCTGTGGAACATAGTAGTGGACGACCTCATATGTGAACTAAATGAAAGCGGAATCTACGCCCAAGGCTATGCAGACGACATTATCATACTAGTCAGGGGAAAATTCGATTCAACATTAAAAGAGCTCACCGAAAGAGCACTAATCTTGGTGGAACAATGGTGTTCAAAACGGGGACTTAGAGCAAACCCCTCAAAAACCAATCTAATCGCCTTCACCAAAAAAAGAAAAATGGAAATACAAGGACTACGTTTCTATAACGAAATGTTGCCCTTAAAAAATGAAGTGACATACCTAGGAATAATCTTTGATAAGAAACTAACCTGGAACCCTCACCTGCAACATACAATAGCAAAAACCAAAATATCGCTAATAACCACAAGAAGAGCCTTAGGCAATCCTGGGGACTGATACAGAAAATGGCCTACTGCCTATACACGGCTATAATAAGAATAATAACCAGAATAACCTATGGATCATTAATCTGGTGGAACAAAGCTCAACAAAAAGTAGCTACCCGAACACTAGGCAGCTTACAAAGACTAGCAAACCTATGTATCACAGGGGCGATGAAAACAACCCCTACAAATGCACTAGATACCCGGCTAAACCTACCTCCACTAGAAATAGTCATACAGGGAGAGGCTAGGAAAAGCTCATTCAGGCTCCAAAAACAATTAAATTGGAAAGGAGCCAAACAATTCGGGCACACAACCATAATTAACAAAATCAGACACCCATTACTAGAGATGGATACAATCTTCACGACCTCCTACAAAATCTCAACAGACTACAAAGGAGAGGAATTACACAGGAGAACATCGGATACAATGATATGGTATATGGATGTCTCCAAAACAACTGAAGGAACTGGATCAGGTGTTTTCTGTACAAGCCCAAAATATGAGCAATTAAACTCACTAGGGAAGTACACCTCGGGCTTTCAAGCAGAAATACATGCTATCAATCCTTGTGCCCTGAAAAATCTTAAAAGAGGGTACACTGACAAAAAAATCCTAATAAGATCAGACAGCCAAGCAGCTATTAAAGCATTGCCATGTACAAGGATTACATCAAAATTAATCAGTGAATGCATCCAAAATCTCCAAAACCTGGGGAAACACAACAAGATAACGGTATCCTGGGTGCCAGGGCACAGGGGAATTTTGGGTAATAAAGAAGCAGACAGACTGGCCAGAGGAGAATCTGCAAGACCATACATAGGCCCCGAGCCTATCCTTGGGATATCAAAAACAAACATAGAATCCTCCATCACAGAATGGATCCAAATAAAACAAAGAGAAAAGTGGATAAACTCTAGCAGTGCTAGACACAGTAAACTCATGATAAAAAAAACCCTCATCAAAACTGGCAAAAACACTGCTACAATTGGAAAAGGCAAATCTCAGAGGAGTGGTAGGACTACTAACCAGCCACTGGCATCTGAGAAAACATCTACAAAACATGGGCATATATAATAGTGATCCCATTTGCAGACTATGTAATGAGGAGGAGGAAACAGCCACTCATATCATCTTCGAATGCGGAGCAACGGCTCAATGGAGGTTCAATCTGACGCACAAAAGCGACTCAGAGAACCACATTGAAGCAATAACAGTCAATCTTGATACTTCTGTGAAAAAGGATCGAGTCTATTGACTAAACTAAAGAACTAGGAAGTTACAATAAGCCAGAAGGCTGCAGTGCCTGGAGCACACAAACCCCACCTCTTAGTACCTTTGCTACCATTCCATTCCATTCCACCTGTGATGTCTCAGAAACTGTACGAGTTCCATCTCTTTCTGCAAAGGTAAGAGGGAAATTCAAAGGATTTAAACAGAGGATATATGTTACGTTTTAGAATAGGATAAACTTGTTTTATTAAAGTGATGCTAACAAGACCTGAATATTAAAATCTATGTTTGTTTAATGAGATTCCTTTATGACAAACTTGAACATTCCCCTTGTCAAAATTAGAGCTAAGAGTCGACTCGTCCCTCACTAATAACAGTAAGATACCCCAAATTCCTGTCAGAACTTTCTCAGGTTTATGAAACACCAAGAGAAGTGGGCGATTATTTCACATATACAACCTGTCGGTCCGCATGTATAGAACTTAGTGTTATTATTTAATATTCCCCGGAGAGGGAAGAGATAAGTCGGAGGGGTTGTGCATTGCACGGTCAAATATTTGTCGTGACAAAGGGCACGGGTGGATCCCCCTGTGTCAATACTGTTTGGGGCCTTCTAATTAGGTTCATTGGCAATGTAAATAAAGTGCGTCATCCGTCATTCTTGTTCTGAGATAAGAAAAATATAATTTCACCGTATGGTCGTAAAAACCGGACTGTTGACTTGTCTCTTCCGATAACTGAATGATTGCAAAATTTCACATTTGTGATTTAATTGCGAGGTTTCCTCTTGGGGCCTGCCAGGGAATTCGAAACGAAGGCATGATCATTTGGCCTGCCATCATTAGATCAATTACCTTTTTTAAGATTTTGGATTAAGCGATTGCTTCAACTCTTACTTATCGTATGGTATGATGAAAAACGATACTATGAGGCGGGGTTGGTATGCCTCTTAACTAAGTCAGTACTTTCTATTTGAAAAAAAAAGGAGAAGAAAAAACGATCCTTAAAAGACTTGCCAAAACTTTACAGTACTCGGATCAATGTTACATGTCCGTTGCGCTGCAGATGGTCTCAGTACACTTGCCAAATTTCTTTGCATCATTTGAGCTCCTGCAGGGACATACACAGCTAAAGCCGATTGGTGTGTACATTGAAAATGGAATATAAATGAAAGTAAGTTTTGCCCATCACATTTAATTTAGAAACAAATCTTACACCACAATATATGACAACAATGATTGTATCCCTTAATCCGACTGGGTTCTTTACCTTGGGTTCCACTTACATTCACTCATGAAATCGGCATACACAACCAAAACAACAAGAACTCATCACTCTACGTCTGCTCTACAAATTATAGGACGAATATCCAAACTATTGACAAATAGTATGGTCTACAAAATGCTATCATAACAGATTTGTACATGCACACTAGCACTGGAGAACCGATAATCCTTCCAATATCTCAACGTCTCCAATCCTGTCAATGTAAAGGCCACATATCAAAATTTTGGGACCTAAAGCACAAATTTCCAAAAAATAAACTACTTCACCTGGAACATATGGTACTGAGCAGGAGAGGCAATAGTGGCAGTATAGCAGATTTTCTGAACCTACCTATTAAATAGATTAGTTGATTTCTTTTCGCCAATTGTTTATATAACATCGATGGAGTTGTGTTAGTATAAGCCGGTAAACGTTCAAAGCTTTGCTTTTCTTTGCGGTTTTATGATATGACCTTCTTTTGTAGAGGCATTTGTGGAATATTTCATCAATGGTACGAAAATTATTTTGAAGGCGTTTTCTTTTTTTTTATTTATTAAATTTTTAACCTATAATGGTCTAAAAATTTAATCTTTCAGCAGGGTTCTATTAAACATATCAAATCTATAAAGAACATTACTGGTAGGTCTTCCTATCAATGTAATATTGCACTACTAATCTTTCTTCTCGAAAAACATGTAAACGTTCAACTAACTGTTCTATGGGCATTTGAAATTCGTAGGCGAAGCAAGTTACCGCTTCTGTAAGAACGACTTTATAAGAGTGACGGGTTTCGTCATACGTCATATTTTTGTCGAGGGGTCGTGAAACAATAGACGCCCTTGGGACCGGAAACGGTTTCGGTTTGTTGGCTCTGAAAGGATGTCACAAGGGTTCGTCGAAGGAAACATCGAGAATAGAATAATTTTTATACATAAGAACATAAGAAATATTAAGGATAACTTCAGCACGAGTATTTCCTGTAAATGATATGATCTTTGCGGAAAATTAATGACAGACGTGTAATGGTGAATAATGTTACTAATCAACTTCTTGATTGAAAAAAGAACTTACATCTTAAAAGGTTATGTTAAATTTAAAATAGTCATCTTATGTAGTGAATACGCAAGCAGAATGAATAAAAGTAAAAGCAAATACTCTTTACAATTCCTTTTCTTTCGTTACGGTATTATTTATTGTTTGAAAAAAAATTTCAAATATGTTAAATAGGTCTACTTCTTTCAGAAACTTTCTTTTATGGTGTAGAGACGGCTCAAAAATGGGAAATGACATAAAAAATCCAAACCTCTAGGTATCTACTACAACTTCTTACATAACAAATTACAAGCCATTGACATTTGTACAAGTGGGATTAATAAGAATTCTCAATAGTGCAAACCTGTATGTATAAATAGCCAGGATGCTAATGTCTTAATTCGTCCGATCAACCAGTCTGCAGCTCCAATTTTGTTTGCGAGCATTTTGATTTGCCTATCTTTGCTCAGTTATTCTGTCAAATACGTTATAATAATATTTTATCTCCAAAGTGCCTGAATGCCCTTAAAAACCTGGTTGTACAAACAGTCTGCGCTAAGGTTGGTTCCAGGAGCTGGAGTCTGGCTGCTACAGTGTTACATTAAACTAATAAAAAATAGTATTAAAGTTACGATAAATACTTATTTTCTAAACACTTCCAATTACTCATGTAAGGTTATAAGCATTTTAGGACGATTCTAAATATAATTTATATATAATATGTATTAAGCTTACGTACATACTCTATAATTTTATTATTACCCTATGACATTTTTTTACCTACGGAATATAATTTTTTTTTAGAATTAGGAAAAACCGATAATTTAACATGTTTTCTCTTGCATTCAAATTACACAGAGAACCGTCGTGGTTTGGTTAACTGCCCCTACAAAGCGTAATTTAAATTTAGTAATAATATTGCTTGCATCATGTGCAATTCGCGCTTTCCCCGCAGGTAAGCAGGCCATTAAAATTGATGTGTACGTAACGTTTGACAATTTATTTTTTACTAACATAAAATTGAATTACTCGAATTTTTTACCAGGTTTCTGGTCTCTTTTCAAAGCAGTTGTTTGAATAGTATAGAATAGAGCCTAGATCATAAAAATTAATTAATGGTGAAAAACATCAATGAACACAATAGATCCTTTTATGTGTTTACTTCGAGGGTCAAGATAGTTCATGTCGAATTTTTCATTTTCTTAAAATGTCGCGCGGCATTCATTCTTAGTCAATCCATTACTTGTTTTATTTCAACAAAGAGACGAAGGAGGGATTGAAAGGGACGGACACGTGCTCTTTGGAAAATCTTAATGAAAGAATAACGAGAGAGAGAAATCTTCCCCCTTTTTCTCAAACATCGGTTTATTTATTTCGAAAACTCCTGGGAAAAATAATGACAATCCCAGGCGCAGGATTTTCAATTAGCCAGAACTGATTAGAGTCCAAAGGTTATTTATGCCCGTACTTTGTTAATTTGGCTCTATGGAAGATGGTTTAATCAAATCCGAAGAGGCGACTGTTTGTGAAGTCACTCACGTATTTTCCGACCTCGCCTCCAAACTTTTCTAATTCCAAGTGCATTATTTGCTGACTCCAAAATCGACAACCAACTTTTCCTGATATTGTACTTGATTTTTGAGTGGCAATGTTTTCATTAATCAAACAGTTAGTTAATCAGAAAGTATTTTCTTTTTTTTTAAATAATCAATTATTTTAGGGGATTTGTCATTAGTTTAAAATAAATATTTTTGGAGAAAAATAAAGTTATATACTGTTCTACAAATGACGTTTATCTCCGTTCGGTAACAGTGGTTGTTAGATTTGGAAGGATCGATCCTTGGTAGAGAACATTGTATAACATATGATTATCCTGAGAACCGGTCAGGTGTATAATCTTTTTTCAGGATGTTTATTTGATTTCTGGTATGAACTATGGTGGTTGTAAAAAAACTATAATCATATATACCGTTTTTCTTTTTAAACAACGATATGATTATTTTTAGTGAGAGTTTTAAACTTATATTTTTGTATTTTTCAGGAACATGCAAAAGAAATTGCAGGCAGCAGATCCATTAGGCGCCGAGGTGAAGAACTTTTATACATGAGTACCATGTATTCAGTTCATGCCTCTCTCCAGTCGTCCGGTCTTGTCAGGGGCAGGCCAATTTCTAGAGAAGCTCAGGCTTCGGCGGCCGCCGTGTTTTTCGCCAGGTATGAGCCGACACAGCGAATGTTTATTTAAACAAAAGTCTCGGGTCGTAAAATTGGAGAGGGAATGGAAAAGGCGAGATAGGAAAGGCTAATAAAAGAGCGGGCTTTCCCTAGGGATTGCCTGGTTTTATTGCATGGGTCCCACAAGTGTCCTGCATCACTGACTTGTTGATATCTTCTCCTCGTCCACTTTATCTGCAGGAGGTCATAAGGACATCTTCTAATCTACCCCCTTACTTTGACTCAAAGGGGTTTTCTTATTGGATAAACAATATGTTTTTCCAAGTTATTCTTTGCCACCGTTAATCTCCGATGGAACAAAAAAAATATATTTGTTTTATTACTAAAAATAATAAACTTTTTGTGGGACAATTTAAATATTGATATAACAGACAATTTAAATATTGATATAACACTACATTTATTGTGTAAATTGACGTTTTTATTATTTTGTGCAAAATTTAGTACGATAGTATCTGGCCAGTTTAGGTTCAATGTAGGAGTTATAGTCTGCTTTGAAATTTTAAATATTTAGTACACGTCTTTAAATTATTGTTTGTACATTTTGATTACCCTTTTAATGATAGCTTGAATAACTGAAAATATTACTCCTGAACTTGATCACAGCTTCATACAATTGTTTATACACGTTTAAAGTTATAAAGTAGTCTGTATCATTTTTTCTTTTTTGTAACTTGCGTTTGTCTAGCATGATGTATCGCCAAGAATCTACCCTTGTTAGAGATAGCATCGCTGTGTCATCATGCGAATAAACGCTGGCATCACTCTCCGGGACATCGTATGGGTGCCGCCCTAATATGTCACCGGTCCCTTTTGAATTTATAACATGCTAATCAAAAATAAAATATTGCCGCCGTTTATTTTATCCGAATCATCTACAATGGCTTTTACATATTTACCAATATCGGTTTTTGTTTTTGTTTTTTGTGGATTGTGTACACGTTTAAGAAGTAAGTAACATCTGACGTCTTAACGTAACGACGATACATATATATTACGGCCTTACCGTTGAAATCGAGATAAATACTACCAGATTTCCTCTTATTATAACACTGTTTACTAATGACTCTAGCCCACATCTGGACTCAGTTCTACAGGTTGAAAGATTTATGAACCAGCAAGTTGGTTGATCGAGGACAATACGGGAATTCCGTTCTCAGTTTTCATTTCAATTAACGAATATTCTATTTCCCCAAACGACCGACCTCGAAGCTCTCATACGTTCACGATGGATCAATAACGTGACCGATTTCCAAATGGAATTGCCACTGGTCTTTAATGAACTACACGAATTCTCCATTAATGGCATATATATATATATATATATATATATATATA
>CM077113.1:20685757-20703873 GCA_039619505.1 Cimex hemipterus | reverse complement strand
TCTCTCTCTCTCTCTCTCTCTCTCTCTCTCTCCCTCTCTCTCTCTCTCTCTCTCTCTCATTATTATTGTTTCACTCTCTCGCTTTTTGCTATTTACAATTTTTCAAAACAAACGACATACGTGTAATAAAAATGGAAGCCGCACACTGCATCATAGTTATTGGGAAACCCGTTTTGGTGAAGGACTGTTACAGTAATTGTCATTGATATGTTCGATTGCACTAGCCGTTCCGTCATAGCCCGATGGTGCTGGGAATTTTCTTTGATTTATGCCTTTGGAGAAAGTAGTTATTCACGGCAACCTCACCTGCTATTGTTTTACTGAGTCAGACCGTCCCTCGGATACCCTCAACTCTCCACACTCTGACCCCTGTGTCGTTCAATTGTTGCCTGGGGTTTTTATTTAAGCTGTTGCTAGTCTGAGTCACGAAAAAAATAGTCGTAGGTAACAAAGAAATTGAAACGACGATTTAGGTAAACCGACCGTTGAGGTCCTAGGTGATCCTGACCTTGTGTGTAATCGAGTATGACGCTCGGGGCTCTTTCGAAGGCTTAAGAGAGTCCTCTCTTTTACCTACTACCTGATCCGAAAGAATTCATAAACGACTGATACTTCAAAGTCAGTGGCTCTATCAGTCCAGCAACCCACAAGGTCAACACATAATTATTCTTTCTGAAAAGATACTGGCTGATTCAGATGATACCGCCATCCTTCCTCTCATCTCAACCAGAAACATGAAAACTCATGTCTTAATTTTTGAGCAGTAGTTCAACTGGAGGGAGATGGCAATGAACAAACAAAAAATGTGAGGGTGAAGAAAACGTTCTTTCATATATGCTATGTACTGATGAATCCAAGTTACCCTCCAATTGTAATGTAAACCATTGGAATTTTCGAAGGGGGCAGAGGAAAATCCGAGAATTTCGTATTCTTGTCAACAACAGGTGGTTCTCAGTATCAACATCTGGAGTGGACTTCTAGGAAATAAAGTAATTGGAACTTATTTTTACAAAAATAGTTTTAATGATGATTAGTTCCTTAATTTTTGAGGTATGCTTTACGAACACTTTACGTGAAGTTGCACTGCAAGAACGACCAGGAATGGATTCTTCGTTTGATGGATGTCCCGCACACAATTCTTTGTAGGTGAGACGTTATTCGAGTCGTCACTTAGTTTGGTACTACCTAATGGCCCTTTCTGTTCGCCTCCTCGGCACCCCGATTTAACTCCACTTGACTGTTATCTGTGTAACCAATTAAAAAAATTGTATACGCCAATCATTACTCAGCACCCTAGGTTGCAGAAGTTGCCGAAGGAAAGAAAAGTTTGTCATTCCACCTCCCCTGACCTTATCGCTCCGAGTATTGGTGAAGAGATGCTAAAATGTTAAAATTTTTACATCTTTGCGCAGTTCAAACATGAAATGTGATTAATAAATAGCAAACCAAGTAACTGTGTTTTTCCAAAGTTTCTTAATATTTTTTACCAATTTAAAATTCGATTACACTATTGTTTATAGCATAAAAATCCTTTAAACGATTCGACAAATAAATACGTTTAGTAAAGATGTATTTAAAATTTCGTACCTGAATTGGGTCTCAGAATCTTGTACAAATTTTCTCCAATAACAGGTAGCAATTTGAAATTAGATTAAACATTAGTAAAGGGTGTATAGATTAGTGACCGTTAATGGATAATTATTCAGATATCGTGAGATGGGGTCTGGTGTGATGTATGTATCAGAAAAACATTTTCTTTATCGTGCCAACGTTTCGATCATTTATTGAGATAATCTTCAGGGCCTGGGATTTACAATTTTTGTAGGTTGTAAATCCCAGGCCCTGAAGATGATCTCAATAAAAGATCGAAACCTTTGCACTATAAAGAAAATGTTTTTCTGATACCTACATCACACCAGACCGCATCTCACGATATCTGAATTATTATTAAAGGGGTACGTTTTTATTATTTTTTTTTTTTTAAAGTGTCGTTTCTTCAATGGCCGGTTTGTCTAAAAATGTCAACAATTTGCAGTCCTCTTTATTCTTACTTTTGTATACTTTTTCTTGTCCATTGTGTTTTCTCTTCGATTCTAAGATATTATCAAATTTACGCATGCGCAGCGATTAGTGCAGGTGTATGTAAATACATAAAAAACTAAATTGCAAAGATATTCAAAAGTGGAAAACATCATAACAATGGTTTTTAAAGCAGCGAGGTTGAAGTAGCGCTCCTCCATCCCCAAGCTGTAGCTAAATGATCGCATTCTTTTTCTGACAGGAGACAGCAACATGAAAGATTCACCTCTTCCCCCGACCTAATGGTCTCGGCCGATAATTGGACGGACTTTTCCGGGCGGTAATTTGCGTCAAAACGACGACGGCTGAAGGGTTCTGGGGTGAGATATTGACTCGAAGATGTTTTTAGTTATAATGTTTTTTCTTCCTCGTCCTCCAAAAAGGGAAATGTCGTTCCAGGCCGGCTGCCCGGACGGCGTCTCACCCTCCTTCCGAACGCGGTGTTAAAAACAAGGTCCACCGGGGGCGAAACAACTTCCGATGATTCAAAAGACCCAACTCGTCATTCAAAATTGTTGACGTTTATTTGTCAGGAAGCGTATTCCGTATAGGGGCACATTTGACCCATACCTCACCTGGACGGGTGGCGTGTTCCGCGTAGTAATTGCCGACTATGTTACACAGCGCTGATGAACCCACAGTACTGACCCGTTCCGATTTTTCCAATGTTAGCTGTGGTTAGGGA
The DNA here is from genome assembly GCA_039619505.1 of Cimex hemipterus. NCBI lineage: Eukaryota > Metazoa > Arthropoda > Insecta > Hemiptera > Cimicidae > Cimex > Cimex hemipterus. Next base: position 20,701,109 of record CM077113.1, on the reverse strand, counting down.
TGGTTAGCGACTGCATAAATTGATTTGTCATTTCTAGTCATTAATGCATATTTTTTGAAATACCATTTAGATATTGTAAACAGGAAAACCGTTTAATTGTAAATAATTGTGAGTTCACTTGAGATAGGCGTATAATTTACTTTACTGCTAAAATAGATTTTTCTATCAATTAAATTTTCAGTTTACGGCTATTCATAATTTTTCAGTCATAACAAAAAAGCACCGAACGTTCAAAACCAGAAATTGTATGTGCACACTAGTAAGATAAGATTTATTACACGGCGATCGGGAGATCGATTCCACCCCTCGCCACTGGAACATTTTATACAAGAAACCTTTCCCCCCAACTAACTATATATGGTGCAACAGCATCTACACTGGTTTATGCAAGCTCGAAAGGCAATTAACAAAATGCTTTAAATTCTAAAACAAATTGATATAATTATATTATGGTTTTTGGGATGTTTTTAATTTATTATATGTTTATTTTTATTTTTGACCATGGAAGATAGCAATAGTAGTATGGTAGTTGTGTAGCTAATGTGTGCATATATTTTATTTATTTTTGTTTTATTGTTAATAATCATAAATTATGATGAACTATCTTTATGTTTTAAAATTTGATATAGTACACGGTTTTGAGCCTTCATGTTTCCGTTTCAGGTACTTGAGATGATGAAGGTAATGGTCGGCATAGAGGGCTATAATTTTCCTCAAATTCTGCCTGGAGAGAGAGAGAGAGAGAGAGAGAGAGAGAGAGAGAGAGAGAGAGAGAGAGACAGACAGACAGACAGACAGACAGACAGACAGACAGACAGACAGAGAGTGAGTGAGAGAGGGAGGGAGGGAGATAGAGTGTGTGAGACAGAAGTTTCCTCTCCTTCCGCTTTTAGAGATTTATAATTATCTTACCTTTCCTCATACGAGGAATGTTTGTCCAGCGTATGAGTTTTCTTTCTCAGTCCATCTCTCCAGTTTCAACATAAGCTCCCACTTCGGAGAGCTTAGTTGTCCCATGGAGAGTATTGCCCTTTTTATGGCTACATGGTCAGCCTGTTCGTTTTCTTCTAGGTTTTCATGTCCAGGGAACAATTTTCAGCTAAGCTTGTTTTGTTTTCTCAGAGTTATTTGGCAGTTTTGCCTGTCCAAGACAAGTTTGAAATAGAATGGATACGCAGTATCTTTTAACTGCCTGGCTGTCTCCGAATATGTATATTTGTCCACCTTTCATTTTTTTATTTACTCCTGTGCACAGTCTTATATTGCATGGACTTCAGCTTGGAAAATTGAAACCGGAGGTCATATGGTATCCGGAGTTCACTTCAAAAAGCTAGTCTTCCCTCTAACATCGGCTAGCTTCTTCACCGTGGCTTGGGCGATAAAGGTAGGCATATGATAAGAAAAGTATAGAAGGCATGCGTGTAATTAAGGATATGCGAGGGTTATAAACATTTTTTAGGTTTGATGGGTACCATAGCCTCTTTAACATCTTTTCGGTTTTAGCTTTACCAGCCCACTGGCCTTCAAGGACAAGCAATTTCCAAGGGAAGGCTGCTGGGAAGAAGAAATTTGATATTAAGATTACAAATTATTCAATAAATTTGGTACACGCCTTAAAATTCAACTTTCTAATTGCTACTTTGAGCACTTTCTAACTTCTTTTGTGTGCAGTAATTTATATTAGTCTAGTACAGTTTTTATATTACATTTATCACTTGGTTGAGTTCAGAGGCTTCTTTCTGCCTAAAACCGTAACCTATATAAATCCTGTTTAATATTAAACATAAGTTGCTATTATACAGTAGAAAAATTACTTTCATCTTCCTTCTACATGTCTAGGTAGAAATAATTCGAAGAAAATTAAAGTTTTTGAATGTCTAATCTTTGATAACTATTTTTTTTTTAAGTTTACTCTGTTTTAGGCACTTTTATTACAGTGTTTTTTCTTTCTGGATATCGTTTTTGTATAATTTGATGCTTTCGATTTTTTTAAATATAAAATATAAATTTATTCACGAATTAAACATTGCATTGGTGTGATGTGTGTACGTTATTTATATTTGAGCACATGCACTTTTCTCTAAAGTGTATGATTTGAACGAATGAGAAATAAATGATGCATAGGTATCTCTGTTTAGCCCAGTGGGACTCCCTTGTTTTCCAGGGATGTGGGAGAGAACTCTTAAGGCGATGGGCTCCCTTTGATTTTTTACGCACCGTTCTAGGCACCACTTGAGAAAGAGTAGGTATAAAATAAAATCCTGCCGAGCAACACTTTATCCACCACTCTTTCTGTTCGTGGTAATGTCGGCCTGGGCTTAGCTGCAGCCCCTTGATTGCCGGTAAGTCATCCTTTCGTCTGATTTAATCCAACTACCCACTTTTACGACTGCCTCCCGACTTCCCTTCATCCCGACAACATTCCTTTGAGCCCCATCCAATTGTTTCTTCGCTCGCCCCTGTAGTGAATCCATTAAAAAACATTCTAAATTTAATTAAAACTCTTCGCGGTCCGCCGGCGGTTCTCAAGCTCTGCCCTTTTTTGCAGTTTTAATCTGCCCCGATAATTAAGACATTTAAATTACACTTTCTTATTTATTTCTCTATTTCTTTCGCGCTATAGAACCAAATCTTTATCTTTAGTGGTATATTTCTGATTTTTTATCTTGCTTACTTCTTTTTGTACCTATTAATCATACCCAAACTGCAATAGCCGAGTGGTGAAGGCGCCAGACTCTCGGCTAGTAGAGCCCGCGATCGTGGGTTCGATCCCCACTGTCTCCTCTGGAATTTTTCTGACGGTTAAAGGGACCGGTGGCCGCAATTAGAAGAAATAGACACGGCACTCATCAATGGAAGGGGCGGGATCGGATCTCAGCGACCCTGAACCTGGTCCCAACCCCCTTCAAAAATGAGTTTCTTCGATGGAAGAACACTGGTAAAACGGGGGCTCAAGTTCACTTTGTGTTGTGAGCATTCCCCCAAAAATGGAGCCAGAGTATAGTACAACTGCAGTGCTCAGGAGGGAACTCCTCCAGTCCCTGGTACCATCCATCCACCACCATCCACCACATCACACCTGACCGCATCTCAGGATAACTGAATAATTATATATTAACGGTCACTAATCTCTACACATATCTGAACTCGAATTTCGTTGTTTATTTCAAAACATATGTATTTTTAAAGCCATATTAACTAAAATAATCTTATTTGAATTGTAAACCAAATGAAACGAAATCGGAATTTTTAAAAATTACAGTTATTGAATCGTTTAGATATAAATGAAAGTTCATTGCACTCGACAACAAATTTCCCTTCGATCAAGCATCGGTGGCCACAAACTGCTGTAGACCATCAGCATTTCTGGCTAGATTTTATCGACTTAAAACCATGGTTTTAAGAAAACATTGATAACTAATTTTTTACTCTGTTTTATTGTTTCACCAACAAAAATAATTTAAAATCCCAATTAACTTACTCGGCAAATTGGCTCTGGAAAGGTGACATTTTTTTAAATACAGATTTTCATTATTTTTAATCTCAAATTGCAAAACGAGTAGTGACACTATATAAAGGTAAATAACAAGTAATTTATATTGTGTTTACGTTTTAAAACAACTATTAATCTTTATATCTAGTCTAATGGAAAATAAAAAATTGCTACATGTGTCCAGTTAGTTGTTTTTAAGCGTGTATTATTATTAGTTAAATGAAAAAATACACTTTTTCACAAAACTGATTTTGTTAAAAGTCATACTTCTACTCTGATTGTGTAGAGATTTTCTTAATTTACCTTTGAGCACCAAAAGTGAATAAAGCAGCAATATCTCTCAACATGGCACTCAAAAGAATGGTACAATTACACAGAAGACAAACACTGAGTGAATAAAAATGCTTCGTTTGTATATAAAAATATATTTTGCAATGTATAAAATACTCTTTTTGCCACATTTTAAATGCATTTGTTAAATGAAAACAATGTTTGTAAATCCCAGCCCCTGAAGGTGACCTCAATAAAGATCGACACGTTGGCACGATAAAGATAATGTTTTTATGAAATCTACATCACCCCCGACCAACATCATTGATCATTTATCAATTCATCCATTTTAAATTATGTCTATCCTTGTACAGCTAGCTAAAGACCAACGACATTCATATGTAAAATAGTAGAAGGGGCAGGGCAGAAACGTTTTCTATACTAAGCCGTACTTAATGAAAAACTTTTCTCTTTTTACTTCTATTTCCTCCAAAAGGAAAAAAATAATGGGGGAGGAGTTTCAAATTGTAAACAATAGCCCCTCTTAGGGTCGGAGGATGATTTCCATAAGCCAAGGGGCCGCCCCTCGGGCCTGGTAAAATAATTAACAGAGGCCAATAATACAACAATGCATTGAAGACTAGAAGGTGTCAGAGGCAAATTTGCAAGTCAGATCCTATGCTAATACCATCGCAGACTTGACCGGTCCGACAAATAGCTTCTATCAAAGTCCCAGGCTTACCATGTCGGCCGTTTATCTGCTCCAAATTCATTTATACCCACTATGAAACAGACGTTTCCCATCCTGTTTCCGCAAGATTATCCCTGCGTCTTTCATCTTCCACGAACAGTGTTGTTCTCGCCGTTTCACTAGAAAAACAAATTTTGTGAGGAAGAATCCAGTGATAAGAGGATAAGAGGTCGGACAAAAATTATGTTTCTTTAATTAACTCCGACTCATTTAACTTAAAAATTATTTCGCTTTGAATACATTTAAAAAACAAAACACATCGACCTTACAAAATAGCACACTTCAAACCAAAATATACTGTATGTGCTCTAAATTTACATTGTTTTTACTTAACTAATATCACAAAGTTAGTATAAAAATTATACATGTCAAGAGACGTGTATTGAGAATTTCTCCAAACTGTTAGCTATAAGCTTGAAATCGGGTCTTAAATAAACAAGTAATTCTGAGTGGAAACTAACTTTTAAAACGACGTATATATATATATATGTGTGTTGTGTATATGCTTTCGATGTAAGAAACTAGTTTTTTTAATAACGTTTATGCAATATAAACTAAAACTTTACACAAGCATTCTAAATTTAAAAGTGTCTGTACTGTTCGGAGTCCGGAGTAGATCTACATGATGGGGCATGCAATACAATCTACATTTTGTGCTTATAATCTATGAATTAGCGTAGCGGAAGAATCATTTGTTGCTGAATTGGTGGTTTCGTGCAGGCGTAATTGCTCCATCCTTAAATGAAGCTCCGGGGGCGGCTGATTGGTAGGGCGTGCAATGGCCAAAGTTGTCTCCAAGTGCGACACCATGTAAAGATTCAATAAGCTGAGGCTATGGTCAATAAATAGTAGACTGCCATGGTCCATATGCTCATAGACGTTGAAGTGTAGGAAGTCTTCATGATTGGCGAAACTTGGTTGAGTTTCAGCTCCTCTAATCCCAATTTTTTAATGTTGATTGAGAATTGTGGATGTTGATTTTTCCTTAATCCAAGCTTAACGTTACTTAATAATTGTTGTATGCCCAGAGGTTTTGGAAGAGTGATACAATCGTCTGTTCCTGTATACCACTTTACTGCCGTTGATGTTCAGTAAAAATACTCATTTTAGTCGTTTTACTTCGATCCCATCCTGGAGCTCAGGTATGCAAGTCAGGTGATTGTCGGTTATGACGAGTTCTGTTTCGAGTTCGATGGATCACCAGAAAGAAGTAAGGCCTTGTCGTACAGGTTGCCCTTATGGTTAATTTGTTCGTATGAGCACAGATATTTCAATTTCGTTTGTTTACAATTATTATTTAAACTTATCATATCTATATTATGAACGTACATTTTGGGTTTAAGAAAATAGTTAACATTTGGTATAACGCTTATGAATTTAGTCTCATGTTGCCTAGGTACTGATAGCAATTTGTAACTTCGCAGTTTACTTTTATTAATTCTTCAAACTGTAACATATTTTCTACTTTTGGTTCAAACGGTATTCTATTATTATAAATTTTATAATAATTATTCTATTATTATTATAAATTCCTGAATTTCAGTTAACAACTCTTCAATTATTCTTTGAAATTTCTATAGATATCCACTGTTTTGATTTGAACAATTTAGTAATTCTTGGTTTTTTCGTATTAAAATTTACTTCGGATATTATTACTTGATGTTCCCATATTTATAGATCCTTCCTGAATTGGGATAGTAACAATGGAATTTCCCTCATAGTTAGAATGAACTGTGGCGGTTTCGTCTTCGAGCGATTCACGGTTTTCTTGATCGTCTACATTTACTGCTACCGATTCTTTACCGTCGTCATAAACGTCTAAATTTATATAGAATCGCCCCTATTATTTGATTCCATTTCTACCGGTACGTCTTCAAAACTTTCACGGTGCGTTTCACATAACTCCTTGAGGAATCGATTTCCTTATCGCCTGTTTCCGTTTTGTCGGTTTCATTATTATGGAGTTCTATGCGAGATAGAGCATCCGCTACCATGTTTTCCTTCCCTTTTTTGTAGGCCATTTCATAATCGAATTCTTCTAACCGTAACCGCCATCTTCATAGTTTTGAATTGGGTTCCTTTAGCTTGTGTGGCTTGTGATCGCAATGAATTCTAAATTTTCTCCCAAAAAGGTACGACCGGAAATACTTAGTGGCCCATACTATAGCTAATAACTCTTTCTCGATAGTGGACAGCATTGTTTCCGATTCGTTCAGAGTCGTAGATGCGTTAGCGATCGGAAGATCTGTACCATTGGTATTCTGACTGAGCACCGCTCCGAAGGCGAATTTGTTAGCGTCAGTTATTAGATGAAATTGTTACGAAAAATCCTGGTACTGGAGTATGGGTTCGTTAATTAGTAGATTTTTAGAGAAATTAACACTTTCTTTGTATTCTTCGTTTTCCGTGTCGATTTTCGAATTTTTCTTCACGTTTGGTCAAGGGCTTGGTAAACTCAGCAAAATTGTTTATAAATTTACTATAATAATCGAGTAAACCTAGGAATCCCTTAAGTTTTTTAATAGTTTTTGGGAAGAGATAATTTTGGATATCGTTGATCTTTTCGACGTTTGGTTCCACACCCTCAGCTGTTATGACATGTTCAAGATAGGCTTCTCTCTACAGGAACTTTGTCTTATCCAGCTGTATTTTTAATTTCGCCTCTCTTAGCCGTTGAAACACTAATTCTAGTCATGCAGGTATTCTTGCAAACTAGTGCTAAATACTGTGATGTCGTCTAGGTAGAGCATAATTTTTGGTCCCCCTTCGCACTTCGGTCATGACCCTTTGAAAGGTCGGAGGCGCATTTTTTAAACCAAACGGAAGTATTCGAAATTCAAAATGACTATCCTCCGTACTAAAGGCGGTTTTTAGGACACGGCATTCGTCGAGTTCTATTTGATGAAAACAGGAGTCCAAGTCGATTGGCACTTCCCCAACTTGTCCAGTAAGTCAGTAATGTTGGGGATTGGAAACTTATCGTCAATAGTTTTTTCGTTAACCTTCCTGTAACCAACGACGAGCATAAATTTCCTTTTGCCGGTTGCATCGCGTTTTTTAGGAACTATCCATATGGGAGAGTTCCAGGGCGAAAACTAGGGCTGAATGATTTTTTGTATACGCATATCTTGGATTTGATTTTGAACTTCTTGTCTGTAAATTTGCAGATACTTACTTATAGGATCTCCTGTTTGTAGGAATTTCGTCTTTGGTGCGTATTGTGAGCTTTATTTTATTTGTAAAAGTTAAAGGTTGACCATCCCTATGAAAAATGTCGGGGTAATTTTTTATTAAATGAAGTATTGTTTTCTTTTCTTCATTATTTATTTGATCGGTTCTAATTACCGCATCATCAGTTCCATCGAGACCAGTTAAGTAGAAATTGATTTCTTTATCGAGCTGGGTTCCTTCCAAATTTTTGAAGGGCACCACCTTATAATCATTTACATTTTCTATAATGACTAGTATTTTTATTTTTACGATAACTCGTTCATGATTTTCGCTGACGACGGGGCACTACTCTTCATGATTTTTCACCATAATCAAGCAATCGGGAATATTTGTTCCCAGTAAGGAATGACTAGGTAGGACGGCCTCGTTATCTAATATTATCGACTTTAATTTTAATAATATTTTCCGAGCGCACCTCTAATGTGAAGAGTTGAGTTGGATTTAACTTTGACGAGTCAACAGATGTTAAATCTTCCACTTCTCGTCCTTCTTCAGTTTCGTAGTATTGTACGCGATAACTTTTATTCGGTACTGTTATTACATCATTCAATAAAGTATATGGTTTTTACTCGTTAAAGCAATTGCTTTAACTAGTTAAAACCATATACATAAATAATGATTGAACCTGATGAATGAAGACTACTTTTCGATTTCGATGATAACAGATTCCTGTTTTTCTGTTAGCAGGAGAGTAGACTTTTCATAATGATTTTATTACCACTTTGCCAAAAATGTACGCCTGCACGAAACCACCAATTCAGCAACAAATGATTCTTCCCCTACAATAATTACGAGAATATATTAAAAACGTAAAAAGTAGATTGTACTGTATGACCTCCCCCCCTGCAAATCCACAGATCCACTCCCGACTCCCAACAGTATATACAATTTTAAATTGAGAATCCCTGTGAAAAGTTGTAGTTTATATTGAATAAACGTTATTTAAAAAAAAAAAATGTTTCTTACATCGAAACCATAACTGGCGCAGTCGGTAGGACACCTGCGGAGAAAATTAGGAAATATAATTTTCTTTTAACTGTGAGTTGATTAACTGGATAATTGGTATTCGTCAAAAATTAGTAATGAGTAATTATTAGCAAGTATCAATTCGAAAATTTTGGGACCGGTGGCGGAATAGTGTTCAACTTAGGCAAAAGTAGTTGGCAGAAATAAAAAAATGCATTGTTAACCAGTCAGACAAGCGGGACATGTACACCTTGGTTTTTGAACTTTCGGAATTAAAACAACTAAAACAAATTTAAATCAACGTTTGCTAGGATGTTTGGTTGCCCAGAGAATCTAGACTCGTGGCTCAGGTGTTTTCCTCGATATATTATTTCACTGTTGTTTGGATTGATGAGGAAGACTCCTTGTAGTAGTTTATCTTCTGCGATGTCCTGGTCTATGATTTTTGAACGTTCTCCTGTGGGGAAAGTTGCCAGGTAATGGTTGATTTGTGGTATCCACTTCAAGTGGTTGGCAGAGATGTCCAGTGTGGTGTAGCTGCAAAGTTCAGTGCTGTCATTTGCTAGCAGGTTCAATCCACATTGACCGTTTGTGTAAGTTATTAACTCAGGAGTGCAAAAGTGTACTATGCAATTTTTGTGTACAAGTACTCTTCAGTGTAATTATTGTTTTCTCGAAGCCAGATTGTGGTTTGGGTAAATATTTAACATTTGGAAGTATAGGTTACAAAACTTTCTCTGTATTTAGCAGCTACGTTGTACATTTCATACAATCGGAAGTTTACATCTTGTACAATAGGTATTTCTAATAAATATACAATTTCTGTGGGTTTGATAATACAGTTGACTTTGATATTTTCCTCATAGCTTATTATGTATCGTTACTTCCAAATGTAATCTATATCCATAGTAAGGCGAAATTTTATTTATTTCATAGAATAGTTTGGAAATTATGCTGGGGTGTAATATTTTTAATTTACAAAATGCTATCGAATTTTCTATATCCTGTAATGTATTCAATATAATGTGATATAGAATTTGTATTTCATTTAAGATATTATGTTGCCTGTTTAAATCCATGTAGTGATCAATGTTCTCGTGTACTTTCAATATCTTTTCAGCAAACACGTAATTATTCTGGTTTATAGTTTTCAGTGGTTTGTTGTATTCTTTTATGATTTCTGAGTTTCGTGAGTATTGAGCATTTATTTGTGATTGCATATCTTTTTGTTGTGAATCTAAATGTCTAATAATTTTTTCAAATCTTTCTTTATCGTTGTTATCTAAGTTACCAGTAATAAGGTTAATTATTGTTCGACAATAATTGCGTTTATTTGTTCGTTTGGTGAGCTTGCATTTTCGTCTTCTAACACTTCTGTTAGGATTTCGTCTAACTCTAGAGTTCGTGAAATTTCGGGTTTGAGAGAGTTTGCTTCATTTATGTGTATTTCTATTCCAGATAGAGCGTCTCCGCTAGAATTCAATTGTCCTTTTTTGTATTTGATTTCAAAATTATATTTTTCAAGTTTTAGTCTCCATCTTAATAGTTTTGATGTAGGGTCTTGTAGTGAGAAAAGCCACTATAATGGTTTATGGTCGGATAGAATAAGAAATTTTCTTCCGTATATGTAGGGTCTGATATATTTTACCGCCCATACAATAGCGAGTAATTCTCTTTCTATAGTGGATAAATTTGTTTCGGTGTCAGAAAGTGTTTTGCTAGCATATGCTATAGGTAAGTCTGACCCGTAGAGGCTTTGGCTCAGCACAGCGCCAATGGCGATGTTGCTGGCGTCATTGGTCAAATGTGGTCCATCGTTCTTTGATATGTCCTCGGGGCGTTTTTCAGTCCAAAAGGCATGCGTAGCAACTCTTATAGTCCAATTTCTGGTGGAAATACGGTCTTTTGTTGGCTGGCTTTGTCCATTACAATTTGATGAAAACCCGATGCAAGATCTATTATCGTAAAATAATTACAACAGCCTAACTTGTCGAGTAGGTCTGTTATGTTTGGTATGGGATATTTATCTGATTTTTTGTTCAGCCTGCGGTAATCGATGACTAAGCGCCACTTTTTCTGTCCAGAGGTGTCACGTTTTGTTGGGACTACCCAGACCGCGGCTGAGTATGGGGAAAATGACGGTCTTATTATATTTTGTTATAACATTTTTTTTATTTAGTTGTTTACTTCGTCTTTAAATATTTGTGGGTATCTGTACATTTTAGAATAGACGGGTATTTCATCTGTGGTTCGGATTTTGTGTCTAATTTGATTAGTTAAAGTTAATTTGTCTCCGACCAAGTAAACAATGTCAGAAAATTCTTTTACGTGGTTTGTTATAACGTTTTTCTTTTCGGCATTTAAGTGTTCGGTACGAATTTTATTGGGGTCAAATTTTGCTTTGTTTTGGGTCATTAGGTTAAAGTTGTTTGTCCCTTTTTATACAAAGAAGTCGTAAATGTCTTCAACCGTACTCGGGTGCTCTAACTTTATTTCCACATCCTTTTCTGTATCGTTTTTTTACCACACAAAGAGCTGTGTTATTTTTTTATGTTTATTAAACCATCAGGGATTTCCAATTCATTTATTTTAATATTTTTCAATAATGGTTGTCCGTTGCAAACATAAATATCCTATGTTATTGGGGATGATTTTTTAGGAATTTTCCTCTATTAGCAATCCTGTTTGTGTGATGTTCTGGGTCGAATCGAATTGTTCGTCCCTAGAGTCGGCATCATCCGAAGTTTTAATATAATAGATTAACAATTTTTCCCCTGAATCTTTATTTTATTTTTAGAAAAATCATTAATTGCTTTTAAGATTTTAATATTGACTGTCCCTAATAATAGGTCAAAATTTGGGTGAAAATTAAACAACGTGAGTATTGGTTTTGATTGTACGGTTTGTGGTTTTGGGGAAATCGTCGATAGTTTTGAGAGAAAGGTTGACGATTTTGGTGATTGAATTTTTTTGGTGTTGTGGTTTGGTTATATTTTAAGTATTGCAAACCATTTCGTGATAGTACCTCAATGTCCATCAGTGTTTGTGGGTTACTGGTGGCCAAATTATTTCGCCAGGGATCTCTGAGACTATTAGTTTTTCATTGTAGTCCCTGATAGTATTAGCGTTGGCGATATTTTCTGTGAAAAGTTTGGATTTGTAAGTTCCGAACTTTTCTATTATTTCTTTAACATAGTACAACGGATCTTTTGGGCATTTAGAGTTTAATATTTCAAATCATAAATTATGAGAATTTTGAGTGGTTGAAAATTTTGTTATTAAATTATTTTTAATGTATTCCAATCTGCAAATCTGCAAAATCAGAATCTTGGAGGGTTTCTGCCGCTCTTCCAATTAATTTTGCTACACTCGCGCGGAAAGCACTTCTTTTTCTACCTCGTTGATTGCAGGAACGATTGAATTTAAAATTGAAATTATATCTTCGACTTCTTTGATAAAATGTGCTAATTTTTTTCGGATTTCCATCATAGTTCGGAATACTATCAGTGAATACTTTTATTTCTGTTAATAATGCCATATTACGTACACTAATGTCTATTATAGAAAGTTTGTTTAGTTGTATGATTAATTGATCAATAGTAAACTAAACTTACAGAACGTAGATTGCAGAGTTGAACATCTCAGTTTCTTCACAGCAAGAAGGATCTGGTAGGTCTTGTAGATCGCGGTACCAGGTACTCAGTTCCCGTGAATCTAGTCCGATTCGACTGCGCCAGTTATAAATTTGTCTCGATAATTAAATGAACTCCGAATAAAAATTACTTTTTAAAAAGAATTTTATTATAAGAACTACAACTGTTCAGACGGGGCTTACAGCACAGAGTGATTAAAATTACAATAATAAGCCTATAGGAAGGGAAGGAGGTTCTGCTATAAGGTCAGGAATTGTCAGCGAAATTCTTTTTTAATGTTTTTATTAAGTCTAATGAGCGACATTGTTATTCAAGACTACTGCTTCTGCAGGACCATCTAAGCGGCACATTGCAGCTGTGAATAGAAGCCAGTGATTTGAATCTTTTTCGATAATTTCATTCGCACAATAGGCAGTTAATATTTCTTGTATTGTGCCAATGAAATTCGGTAATTTGTACGTCGCACCATCATAACGGGATGTGTTTAAGGATTTCGGTGGGCAAAGGTTTTGATAATTCATTATCAGCCATGATTAATGTGGTAATATTTGTTCTCTTACTATGTAAATAGGAGTCACGTACTAGAGGTTGTGAGTCTTATTCCGATGATGATGTTGATGATGGTGAAGGTGCAGATCTTCTGTTGTAAGGTTTGAACCTTAGGTGATTCCGGCTAGCCAGTCTGTTGTTGGGGTGAAAGACCACGAGTTGCTTTGGAGTCCTCTATTGATGAACGCAGCGAATTAAGAGTAAAAACTCAAGTTGCTTTTCCGCGGGATTACGCGAGTTAAAGACAATTGGTCTTTTCAAAAGAACTTTCGCCGGTCCCTGTTCGGGCGCAAATTAAATGAACTCCGAATAAAAATTACTTTTTAAAAAGAATTTTATTATAAGAGCTACAACTGTTCAGACGGGGCTTACAGCACATGGTGATTAAAATTACAATAATAAGCCTATAGGAAGGGAAGGGGGTTTTAGATTAGTTATCAGTGGACATAGTGTCAGCAGTGTAGGATTACTGTTTCCTTTCCTGTAACTGACGACACTCGTTTTTAAACAAAGAATTATTTATTATGTATAATTAAAGTTTACAACTAACTTTACATAAAAATGATTAATCTGTAAAACAAGAATTAGGACAAGGTCGTGAATAAGTCTGAGACTGAGTTATGTCGAAGTCCAAAATCAGTCTTCAAAGATGGTGGGAGAGGGTCTAATATAGCCTCTTGCTGAGTCTGCAGGATCTATTATGACAGAAGAGCAGTTGCGAATGTAAATGTCCATCTAAATGAGATAAAACAGAATTTCAATTTAAACACAACTGTGTTAAACAGTTTCAACAAAGGGAGAAAATAGATTGATTTGTGAAATTTGAAATTAAAAACTGAAAAATTAAAAGTGGAGTTAAATGCGTTAGTAGAGTAGTAGATCTTGATTTATTTCCTATTTTAAATAGGTACCTAAATCATTTATGACTTACGAAGTTGTTTTATCACTCTATTTATTAAATTAATATTTGGTTGTGTTGTAATTCAGGCATGTTCAAAATTAAACGGCATTAAAAACCGATTTTTCATTTGAACTTCTCGTTGCCGGTGGATCGGCGGTTTCATTCATGCAATTCCTGTCCAGAGAACAGTTATAAATTTTTCAACCTTATAATGAGCTTTAAGCTTGATAACAGGATTGCACACCACCTTCATCATTTTTATTTTAAGCCAATCCGAATATACTAATGTGGCAAGGATTAAGAGGACCAAGTATGCCATAGGTTGACCATTTTGATCTCCAATTGGACACTCGACATATATATGCTTGCACGAGAAATTGTGGCAACCATTTCTGTTACTATAGCCGAATGTTCCAGTTATACGTTACAATAGAATTAAAGTGAATGATGAGCAATTTTGTGTTGTAAAAGATGATAGACGTTTACAAAGTCCCGGAAATGTACCACTCCTCGTGTATAAGGAACACGGAATTACAGACCGTAGTTTCTCGCAAAACCTAAATTTTTTCCATCTTGTTTATACAGTGCATGTGTTCATAAATCTTTTTGTCTTCAAAATCGAAACAATCCGACATTCAAATTTGGATCAAACTGAAGCAGATAAGCAGACAGACGGTTAGTGAGCAAACATTTTGATATGTACAGAACAATATTTCTTTCTTATCTATTTTTTTTTATTGCAATTTTCATTCGTCTCAGGTTTGGTTAAGGCGTATGCAATCTGAATGTTTTGAATCCTAACTTGAAATTTAAAAAAAAAACATGGACGGAAGTGGGAACGTGGTTAAGCCTATCTTTCGGGCTAAAAGATCTAATGCTGATGTGAACTCCCTCTCTCTCCGGACGATTTACTGGCTTCACGTGTCAATTTGAAATTTTCGTAAAAACGTTCCAGCATTTGTGAAATTACTGATGAGTGACTTAAGTTAGGTAAAAAAGCATTTTGTTAAACGTAAAATTTTCTAAAAAATGTGACTCAGCGAGGACTGTGACATAAAAGACTTATAAAAAATGCTTTAACAAATTTGGTTATTTTTTCTCAGAAAAACCAGGTAGTCGGTTTTGTTTGATGGGTAGTGTATTTTTACTAAGAATATCTAGTTTTGTTCCTGACTGCATAATTTGCCGGACATTGTCAATAGTTGCATTCAAACTGCTTGTGTTATTGTTAAATTTTAAAGCTTTATTTTGGTACAAAATCGACTGCTCGTCTTGTTACTATTATTCATTATATTTTGTGGTCTATTGACTCTTCTTTCAATTAATTAATCGTTTTATGTAAGGTTTTTGGTTGAAATTATTACCTCACATAAAAAGATTATTTAATTGAACGAAATTATTATCGATTTTTGAACGAAAAAAGCTTTCAAATAGGTTTAAAAAGATTGTAACACAATACTGTACGTTACAAATCTATCTTCTCTCTCTCTTTCTCTCTCTCTCTCTCTCTCTCTCTCTCTCTCTCTCTCTCTCTCTCC
>CM077113.1:20620032-20651425 GCA_039619505.1 Cimex hemipterus | reverse complement strand
TTCTCTCTCTCTCTCTCTCTCTCTCTCTCTCTCTCTCTCTCTTTCTCTCTCTCTCTTTTTTTTTATTAAAACATGCAAAACCGATTTCGTTTAGAAAAATCAAAAGAAATCTCCCCCTCTTTTTCTTTCCTAAATTGGAGAAAGTTACTAAATTTATTTGACAAGAAGTTTCCATCCTACCCGGATCACGAACGTAAAGTTGCCGAGAAGTGCGTAGCCACCTGGGACCAGTCATGAACCAAGTTAATGTTTCGCAGGGCCGGGTTCAAAAAATTGTGTATTGTTTACGAGGATTCGACCGTTTTCACGTGCAGGGCCACTCTCAAAAAGAGCAGCTCTTGTTATATTCAACAATATATAATGCATGTAAATAGAGTGGTTTGGGACACATGTGCACAACGGCGAGGGGGTGACAATGCAATATGCCCTCCTATTTATCTAACCCAATCCCCAGTTGACAATTCGAGGGCTGACAAGAGAAGTCTATCAATACGTGCCTACTTTCCATAAGTTTCTAATATTGCCCGAGCCTTTGTAAATCTCCAACGAACTTCCAATTCTCCCGGGTCTCCCCTTAAGTGCCGACGACCTCTTTCACGCACTAAAATTTTACGGAAACTCGCTGAAGCTAGGGGAATGTAGGGATTAGAAGGCATTCTAGGTTCGATAGACACACGCGATAAACCCCGATGTCTTTATTGCCGTAATATATTTTTTCCCTTCGCCCCGACGTGTTTCCGTAATGCAAAATTTCTTCTTTATAGGCTTCGAGGGTTGGGCCGTCGTTTTAAATTGAGTTTTCGTGTTGGAGGTGTTAGGGGCTTAAGCTTTATGTACCACATCGTGCAGGTGGGAGCTGGCAGCCACTTCGGAAACGGTTATGATAGATATTAGGCACAATTCTTCCATTAAGCAACCCTGTTCATAAAAATTGGCGCATAATCCTACCCACACTACATATCTTAATTATCATTATTATATTTTTAAAACGTATAATGTACTAGGAATAACAATAAATAATTTAATTGTGCCGTTTAAAAAAAAGGTTATATTATTTGGTTTTATTATTGGTTCTCTATATTAATACTATGTTGAAAATAAGGAACGTGACAAATTAAAAAAGCAATGTTAAACTTGTAATTAATAAATAATATGTAGTTATTTTGTGATCAGCATTCACAAATTCTAACGTGGATTGGAAAAGGATAGAGGACGAGGCCAAGTTGGCAAACGTAAGCACTCATTTCTTTGTCAAATTTATTGTCTTCAGCAGGACTCGAAATTACATAACATTAGACATTAGAATTAATTAGGGTTTTAGTTGGGATTAGAAAAGTCAATGGCACGAGTGGGATACGGACCCACGATCTTCGGCTAGATACACCGCTGCTCTACTACTTGAGCTATCGTGACATTGATGCACTCGGACAAAAACTTCCTATCTCAACCTCAAAAGCTGGGTTGAGATTGGAAGTTGATGAATTAAAATGAAGTATACTTCACTAAACCCGTCCGTGGCCATTTCACTTGTCTTGGTAAAAAGGAGGGAAAATTCAAAATGTAGAGTTGAGATAGGAAGTTGATATAATTAACAAAGAATTTAAATTGCATATAGTTGGTTTTTGTTACTAAGGATTTTGGTTTTTGAGAATAGAGCTGTAGATCACATTTAATGTTAATATGTGTGTTTTGGTTGCAAGAGTGGGCTTCTTGTTGAATGTGCAACATTTCTTTGAACAGTCTTCTGCGGAGATTGATTTCCCTATCAAACCACGGAAACGTTGTTAAAATCAAAAGTATGTGTTACCTGCCGCAATGTTGGGATAGTGCAATGCCTGGTTTTGGTTGGCCTTGTCTCTGACACCACATTTATGGTTTCTACACCTGTATTTAAGCAGTTGTTTTGTTTCTTCAAAGTACACAGAACTATAGTCATATGTTGTTTCCACATTGTTGAGAAGTTGGGGAGGCACTTATGTCTTTAATTTGGAGAAAACGGAATTTCCTATTATGTTTTTATATTCACAAGTAACCTCTAAAGTGGGATGCCCAGCTCTATTTTTGCTCAGGCTTGACAACTTATTCTAGATGCCTTAAATATAAGTACATATATGACAAGCGATAGTGTTGACTGGAAGTACAAATTTAGTCCCATTGTTCAAACACAAGTTTATCTTTAATTAACTTATTAATTAGTGACGTAGGATATTGGTTTTTGAGTACATTTATTTGACGAATAGTTTGTTTTCACTATGGAATTTAGGAGAATGAAGTGACCCTGTCTATGAAATTATAATCCATATTTATTCTTAATTTAAAGGAATGAAGGGAGTTTTTATTCAATTTTGTAATATCACGATTTTCTTATTAACAGAACATCAAGGTATAGCAATTTACCTTCATGTTCTGTTTCTACTGAGAACCGTAAGTTACTGAGGTAAGCATAGAATCGTCTGAGCAACATTTCCAATACCTTTGGTATGATCAGTATATGATATGATCAATATTTTGTTATGTATTATGATCGAAATCTCGCCAAAGAATTTAGTGCTTTTCGTTTGTCTACCTGGCTTCCTCCACGATCCTTTCCTATGAAATGATAGTTGAATAATATTTGAATAATCCTTGACATAATAGTTTCAACGATCCAATGAGAGAGATATATTCTTCAAAAGTTCGAGAAAATATTGAACGATGTCATTAAATTTATCGTACATTCACTTACTGCGTTCGACACAGACAAAAAGACAAAATACAGGTAGATTTAAGACAACAATCTAAAAGTGTTCACATATTCAACACCTTGCATACTCGTAAAACGTGGCTACATTTTTTTATCCCCTTAGAAGCTTGTAAGTGAGAATTTTACAGCCTTGGAAGTATGGGTAGTATCTTAAAAAGTACTATAAAAGGTTTACTACCCCTGTAACTCGTACTGAATTTACTCGCATTCAACTATAATCTTACGTTTTGTGTCAGACATTATACGTTTATTTACGGTGAACATTAAATATTTAAAAAAATTCTGTGATAAACTTAAAATACTTAAATCGTTAAAGATCTCGACAGAAAATTAAAAGTGGTAAAATGTTTTATTAGATCGTCATACCTAACCTTATTGATTTTCGTGTATATGATGCACCTCTTTGTATCCATTTCGGGCTATTAAATTATTGAAATATAAACTCAAATCAGCCCATTTATATTTGAGAGGGCCGTATGAAGGGCTGAGGCGGCTCATGTGTTCCGAGTAGATTTCCATCTTATTCAAATGCATATTGTTTGCGTCCCTAGGCCGGCCCAACATACTGGGAACGGATTCCCATACACCTCCCCCTTTTTACAATTTTGCATTCTTCCAGGAATATAGCCTATTACCCCGAGTTGACGTTTTTCTGTGAAAAGGAATATGTGTTTTGTTACGCATCGTCCTTGGTATGAATGATTCATAACTCATAAGAGACTTATTCTTCCATTTTATTCACTCGTATCCTATTATTTTATTAAAATGGTAACCGCTTCCTATCTGAATTGCAAGATATTGTTAGGGGCGACATTTTCATATTTAGGAGAAAGTTAGCTGGCATTTATTTCAAAGCAACGTTGATACTTAGATTCCTATCAAAAACGTTTTTTATTTCTCCCAAGGAAAAAATATAAATAAACAGGCATGAAAAATATAAAATTTGTGACTTTCCTCTTAGGTCATATAAACCCTCCCCCTTTTGAAATAAGGTCTTTTGTAAATATGTCGGGTTAGAATGCAGGGCCGCTTGATTCGAACCCGGGACCTGTACCTTACAATGATGAGCGCCGTATCAAAAACTAAACCTTCCGGCCACCCAAGCTCCTATTCCTCTTATTATTATTATTATTATTATTATTATTATTATTTTTATTATTATTATTATTATTATTATTATTATTATTATTTTATTATTTTTTTTTTTCTGGGGCTTTCGACATCTTGGCCATTTCAGCCCCACACTAGGTCTATATTCTATACACGTTCACACACATCATTCATACGAATAAATACGTTCATACAATTAAACACATTCACACAGCACACTCATTCCGTTTGGTCGGTGGAGTACTTGATATTCCTCCACCGACCTACAATTAAACTAAGCTAAATTGGGGTCGATGAGGTACTTTTATTAATATTCCGCCATCGACCCCACACACACTCACTCGCTTTCATCGTTCGAGGGGCGATGGTGACGTTCTATTCACCCTCATCCCTCGCTATTCACACCAATAAATACTTGCACACAGACAAAACACAAAGACACATAACACATACTATATACAATAAAAAAAACCCAATTTCCCCTTAAAAAGCGGAACAGGGGACTCAAAAACTCGCTACCGTGTTCGAGGACTCTTCTTAAATCCGGCGGCATGCCTGCACGCTCTCTGTAAGGAGCCAAGGCATGACACGCTTCTATTATGTGGGACACATCGAGAAACCTTTCTCTGCATAAGGGGCACCTGCGCGGGCTTTGGCCCATAAGCAGGTGCCCATGTGTCAACCGAGTATGGCCAATCCTCAGTCGGGTGAGGACGATCCCTTGTCTCCTGCTCAGATTCTCTGAGGGCCATCTACCGGTCGTGCTCTTGACTCGCAAGAGCCTCTCCGACGATCCCGCCCACTGACGCTGCCATCTTTCCTTTATCATATTTTTAACTGCGCGCTTAGCGTCAGGGGGCCTGATCGCGATGGTCCGATCTGGAGGGTGGGACGTACCGGCTTTCGCCGCTTCGTCCGCGCGTTCGTTACCCTCCAGGCCGACGTGTCCGGGAATCCAGACAACAACCACCGTTTTTCCGAGAGGCTCCAGTTCCGCGTATTTCTCTAGCAAGAGCACGACGAGAGGGTCCACAGAGAACCTGTCGCGTATAGCCCAGACAGCGCTCAGAGAGTCGGTACATACGAGGAAGGTTGAGCCCTTGCAGCGCCCCAACGCAGACTCAAACTCTCCCATCGTCAGAGGCATATTGTACGTTTCATTGGTGCCGCCGCCGAGATCAATCTCAGTTCGTTCCGTCTCGGTTTTCCTTTGTCGGAAGGTATCGGAGTATGTCTCGGAACTGGAAACCGCGGCGAAGTGCCGCGCCAGTTCTTCAGCAACCTCCGAGACCTCCGTCACACTCCCGCGATCGGTAGTCAATATCGGCACCGACGGAGGTTTGGATCGGCCAGAGAGTGCTCTGACCTTGTCCCATACGTCCTTGGCGGAGGTCTGGCAAGTCATCTCAGAGACATACCTCTCCAAGCTATCTTTTTTAGCCTGGGACAAGGTGCGTCTCTCTCTAGCCCTTTTTATTTTAAAATTTGCAAGGTTCTCCTCCGTCGGATGTCTTCTGAAGCGCCGGAATGCCCGCTTTTTCTCCGCGTGTGCACGGCCGCAGGCATCGCTCCACCAAGGAACCGGTGGTCTACAAGTAGACCCACCGCTCCTGGAGATGGACATGCACGCGGCCCGGTTGATCTCCCTCTCAAAGAGAAGGAGATCGGTATCGACTTCCCCTGTTAATTGGGGTGCCGACACCGTCGCAGAGAAAAGCTCCCAATCCGCACGCTTCAGGTTCCACTTCGTGGGAGTGTGATATACTCCTCTCGAGACGAAACTCCTCAACAATATCGGAAAGTGGTCACTCAGGTGGGGGTCTCCCAATGGAGTCCATTCTACTCGTGTGGCCAAATTTAGGTTGATCAAAGAATACGAGGAGATCCATTATCCTCTGGGGAGAGGAGCGATATAAGTGAGCGTGCGAAGCGTTCACTCCGACGCTCACAAATCAAACACGAAATATACAATATATAATCGTTAGAAAGCATATGAGAAGGATGGTGTATTCAGTAAATAAAATAAAGTAAATAAGTATAATTTTAAAATTATTTTTTATATATGATTTTATTATACCATGATGTATGTTTTATTAAAGATAACTTACATAAGAAACAATATTGCATCTTTGAATTCGTTTTAATAAATTTACGGCCACCTGTTTTCTTTGAGTTTACAAACAATATTTTTCACCTTTTTCATTCGAGTAAATGGATATGAAAATTATCGACTAACGGTCACTAATCACCCCACGTTTTTGTTAAAACAATTTTCGCCGGTAAATTCAAATGCTTCCATTTCACAATTTGAGAAGCCCACCTTTTGTATAATTAAGTGAGGTTCTACTGATTACGTATCGCTATTGCCCTTTTAGTGATCTTGATTGCAGCTCTTCGGAACGGTGGGCCCCCCACAGCTAATGCGATCATAGCCGTCGCCACTACTGTAAGACCTACACCCTTTGCAGACCTAGAGTTGTGCTGCAATTCTTTTTTTTTTTTTTTTTAGACAAATACCATGCAAGAACGACAGAATAACTATGCGTGGTGACCACAGTGAAGAAGCATGACATCTCTTGATAAATAGACGACACCGAATTTAAGAATTGCTTTTATGGTAATGGTATTGACGGAAAAAGTATCGTATGCAAGGATCGCATAAATCAGAGGTCTGACTCGCCGAGGGGTAGATAAGGCCTCCGTAAAGGCGGGATAAGCAGTCTTCCAGACCTGCCTTATTCCTGTACGCCGGGCCCTACATATGGATAAAGACGAAGACATCTCCCTTTACTCACTAACGTTCAAGGAATCCCCTTCTAAAACTATTGACCCTTAACCATTGAAAGCATCTGATAAACGGGCAATAATGCTCTTTAATGTATACTCAATAAGAGAATGCACGCTTAAGCCTCTTATGGAAATCCTTATGACACTCCAATCCGACTCGCTATATCCGGTAGGGCTGACATTCCAAATGCGTTACAACATTATCCACAAATTAATTTTAAAAATATAATCTTTTACCTCCCTTTTCTGGTATTAATTTATTTACTTCATAGATTATATGTTTTACACCGAGGAGTTTTCAATTGGTAATATTTATTTACAATTTTTATTGTACTCATTTTATGGTAAAGGTGTTAATTATCATTAACTTCACTACTTTGTGGTCCGCATGACTAATTAATATGTGTCATTTAATTAAAGTTATTAGTTGAGATAAAAAAGGGACAATATGAAATGAAGCGTTCGTAACATCGACCTGACTATTGTGTGCTGTCAGTGCCACTTGACCGTACGTAAATTTTATTCAATACAAACAGAAATAAAAAATTTACATTTATTGGGTTTCGAGATCCGCTTGACCAAATAAATTATTTTCAATTACTTAAGGGTTGGTTGAGGTAACGAAAGTCAATGTCACAAGCAGGGTTCGAACCCACGACCTTCGGCTAAATACGCTGCTGCTGTAACCACTTGAGCTGTCGTGACCTCGATCTATTTGGACATTCAGTTCCAATCACAGCCACACCTTTTGAATATTCCGTCCTTTTTGCCATTTTTCTAATGTCGGAAATCTATTTGATTCTCGGCAACAAATGAAATGGCCACGGAGGGTTTAGTGAGGTATACTTTATTTTAACTTATAAATTCATTAGTTTCTGTAGTCCGCTTGACCAATTAATATCTTTCAAGTAATTAGGTTTTTAGTTGAGATAAAAAAGTCAGTGTCACAAGCAGGATTCGAACCCCGATCTTCGGCTAGATACGCCACGAATTATATCAACCAAATGTATACATAAGAAGATTAATTAATTGAAAGAAGTAATTTGGTCAATAGACCACTAAATATAATATTATTTTTCGACACTCATTGTGCTATAGCTATTGTCCATTCAAAATATATTTCTGGCGACTATTTTGTTTATGGATTGATATTTAGGACAGAGAATGTAACATTAAGTTTTTTTTAATTATAAAATGCCCATAAGGCAAAATAAACATATCATGCTAATTGTTTAAATAATCTTAAGGCTCGATTTTTTAATTACTTACATTCAATTGATCAGTTTCATTATTTTATTAAACATTACTAGGGAGGTTTTTGGAATTCATCCATTCTCGTAAATTGCAAAGGTCCAGACCGGACAATAGTCGGCCAAATGTTTAATATCCAGAAAAAGGGGTGGACAGGTATTTTCGAGGAGGGGTTCGGTCTCAATCCCGGCGAGCGGAGTAAAAGGAAGCGGGATTCGTAAGGGGAAAAGGGGATAGATGTTTATCAAGAGCTCCTCCGATGTCCCTGGCTAAATCCTACCACTTTCGTACTCCTTACAGGGAGGAAATATAGCGAGACTTGCCGTAGATCCGGGTTGACAAACCGAGGCTTCTGTCATATTTTGTGAAGTCGGCAAAGCTAAAGCCTTCCGCCTTCCTGACACATGTTGACACTTTTCTTTCTTATCAACACTTTTGGAGAAAACATTTCTTCGATATAACTTAAATCATGCCTGAGCAGAACAGCTTGTAACAGGAGGGTTTCATCGGCCATACGCCGATATCACCGTGATATGGCTTAAGTTTCGAGAGATAGAGGGACTTATCGTTACAACAGACTTAGTCGCTCGCAAAATACCGCACTAATTGCCTATCTAAGTTTATACACAGGCCTCGAGGCACTAACGTTCACATGTGTGACATTGCCATCCCTTTAATAACTCTTTAATGTCACTGAGAGTAATTAAGGAAAGTTTAATTGTAATGAAACATTTTCTGACTATCTATCTATTCTTGTAAGTAAGGTAATCTACTATTATTGATCAATTTTATGATTTATTTGAATAAAACATCACTAATCAACTAAAACTATCATCGTTTCTACTGAAATGTACCATTTCGATTAAATTATTTTAAACTTTCACTCAATTATATATAATATAATACTATTGTACTTATATATTATTCAATATTAATTAATAATTATTAATTAAGTATACTGCAACTATAAAATAGGATTGTACAATCATAAAAATTTGTTGCGCTTCAAATAAACTTTTTTTTTGGCTTATACCGTATTGTAATAAATGCTATTGTCTTATAATTATTGGCTATTTAAGAATATTTTACCTATTAAATTCTTTATTGATACACTTAAAATATCAAATAATATTGTACAGGGTGGTCAGCTTGTTGTTTCAGTTTGTTTTGCGTTAAAGTATATTAAATATCGAGTAGAATGCCGTAAACTTTAACCTATAAACATAGTGTTATCCCAATACCTTCAAAAGTTACGATGTTTGTAGTGTTGATTTAAGAAAAACAGGTTTCTTTACGTTAAACTTGATTTTTTCTGTTCTAACTTAACTTTTCCCAACTTTTCAACCTCTGTGTATATTTAGGATAATTTTTTTTTTAGTTTAGTCCACTTTTCTTCTCTACCAAACGTAAAAGGTTTCTCTATGAAAGAACAGTTTGTTTCCTGACTATTAGTTTATTTCGGGGTACATTTGCTAATATTAATTTACAAGCCTGATCGAATCTAGGACACTGCATTTAATTCTCTGTATACATCCCGGACTACGTTTTCGTAATTTCCAAACGATATTGCTTAGCGAAATATAAAATTATGGAATCTTCGAATTAACCGTTGAAAAGGTCATAAAATGTTCAAGGTTTTACAAGGTTTGACAGTTATGAAAATGTAATGTAAAGCTGCCACAGTGTAAAGACATTGATTTAAAAATAACATTTCCCAAATTTCATGATGATCTTTTGTATGCAGACTGGCAATTTTTAGAACAAAAGTGAACTAATATAAAACCACAAGCTAACCACTCTGTATATTAGTTTTTTTCACTTGTGCATCTGCACATCAGCCATGCCGTCAGTCCCTAGTATTATTTATGTATTAATGAGAACCCAACTTACCCTTATACGTAGAAAATTCTAGAAAGTTTGGTTCTTATCAAAAAGGCTATAAATATAATAAATTGAGTCAACTTCGCTGGTTGATTCCTTTTTAAAAGCTTTATTTGCGAAATACAATTGACAAAGATGAATTTAAGTTTACCAATTACAATGATGTATCTTCACTGGTTTCTAGGCAAGGAATGTTCTTACATTTTAAATTATAAACAATTACGTTTACCTGATGGGAGAGAGTGCTGATTGCAATTCTGACAATGCCGCCTGCATCTTAGTATTGTAATCTGATAATATCCATAACTCCTCCCTTCACAGATTTAACCTTAGGGTTCAACTATTTCATTAATTAAATTATTTTTCATTAAGTTCGAGAATACATATTTTTCTAGTAATAATAATAATAATGCTTTATTAAACATAAAAAGGAAAAAAAAATAGATTTCCAAGCATTTAAGGCCATGGATCTTGGATCCGTCTGCCAGAGGTCGTTGATTACACAATCAGAAACCAAAGAAAATAATATAAAATAAAATATAAATACACAATAAAATAAAATAAACGTTATAGCTTACGCAATACAAAGAAAACAAAAACTGACAAAATGCAAAAGAGAACAGAAAAACAGGATATAATAGAAATCAAAAATTAAACTCATTAATTAATTCATATCTGTACTTCCATGCATGCCTAGCGTAACGAACTAAGGGCCGCGAATTTGAACCACTCAAGAACCGTAGCAGGTCAACCCTGGGAAGAGTGAAACATCCGAGATGCAACAACCTAATCTCACCCAGGGACGAGCACTCTGCCAAGAAGTGGGATACCGTTTCAATAGATCGCGAATTACACAAAGAACAGATTCCCAACTCCCCTCTGATCCAAACAGCTGAGTTTAAATGCAAAACCTCGCTCCTCATCTTAAATAGCCATCGCAACTCATTGAGACAAAGACCGTCAAAATTATCTTCGTGCAGGTCGAACAATGCAGGAGAAATTTGTATCTCCTTGTAAAGTGTGATATGCGTGGATGCTTGGACTCGTGACCGGCATTCTTCGTGATGTTGTTTATTAATTTGATCAACTAGAGTTGAAAAATGATTATGCCAGTCACAGAGGTTGTCCAAGGATATGAGGAAGGGCAAGTTGTACCTTTCAAACAAATACTTCCAGTGAGCAAACCATGAGCTATTAGCCTTTATGACCGCCAACGATGTTATTTTGGCGTATCTGGTATCGGGAGACATCAGAACTTTCACAATAAAGGAGTAGTGCAGCTTAAGTGTATACACCAAAATTAAATCCAAATTAGTTTCTAAATATAGTATATAGTTTGGTGTACTAGAGGGCAATGTGAACAACTTTCTTACAAAAAAACGTTGCACTTTTTCTATTGCTTCAAACCTCTGGTATCCCCACATTTGACAGCCATAGCACAGAATTGCACGACTCATCGCCTTAAAAACACTATACTTGACTTTGATCGGGATAGTTTCTTTGAGCAGGAAGGCTGACCATGTGCTATTTACGCCTAATTTAGCCACTGACGCTTTCCAAGAGAAGTGTTTTGTCCAAGAGAGTCTCGGGGTAAATATGACTCCTAAATATTTATACTCATTGACAATCTCGACGAGACTGCCCCTAAAAAAAAGCGATCCAGAGAACTCAACCTACCCCCTCTCCTAAACACCATGATTTTGGACTTATGTAAATTAATTGTGAGGTTCCACTGTTCACAGTAGCATTCAAATGGTTTGTGACGAGAACGACTTGGTTATTTTGAATGGGAGGTCTCCTAGTGACCCAAATGGTGATTTTACCTTTGTTGGTTCGATGGGATGTTGAGTTAACGATTTATGCTGTGTTACAAGTCCTGTCATCCCTCTGATTGATGATTTTAAGGTCTTACCAGAAATCTTCTCTGACCATCTTCCTATATCTGTCAAAATCCCTCTGGGAACTCTTAAAGTGGATAGTTTTCTTCCTATTCTCCCTCAAATGAGCTGGAGTTCGGATTTTGAACAAGGTTATAATTCAAGGATATTAGGTCTTTTACACCAACAGTTGCCTTGCACTACAAAGGATCCACAAGACCAACTAAATGCACTTATAAACGTCATTTTTCTAGTTTCTTATAGTTAACAATACAAACTGATATGATTACAAATAGTATTTACATATAGTATAAGTGTCGATAAATTAGGATGGGTTAGTACATTATAAGGTTGGGTTATTGTATAGACATTGTTTGAGTTAATCTTTATTATATTGTAAAGTTTTAGTTTATATTAATATCCGGAGTCTGTTTTGATGAAAGCGATAGATCAAAGTCCTGCATCAAGGTTGGTTTCCCATTAGTGGTTGATTCGTAGACCAGTGCTTTGTTATTTGTGAACGATAGTGTCTCGCTTGTTGTATAAAATAATTCCGTAAATTCTTCAGTAATCTTTTCCGTTGCCTTTTTTCCTCTGGGTTCATATGATCGATTCTGATTTTCCCAGTGTTTCTGAGTCCTGTAATTCAGCAAGTGAGTTTAGAGTTTCAAAATTGTGTACGGCATAATTTAATTTTCGGATTTTTTAGTACAAAATTTTAATTTCTTGGTAAGGGGTAATTAATATGTTCATTTTAAAAACTATGCAAGCATCGAGTTTTTGAAGATTATCTAGTCCAATCAGGATGTCGAAATAGTAATGAAAATTGAAGACACTGAATTTTAAGAAGACATTTTCCACATTAAATAGTTCAGTACAATTTATAACAGTGCTGTACTTTTCAAGAGAGGATCCATATGCTGTTGTAATTTTGAATGGTTCATAATTAAATCTTACATTAAAGTGGGTTTTTGCAATTCTTGAGTTGATGAAAGATTTTGTGCTGCCAATATCAATATGCATTTTTAGATGTCCGTGTGGCAACAAAATATGTGGTAGTTTACTTTTAGGCGGTGTGATTATTTAAGTGGTGCTCAGGTAATTGTCTCCTGACTCTCAAAAATGATCCTGTTCAATGTTATATTTTATGTTTTCTGTTGTTTGGCCCATGGACGTGTTTTCAAACTTAATTTTTCCGTCAGCTGCAGCATAATTTAATGCTTCTAATTCGTGACTTCGACGTGAAGGTTGATTAAAATGTTTAAGCTATGATTCTAGTTTGGTTTCAGTTGCGTAAATCGTGTTGATACGTTCATAGGTGCTGGACGTATGTTTTGTCCATTGCGGACTCGTTGTTTGGGGGCAAAAGTGTTTTGTTGATCGCGGGCTTGTTGCATGCTTATAGGCCCTCTTGGAAAATTGCATTTTTTGATTTGAGGTGGATGTGTGTAGTTTAGCGTTTCATGATTCATTGGTGTTTTATTCATTATTTATGATTTTGGTACATTCGCCGTTGTGAAATTTTGTTTTAATTATTGATAATTATTATGAAAGAATGAAATTTCCGAATTCAGGTAAAGTTTTCGGATTTCTGGTTGCCAGATTGGTTCGAAAGGGTTCATTAATTTTCCTCTAAAGTTATGAGATACATATTTTTCAATAGTTTTGCTTGTTGTAGGTCATTGTATGGTTCTAGTCCCAACCTACCTTTAAATTCAAGAAACTTTTCTTGTGTTACTTCGAATAGTTTGTAAGGATTCTTAATTGGGAGATACGCTATGTCATTCATAACGGTTTCAATGTTCGCGGTTTGCTGGAACATAGTCACTAGATAATGTTTTAACCCATCGCAGGTCCTAAATTGTTGATTTTTTGTTTGTTCCCTGGCCTTCCCTATAATTTTCCAAGGAGATCGCTTTTACATATTCCGTCAGTGCCGTATTAAATGCGTTGAAGAGAATTTGTATCTCGTTTATTGCTGAGATAAAACTATTCAAGTGGTTAGGGTTGCCGTCGAATTCGGGTACTTAGTTTAAACCGAAATTGAGTTCCTGAATCCTGTTTGCAGACATCTTGCAAGTAAAATAAATAAAAAAATTTGTGCACTCCAGTGTTAAGTGAATGTTTTTAATGTTTACAGTATTAAGGTTTTTATATGTAACAATTTTATCAACATATGTGTTCATACCTGTTCAAGTATATGTTAATGCCACCTGCTTCTTAGCATTGTAATCTGATAATATCCGATAACTTATATGAATAAATTTATCATTTTTTTCACAATAAATGAAGTCGTGTGGTTTACAGCTCGCTAAGTTAAGTTGTTTTGTTTGTTTAATAGTAAGCACTAAAATAGAAATGATTCCGTTTATCTATCGTACTCAACGGCGAATATATTCGGAGAAAATGGAAAACGAGTAATGCGATAGTAATAAGTGATTGAACGGGGGTGGGGGAAAGCTATTTACTCACTATAAATTTCATGTAAAACATTCTAACAATAAAAATCGTATTAAAATAAAAATAAGATTGTGGCCAGGAAAATATATTTTTAACGAAGAAGGATTTTCAAAATATTCAAAGCTAATTATAGTTTACAAAAAGATTTATTCAGTAGATTGTATGATTAAAATAATATGTACATATCTCCAAACAAAAAGCAGTGAGAAGACTTAATTTCAGCGATGTTTTTCGTAAAAACTTACATTACATTCTTCGTTAGCAATCATGTCACCATAAGTTTGTGTTCATAATCTAGATCTAGTAAAATCTATTGTTACGGCCAATGCCGTGTAAAAAAAATAATTATTATTAAAATGAAAAGTTAAAAAATAAACTTAAAAAAAAAATTATGAACTTAAATAAACGAAGGGCGAAATTCATAGGAGACTTACCACCTTCCTTCAGACGCCGGTTGCAATAAGCGAAGGGAGTTCGGGCCCGATTCTACTGGCTTCGCCGCAGAATAGTCGATGAATTCCGGTGGAAGAGATCGATGCAGCAGGACTGAGGGTTTTTCGTGGTCGCGTTATTTTAGACTTTTATTAACGGGAGAAAAACATGAGAAAAGAGCGAAACGTGAGGACCTTTCTATTCATAGGAGCAGAGCAGGACTGGGATTGTAAGGAGCGTACGAATAGGATTAGGGATTACAATAATCCAAAACAAAATATATCTGAAATGAGATGGCTGGCGCCAACATCTATATAGATCTGCAGAAAAATTTTTGGATAGTGTTGGTTGTGTTTCGATTACATAAAAGAAAGAGCTTTTCGTCGGTAAAAGATGGCGAAAAAAAACTGTGTTTAAGGGAGGTGTTTCTCGTTGGTAATATGTCGTAAAGCAGCCGGTTTCGCCCCGCACCCGCAAATAAAATTCGAGCTGACAACGACGGAAACAGAAAGACTAAAGTGATTTACAGAGGGTTGTAAATCTGAAGTAGTTTGCCAGTTGCAGGATTTGCCGAACGGGGAATGGTTTTGTTTTTAAAGTTTATTTTGTTATTGTTTATATAAAATTGTTAGTAATTTACATACTGTTTTGCGAGAATGTATTCATTAGTGTGAATATGTATTACAAGAGGTTCAAGAGAATAGTCAATATTATGGCATCGTCCCTCAAGTAGACGTTTTAGTAGAGTTTTTCCCCTCGGGTAAAAGCAATTGCTATTAATTAACCCGTTTTTGCTTTGGCTAATTCTTTATATAATTTATTTCTCACATGTATACCTTCAGAAATGATCTTTTATCGTTTGCTTTAAACCATTTACTTATTGTTGTACACTTGTGAGTATATTCTACGATTTTGCACTTTCATTGGACAATTCATTTATCAATAGTTTACATTCTAAAAGGAAATAATGTACGAGGAATGGAGAAAGTTTGCCTAGCCATCAATAGAAAACATTGTGTTCAATAACTGACCATGTACTAATAATATTCCAATACTTTTATCTTATACTCGAATAATTTAAGGGTTTAAGATATGCCAAAACTTTAGTTGGCGACTAGAAAACAAGTGCATTCACTTATTGTTGGAATCGTCTAATTAAAATATTATTTATAGAACCATTTCAAGGTTTCAAATTTCTAGATTAAAGTTCCACCTGGGTAATCCGGCGTATTTGAATTCTTGCTTGTCTTAAGAAAGAGAAGCTTAAATTCTGATTGCGGCTTAGGTACGAGATTCGCCGGCATTAGGAGATCAGCCACGTTTGTGTTAAAGTTGCGTTCAGGGGTAATAAGGATTTTGTTACCAAAGCTAACGAGGTGCAGATGTTTGCTGACTGTTCCGGCCCAAGTAACCAAATTCTTGTTTTTAAGGTACATTCAATAAATTTCATTATTAATCCTAAAGTAACTAAATATAATAAAGATTTAAAAATAACTGATTTAAAAAGGCTCAATAGAAAATCAAAATACGAAAGAGGTAAGGACTCGACTCCCATCCAATCAGTTTTAATTATTGTTCGCGCTCAAAATTTGCCTAATTACTTGATAATTCATTATGCTTGGTGTAATATCGAACCGTACATTTGGAAAGTTATACAATGCAAAAAGTGTTTCAGATATGGCCACTTTGCCGACTAGTGTAAACGAGAGGTAAGGTGCAAAAACGTGGGCAAAAATGATTCCAGTATAACTGCAACTCTTCTGAAGTAAGATGCATACATTGTAATTTAAGCACAAAGCTCACGATTTTCAAGCTGTTCAAAATGTAACAAATCAAAATAAATTAAACATTGATGGGAGAACAAAATATATCATATAATGAGGCAAAACAAAAGATTTCAGGAAACACGTGTGCAACACAGTTAACTAATGCAGAGCAATGTATAAAAAATTTTACCGAATTTTCGGACCAACGAATACAATTCAATGGAATGTTCGATCCTTAGCTTCCAAAAAACAAATGTTTGAAGTTTTTATGGAGGAAAATCGCCTTTGCTGCCATTTCAGAGATTTGGTTCAAACCAGGCAAATTCTCTGGATTCATGGAGTACAATGTTTTTATGGATGATAGAAAGGACGGTAAGGCAGGTGCAGATTTAGTAGGCCTATTTAGAGTGGGAATAATTACAGATGGAAGAAGAAAAACACTTTCTCTTGTATCTTTGTATAATTCCCGTCCCATTAAATTAAATAATGGCCAACGGAAACGATTTTTCGATAGCTCGCCGTCACTAGTTTTGATAATGAGAGATTGCAACTGTCACAGTTCCACTGTAGGATAAAGTTATTCGTTATAGGAAAGGGTAAAATCTTTTAGAAACCGCACATGAGTGTAATCTTGTGTTACTTAATCATGGGACACCAACATTCATGCCTTACGTGAATCAGCATTAGCAATCGGCCATAGATATTACATTTAGTTCATCAATATGAAATGATAAAAATATTTAACAACGATGAATTAGATGCAGCTAAACAAAATTCTGCACCTTCAGGTGTTGACAAAATTTATTTCCCGATTATCAAGAGCTTACCGTTATCGGCTAAGAAACGGTTGCTCAAAATTTATAACGAAACGCATGAAAATGGTCCAACCCCAGAACAATGGAAAACATGTACGGTAATATCGTTATTAAAACGAGGTAAACACAGAATGTGGAACCTTCTTATAGGGGCATAACTTTATCATCATGTTTGATGAAAACATACAAAAGGATGTTAAAATGGCTGGAATGGTGGATTGAGAAAAAATATTTGTTGATAATTTAAAAATTTGGGTTTCGCCGAGGACGCTGGTAACGAAAGTGGATTTTTAGAGGATAAATCCACATTACCACTATTTCTTAAAGGGAGCTTATGATAATCTAGATGTCAGTTTACTATGAAATCTGTTTAAAACAATTTACTAACATACAAGTAGTAAAAAATATAATATCTCTTATAACGGATCAAAAACAAAATAGTGGGACCTAGATCAGCAAAAAAGGCTTTCCGCAAGGATGAATTTTGTCACTCATATTGAACTCTCTCTACATAAAAGACATAGAGGGAATACTAACAGAACGGATTAAAATTTAACAATAAGCACTTAGTTAACAAAGCTGATCTTGTATTCCATCAGTAGCTGCTTAGACGAATGATTGCAGAAAATACAAGAAATAATTGTAGTTCTGGATCAATGGGTGATATGTAAACTATTGACTACATCTGCTCAAAATTCAATGATATGCTGGTGTTCAAGGAAAGAAATAATCCTTTTGATTCCACTTTCAACATATAAAATTATAATTTTGAAGTGAACGAAGCAGTAAGCTTTTTAGGTGTACATCCGGACTTAAAGCTGAATTGGCATTTCCATACTAAAAATATAATATGTAAATATATAAATATGTTGCGAATGGTATGCTATAATAACTGGGGATCGGATCCCGACACAGCGTTTATGTTATACAAAACGACGATACGAGCTAATTTGGATTACGTTTATATGTTTTATGGGAACGCAAATCCATCATTGCCTACGAAACTATGCGTCATGAAAAATAGGTGTAATCGTTTGGCCATGGAGTTTTTACCATCAACTCCAGTCATCATTCTTCAGTAAGCATCAAGTCTCATGCCTTTATACTTTCTACGTCAAATGTTAAGTGCCCGACTGATGGTGAAAGTCATGGCTTTTCTCGCCAGCTGTTTACTGATGTTTGCTATTTAAATGTAAAAAACTTAACAAGTATTGGCAAAAAACCATCTCCTTTGTTAACACGTTAAGTTTAGAATTTGTATCAAATTATCAAAATATAACTCACTGTGCAAGAAAGCAACCAATATCACTTTGCAAAACATGAAAGTAAATGTAAAATATTGTCATCCAGACATAAAACTATCATCATGTGCAAACCAAATATTTATAGAAGAGCTCTTCAATACGGATGGGTTGTAAAATATTTACAGATAGATCAAAAATAAATGGAGAAGTCGAATGCGCTTGGTACTATGCCCAGACAAAGCAAGGCAAAAGATACCAATTGCCTAAACTTGCAACAGTGTTTACAAGCAAACTAACGGCAATTGTAGAAGCTCTGGAAAATGCTTTAACAATTGGAGATATAACTAATATTGAAATTATAACTGACAGCCAAAATGGCGATAAGCTCAGATCAGGGCAAAACGTTAAGTAATTATATAATATTACGTATATTAGAATTGATAAAAGAAAGTAAGGAACGAAACATTAATATCTAATTTTTATGGACGCCGGCTCACTGCGATATAATAGAGAATGAAAAAGTTTACAAATTAGAAAAGATGCAACTTTAAATGGTAAAAATATAACCTTGAGAATTCTATATACAGACTTAAACGAAGTCATCATAAAACGCAGAATAACATTGTGGCAAGAAGAGTATGTATGACTAAGAGAAAAAATAACTTTTACAAAAAATTTAAATCCAATCGTATCTACAAAATCAAGCTGTGACAAAGAATGTTTGATAAAAGATCTTGCAGAATAATGTGTGGATTAAAATCAAATCATGACTTATGCATGGCATATGCGAAAAAAATAAATCTACGTGACAACAACAATGTAGGTGTCATGAAATTAAAACGATGGAACACATCATTATGAATTGCCTATCATGCCAGTCAGAGCGTTAGGCTATGCTTAATAAGTTACAACCCATACTGCGATCAACCGTACAGTATAGAAAGATATTGGAATCCAAAGATGCGAAAGTCTTCAAAACTATTGGTAAATTTCTAGACAAGTCGAAAAAACAATCGAGATTTAGAAAAATGAAATAAAATATAATAATACGAAATTTTAATGAAAATTTAACTTGAATCAACTAAAATTAAATATTTATTACATGTACAAATCATTAAAACTGGTTGTGGATAAATAGCTGATGCCAAAAAAAAATTAATTTATTTCAGTAAATGTCGAATTTAAAAAGAATTATTTTTTTCTTCTCATACATGAAAATTAAATTTTATTAATTTATTCTTAGTTATCTATTATTTTAGGTTTATTTAATCCAAACATCCTCTCCCTCACATTTTTACATCTGGGATTTTTTAAGAGAATATTCCAAATACGTTAGATACCGTAGTTGTTGAAAAAGTCCCATTTGTAAGTATTTGAGATTCGTGAGATTAGTATATGAGATTAATGCAAGGTCGCTGAATTTGAACCCGGGACCTTTACCGTACAGTGGTTAACGTCGTGTCAACGCCTAGCTTTGGACCACTTTTTAAAATGTTTTTTGCTTACTTTCTTGCATATATTATTCTTTGTTTAATCTAATATTTTATCACCTCACACTTGGCATTATGGTCCTGATTCAAATTAAATTTATCCATTCATATTATTAGAAACAATACTTAACATTATTTAATCCAAGTTTTGTGAGGCTCAGAATAGGTACAGTAAGGAATCGCTGAAGTGATCATAAGCCGTCTTGTTCACTTCCTCACGAGCCCTAACTGCCTTATTTATCAGGACGATGTCTTATTGAGGATTCACTCTTGTCATCATCTTGATTTTTTCGAATCACCCAAAATCTTGGAAAAATGGTCGTTTTTTGCACTATATTAACTTTGGCTTATTCCGTTGTCGATGGTCTCCGTCGTACCTGGTTTTCTCGTCTAAATCGGAACGAAATCCGCAGTGTTTTCACTTCGTGAGGACACAATAGCTGAGGTGGTAGAGCAGCGGCGTATCTATCCGAAGGTCGTGGGTTCGAATCCCTCTCGTGCGTGTGTGTATGTGTCTGAAAAAAGAACAAACTCTTGTAAAAAATTTTACTTTAATACACTAAATCTTAAGATAATGATGTACAAGAAGTACATATTAAAATAAAAACAAAGCCAAAGATATCTCAAATTTCAATTTGTATTGTCTTGAATTTCGGTAATATGTAGTAATCTTATTTGTTGCCTTTCGTGTTTAATTTTTCCTTTACACCAAATTCAAAAATAATAGTTTAAACCAGTGCACGTTCTTCCTTTTTATTAAGAAAAATAAGTGTTTATTATCTCGACTCTGACTTAAAGTATTAAATTAACTTCGAATAAAAGTTATTACTAATTTAATTTAACTAGA
This sequence comes from Cimex hemipterus, assembly GCA_039619505.1. Classification (NCBI taxonomy): domain Eukaryota; kingdom Metazoa; phylum Arthropoda; class Insecta; order Hemiptera; family Cimicidae; genus Cimex; species Cimex hemipterus. Next base: position 20,630,722 of record CM077113.1, on the reverse strand, counting down.
AGGGAAGGAATGGAGGAAGAGGAAGAAAGGGTGAGGGAGAGGAGGTAAAAGGGAGGTGGTGAGAGGGACAGGGATTGAGAGGGCGAGGGAGTGAGGGGGTGTGAGATAAGGAGAGGGAGTGAGAAAGAGAGAGAGTGTGTGAGATGAGAGGGAGGGAGAGTGTTTGAGTGAGTAAGAAGGAGGGAAAGAGCGAGGGAGAATAAAGATAAAACATAAAAATTTGTAAAACAAATATATGTTAGTACATAAAACGTTGGTTCATTATATAAATTAATATGAAACTTTAGTCAGAAATTAAACATATTTCAGACAGTATGAAAAACATATAAATTAGTAAACATAATACACTAATTGTTCTATTGCTCCAAGTACTAAAACCGAATGAAAGTTACAAGTTTTGAGTGAAAGTTTGGCATACAAATTGTGAACGATTCATTGCCCTATGTTTTAACAATTTGGAAAGATAAATTCTATTATCCAACTCATTAATTTTGCCGATATGTCGTTTTGAAAAATGCGTAAACGACCCCAAACTCCGGCAATTATTTCCCATAAATCAATCGAGTCCGACGTTCCTTAGCGTTGTTCTAAATTTGTACTGTCGCTGGGGGCATGTGAGATTAACGAGTCAATGAGTTGAACTCGTTGAGCAAAAACAGAGAGTTGTGCAGATGAGCCTAACAGGTGTGCGCCCGAGTGATATCGATTGCTATGAGCCCACGCTGCAGTACACCATCACTCACTTACACCCTTTCTTTCTCCACCCTCACTTGCAAGGACGGCTGTATGCGTCAAATGTAAAGGGGGCACTGTCCGAACTGTTTTACTACAAAAACCTACAACAAATTTAGAAAAAAAATATATTTTTTTTGTTTATCGGGTTATTTAACTATACCAACGGCGTATTCACTTTGTGCTGAAATGAATATAGTTTTTAATATTTCTATTGTGTCTAGACTCTGTATCTACCATGATACGCAATCGTGAAACTAGATATTTATACTATCTACTACTAAACTACTTTCACTATATTGAGTCTAAAGTGATAGATTACTATTTTAATCACCATTTGTTTATGGCATTTCTGGCATGAGTTAAAAAAACGAAATTTAAGAATTTTATGAAACAATAATTACCCTAACATGGTAGACAAAATTACACAATACCAAGTTAAAAATTCTTATACAATAGTTCCAGTAAGTTTCAAAAACCATAGAACAAACCGATATTCAAGAGCCCAACAATGTTCCAGTTTTGGTCAGGTTAAAGTATCTGATAAAAAGGATATCGGAGACACAAATATTTGTATCATGTATGAGAACAAAATGAATTCTGGGTATTCTAAACTCAAAGATAAGAAGAAAATTTGAAGTTATCTAATATTGTAGGATAGGATCAAATTTCGTGTAGTGAATGTCCAACCAAATAAATTGGTCCATCAAAATAATGAATAAAAATTAAATTTATGGTTGTTTCCGATTACGGTGTCAGAACAGAAATGGTACTATACTCAAAAACAATAACAAATATATATCAATTTCACTTTTTTTATATTGAAATAATGACAAAGATTCTCGATTACTCATAGGAAGAACGAAAGGAAGGACCTACTTATGCTCAATTTACGAAGGTATTATTAAGTTTAAGAAGAGGCGGTTTTTGATGACGAAAGGACAGCTTCCGGGACAAGGTTGGAGTAGTATATTGTTAGAGTTTTTGGCTCTGTTGAAACTCTGAGTCAACATTTAAAAAAGGTCATAGTCCCTGACAGCGTTGGGATGAAATCTATCGTAAAAGTTTATATTCTTTGGCATGATGGGACTGTGTATTTTTCAAAGACATTTGAAACCATCTATTAAAATCTTGATTATGCAAATTTAGAGATATCATTAAGATTGTCCTGACCTTAAAGTAAGTTGAAAACTAAGGAGATAACGATTGAATTTTGTTTTATCATCTAGAAAATACAAACTATTCATGACTAAAAAAAATTGGTATACAGTTTAAATTAAAAATAAAGAAGCTACTGCAATTTAAAAAATCTACAAATAAAGTACCATCAAGAAAATAAATATTTTTAATAGTAATGATGCCAATTAATAATGTATACGATTTAACAATAAAACAATTAGCGAAAGAAAAAAACAGATGTTAAAATAGGATAGCCTTAAGTAAAACACATCCAACAAATCCAACTGTTAACCCAGAATGGCGTATTCTTATTCGGAGATTTTTTATTCAAATCAGGTCTTTCGATGGCCAGCTATAAATGTGCAAATGGTGCAGATGGAAAAACCCTTAGTCCATGTTCGGGAGCCATTTTGTAAGACTTTAAGGGTATTTTTTACATAGAGATTAATATACAATTTTGATTGATCAAAAATAATTGTAATTTTTTTATTATTACAATTATTTCAATAATGTGAAGAATTTAAAAATAAAAGGCACTGTAAGGGAAAACCAATGTAATTCAACTTATTTTTTTCTTATTTTTCAAAATTAAATCAGATGTTTTTTTACAAGCCCAGTTGAAGCAGCTACGTATGGTGTGGATTGTTTGCTGCCTCCCAATGGAATATCCTATGTCCTCCACCTTTTAGCCTTCCTGCACTTTTGCCTCCGACAGGTTCCAAAGTCCATCGCCTCCTTCTCGTTCCTTTCAATTTATTTGTTACAATATTATTAGCTTATACAATGTACGTTCCAAAAGTTTTTGAAGAATATGCATATAATGTTTCTATTATACATATAAATGTATTTAATAATTTCATTATTGACAGTATAAAACTGTCGGAAGCTCGGCGAAAACCGTACGGAAGTATTCTCTGTTTTGACCTCTTCCGAAGATCCTGAAAAGAACTACTTGTATCCAGCAGGTCGATCATTTATTTTCATAATTTCGTTATAGTTCTTTTCCTAATGATACCTGTCGCCAGGGTGCTTGCTCTTTTTAATTGCTCACATCGTGCAAATGCCGTTGGATATTTCTTTAATGAGCTATTATTTTATTGTTTATATTCTAATTGGCTATACATTTTTTTACGAAGGGTTCGCAACAGCAGAGGTCATATAAACCCCTCAGGATGCAGTGTTTTTGAAAAAAATCCCATTTGTAAGCATGTCAGGTTTGAATACAGGGCCGCTAGATTCGAATCGGGGACCCTTACCTTACAGTGATGCACACTGTGCCAAATATTAAACCTTGCGGCCACCGACGCCCTCTACAATTTCTTATTGCGGAATTATATAGAGATAATTATGAGTTAACGCGAGTTGACTGTGCGTAACAGCAAATAGACGTTTATTTGGATTGATTGAGGTAGGCGGCGTTGAGTGGACGGACAGTAATAAGTTTTGAGGAGAGAGTAGATAGTCAGCAGCAACAGCAATGTGCGGCCAACAATTCAATTAGAGAGTTTGGTAATCGATCCTAGGGTGCTGAGTCAGCCCGTAGTTTTCCCGAAAAGTAAATCAGCAATGACGGCCTCTTTATAGCTGTTTTTCATCAGATGCGAATTCTACGAACAACGATTTGTAAGCGTGTTGTCGGTCCGGTTCGGGGAATTGGCTTACATTAATGTTACACTTAATTGACATTACCTATTAGAAAGTCAATTCGTGGGAAATATTTTTGAGGCCTTTTACAAGCTAAGAAGTAATACATCATTTATTGATGTACAAGATGTTAGACGTTGGGTGAGCGTGAAGTCCAAAGAAGTGACTAGATTTCTTGGTTTTATCTCGGATAATTGCAAAATAATGTATTAATTGTTTTATTTGACTTTTCGTGTTGTAGTAAGCAGTAAGAATGAAATTTCTAGTGAATCGTTTCATCAAAATTTCAAGAGCCTACCATGAATTTTGGCAATTTGCCAATTCTGATAAAAAAAAATCCCTTATTTAGATATCAAAATATCCCATAAACGATCGTTAAGTTAGAGAAATAATGTAAGTATAGGTTAAAAATCAATCTGTTCAAACTTTAAAACGTCTCGTTGCTCTTATTTTATGATATGAGAGTTTTGCACTATTGGCAATTGACCATGAAATCATAATAACCGTTTTATAAAGGTTTTTATACGCTTGACTTAAAAGTTGTGGGCAAATTCTAATCCGTTTGCAGGTTTCACAATGCTAGTTCAAAGACCACCCATGAACGAACATTTTATAAATTTAGAATAAAATTCCATCAACCATTTTTACCATATAGTTTATGGATTGGAAATTTTTATTATAATTGTTTTTTGTTACACAGATAACTGTAATTTTGCCGAAAAAATCTTTAAGTATTTAGGTATATAAAAAAAATCCTTCAATCAAGAATGTTATATCAAATTCAGCACTTATTTCCATTAAGCGAAAAATAAAGTTACCTTTAAAATATATATTTCTGATCTTACTTTTTCCACTGGTACTTTTTCTACTGACATCGTCTTTAAAACCTCGAAAATAATACATTATTAAAAAGTGGACCAAATTTTTAAAAACATAGTCATAGACTGATATTTGAACATTCACATTAGAGAAAAAATCCAAAGTTAAGTAAACAACGATTACTATCTTTTACATCACAAAATAACTGGTAATCGAATAAGTAATATTGATTTTAAACTTGTCTTTCAACTCTCCATTTGCTATCTGATGTCACTAAAATAATGCCAAAAAATTAGATTTAAAAAAAATGGTTGGTCTATTTTATGTCCTGTTAAAACTTTTCATGTGTAGGTCCAGATTTCTTATTGGAAAAATTGGATACATATGGCATACGAGGACTACCTTTAGATCTTTCCAAATCTTCCCTTAAATAGGGAAAACATTTGTAAAAATAAATGATATTTATAGTAATAATATAAAATGAAAAGTTGTTTTCCTACTAAGTACTGCCTATTCTATTGCCTGTTCTAGGATCTATACTACCTATTCTATCTATTCTCACTGTGTATTAACAGTTTAATTAAATTTATCTAAACTATGCAAGTTATCATTTTGCAGATGCTTTTGTGGTTGACAATACATCTCTTGAGATATTACATAATAACATTAAAAAATACTATGACCAATAAATACTATTTCAAATCAAATTATTTTCTATCTTCTTAATAATGAAGGTTTATGTCTGAATTCAAATCCGCAAACGCAAGAATGGCAAAAACATGCTGGACAACGTTATCACTAGTAATATCAATAACTATGTGCAAGATTTTAATAGGTAATATTAAGCTAAAAACGTACAAATTTTCATAAATGTATTGGTTATTCAAATAACTCAAATTTGAAATTCAGTTATGGAAAAATATCTTAAAGTGCCATATGGCACCGTCATATTATTGATACAGTACGATATAAATATGCAGAGATAATTTTGTAAAATAATATATTTTGTTTGATTCTTTCAAAAATATTTGTTAAAATCTCAGATGAATTGTAATAAAAGAGGAAAATCGGCCGAATTTCCAGGCCCGGCTACCAGTTTAAATTATTCCCTTCGATCAAAGGTGAAAATCAAATGCATCTGTCCGACGATGTATGTTTCATGAGAAAATTAACAAAAAGTGGCTTGCAAAAGAGGTTCCTCTCCCTTTTATCAGGAGTTTTGTAAAAGCATTAGGGAAGCAAATGGCTGCAATAACAACTCCGCTAACATAAACCATCGACTCACTTCCATATCTACACAATAGGCATCTGAATTCATAACGCACAGCTCCATATTGCACCCTCGTACGCCCCACGGGTTCCGCAGAGTGGATGTCAATATTCCACTCCATCGGTCCTATATCAGCCTACTCGTAAAAATCCAACGACTCCTCCAAAGGTAAACACTCGAGGCCAACAGTTAACCCTGTTTTTACAAAAAGATATATAATATATAAAAATATGCTTTGATTTCCAAGTTTCTTTTGTTATTTCTCTTTTATTGAGTAAAATCGCTTATCAACTTTTGCTCAATACAAACAGTGATTAAACAGACGAACCAAAAATATGTTGTTCTATTATGCAATTTGCACGCATGTTATATATCTTCACTGAACTCAGATGGTTGCCGTACTTTATAGTGACGAATTCTCCCGTCCAGCATATGATTTTGCACTCATCTCTAATTGTTTATGATTTGCCAAAATATTTAAAGTTCTGCCACGTAAATATGATCTTGACAAATATTTTCTCAACACAACAAAATATTAATTTATTTCGCATTATAAATACGCCGTAAAAAATGTTTAAGAGGCATTATTGGTCAAAGGTCTATGTGAAGAAGACAGAAAGGAAAGGACAAAAATAGGTTTGTTTATTAAAATAAGATATTTAAAACGACAAAGTTTATTACCTAATTATGGAAAAATCATTGAGTACAAATCAAAAAACCGAAAATTGAGTGAACTTTTTAACTCCCTTAATACCGAATATTTGCAACGCTGGCATACATATGCAGTGCTTTCCATTTATCAACAACTTATGACCTGGGGTTCGTTGCAGTACTGTCCGCTAATGTGGGGCTTAAATTTTTTCTATTGGGTTTATATCCAAGCACTCACTTCCAACCTCATTCAGGAAGTCTTCCACAATATGTGCTCTATTGAGCCAGGCATTATCCTGCGTAGGCAAGAATCTCTCACTGATGTGGGGGCAAATGGTACTACATGTACTTCGATTAAGCCCTGTAAATGCCGATGTGAAGTTAGATATAGTTCTTGCAGAACAACCATTTCGTGATCGCGTCCACGGAAATGCAAAAAAAGCATTATTTACTGTTCATTTTGACTACAATTTCAAACGAAATAAATTGAGTGCTGCGTTTAATTTTTTCATTAATGTATTACAAAACAATAATTTGATTTCTCTCACATTAATTGATCCAGGAATCTGGTGAGTAAAGAAACATACTTCAACGAATAAATTATTATTATTTATTTATTTATTTTTATTTTTTTTTTTGCTGGGGCCTCCGACATCGAGGTCATTTCAGCCCCACACTCAGTTGAAATTCTATACACGTTCAGGCACACCATTCATACGAATACATACGTTCATACAATTAAACACATTCACACAGCACACTCATTCCGTTTGGTCGGTGGAGTACTTGATATTCCTCCAACGATCTACAATTAAACTAAGTTAGATTGGGGTCGATGAGGTACTTTCATTAATATTCCGCCATCGACCCCGCACACACACTCACTCGCTTTCATCGTTCGAGGGGCGATTGTGACGTTCTATTCACCCTCACCCCTCGCCATTCACACCAATAAATACTTGCAAACAGACAAAACACAAAGACACATAACACATACTATATACAATAAAAAAAAACAATTTCCCCTAAAAAGCGGAACACGGGACTCAGAAACTCGCTACCGTGCTCGAGGACTCATCTTAAATCCGGCGGCATGCCTGCACGCTCTCTGTATGGAGCTAAGGCATGACACGCCTCTATTAGGTGGGACACATCGAGCAACCTTTCTCTGCATAAGGGGCACCTGCGCGGGCTTTGGCCCATTAGCAGGTGCCCATGTGTCAACCGAGTATGGCCAATCCTCAGCCGGATGAGTATGATCCCCTGCCTCCTGGACAGATTCTCTGAGGGACATCTACCGGTCGTGCTCTTGACTCGCAATAGCCCCTCCGACAACCCCGCCCACTGACGCTGCCATCTTTCTTTTATCATATTTTTAACTGCGTGCTTAGCGTCAGAGGGCCTGATTGCGATGGTCCGATCTGAAGAGTGGGACGTACCAGCTTTCGCCGCCTCGTCCGCGCGTTCGTTACCCTCCAGGCCGACGTGTCCGGGAATCCAGACAACAACCACCGTTTTTCCGAGAGGCTCCAGTTCCGCGTATTTCTCTAGCAAGAGCACGACAAGAGCGTCGACAGAGAACCTGTCGCGTATAGCCCAGACAGCGCTCAGAGAGTCGGTACATACGAGCAAGGTTGAGCCCTCCCCGGTCCACACCGCCTCGAGAGCGTGCCAAATCGTGCACAGCTCTGCTGTGTATACGCTGCAGTGAGGGGGCAACGGCCAGGCGGTGGCCACTCCCTCGCTATACACAGCACACGCCACACCATCGCCGGTCTTGGACCCGTCTGTAAAAATCAGACGAAAACGTATTAATTTCTAAGTTCAAGGAACTTAGCCTTGTAGAGGTATGGCGGCGTACACGACTTAGGCAAGTTCGCAAGATCGTCGTGGACGAGTACGGCCGGAAAGGTCCAGGGGGTGTCGGCCGGTGCCCCACCCGAAGCACCGTCCCCAGCGCCAATCCGGCCCTCCCTAAGGACTCACCGAAGCGGATTCCGATGGGTCGCGTCCGCGATCGAAGTCTGTCGTAAACTACTCTGTACGGGCAGTGGAGGATTTTCATAGCGAGAGGGTGCTTCGGCTTGGCCAAGAACCCGGCCGCGTAACTGAGAGTGAGTTGCTCTCTCTGAAGTTCGGGAGGCAATACCACTATCTCGCAGCACAGACTGGCCAAGAGTCTGGTCCTGAACACCCCTGAGATTGCTCTCAGACCCTAGAAATAGAGCCTATCGAGCTTACTCAGGCGCGTTTTCCGGACCGAGGAATAAGCCATACATCCATAAAAGATCCTCGAACAAAGCAGCGAGCGGTCTAGAGAGGGTTTTGTCCCCCCTCAGTTCGAGGCGTGCCCCCGGGCGGATTCGGGCTTCTTGTAGGAGTATCGTCATCGGTACATGTTCTCTGACCATTAACTGCAGCATGTGTCTCTTATTATTTATACCTATGCAGTTCCATTGTAGAATAGACTGACGGGGAGTCGCTTTCTGTCGGTTTCTTTTTTCTCGTATTCGATCTGGGTCGACCTTTTTACCACCCTTTCTTCCTTCGGACAGGAAGATCAGGGCCAGCCGATGATGTTTCCGACCCAGACGTCATTTCTATATTCGTCACCCAATTAAAGCGTGACGGACGCGATGCTGTTGGTGCTACCGCCGAGGGTGGCGGTAGCTTTGGTGGGACCATGTTCGTCCCCGGCTTGTCGGGCTGCTTCTCACGGCCAGCCGCGACTCCCCGTGTCGGGGAAGTTTGGGAAGAGGATGTTACCATCCTCCGTCAGCCACCCTTTCTATTGCCCCCGACTTCATGGGGGGGGGGCTTTGGCAGCTTCTCCTTTTGGAGGAGGAGCCGCCAGGGTTTGCTCCGGGGCCCTTAGCCCAGAATCGGGACGAGCTGCAGCTTGGGGGTATGTCCCCTCGGTGCCTCTACTTTCAACCACTGCCCTGGCTTCTCGGAAGCTCATTTTGTCTAATACTTTGAGTTTTTGAATTTCTCGTTCTTTGGAGAGAACAGGGCAGCTGACGGACCGGGCCGTATGACAGCCCCCGCAGTTCCCGCAAGTAGGAGGGCTGGCGCACCTAGATTCCTTCGGGTGGGCTTCCCTACCACACTCGCAAACTTCCTGCGGGGACTTACACCGCAGGGAGATATGGCCAAACCTCTGGCAACGGTAGCATCTTTGGGGAGGTGGGATGTAAGGACGGACTTTCAATTTGTAGAAAACCGCCCTTATTTCATCTGGGCACCTCGGCGCGTCAAATGTGAGGATTAGACTCGCCGACGGTACAATTTGTCCGTTCCGGCGAGTGTTCATTCTCCTCACTTCCAACACGCCCTGGTCCCCAAGGCCGTCTTGAATGTCATCGACGCTGCTGTTCATGAGGTCACGGCATACTACCACCTCTCTGGAGGTATTCAACCTCTGGTGAGGGGTAACCTCGACCTCGTGGCCAGCAAGCGTCTTTAATGACAATAGTTTTTCTCCCAGCGAACAGTGACTATAAATTGTTATCTCGTAAAAAACTAAAATCCGTTTTATTTCTATAAAGCACCGTGTTTTCTCTAACACTAATGCCGAATATGTAATTACGAAGGAAACATATATATGAACACATATAGATAATGGCTGTATTAATATAGCCACATTTCATATCAGCAAAGGCCGTTTTTGTGTAGAAAAAATTGTTAAAAAACATTTATTGCGTTTTAATTTATTTTTTCCATTCCGTACATATTAATGTTTACTGTTATTGGCATTATTTTGCAAACATTGTGTTGACATCAAATGGTAAGAAGGTTGTTATTTACGCATGTTATGTACAATATTTTAACCTGTAATAAAAATAATTTCGCATTGAAAATACTGTGTTCAGATAATAAGTACCAGTTTGGATTTGAAATGTGAAAGATGAATAATATACCTTGGAGGGAGAACTGACGATCACAAAAGCTGTAATTAAACGGAAAATTTCGTAAGCTCGACCAGAATATTACCAGCAGAAAGGGAAATATGTTGACATAGAACTTTAAGGTTGAAAGGCGGGCATTCCATTCGATCCAGGCCGGATAAGAGGAGGTGAACATTAGCTGGCGGCATACCTGGGGATGCCCATCTTCATGAGCAGCGACATTGCTACACAACGCAGCTCATCAGCAGTTAGTCGTATTGTAAGAAAGACGGCCTTCATTAACTAGAATTCAGCGCAAATCACTTATTACACTGTTTGTCGGTCCGGTAGTGGGAACTCTTTTTTACACATTATGTATTGATTTTTAAACCTCTCTAATAAATCTACGGTAATAATTTATGTAGTTGGCTATATAAATTAAAGGTAAAAATTTTTTTAACAATAAATTTAAAGATATAAATATATATATATATATATATATATATAC
>CM077113.1:20589652-20601761 GCA_039619505.1 Cimex hemipterus | reverse complement strand
GAGAGAGAGAGAGAGAGAGAGAGAGAGAGAGAGAGAGAGAGAGAGAGAGACTTAATGTGAGGAGAGTGAAAGAAAATTAGTGTAAATGGAGAAAAGAAAATTTCTTCGACTTTCTGTCACTTCTGCCAAATATACATACGGATATCGCGGATAGCAGGATATGCATATCACATTGTAAAAATAAATTATATTTTTGCGATGAAAATTAATTAATACGTATAATAAACTTTTTATAAATATTGTTAATTCCTTATTGGTTGAAGCTGCTCAATTTTGAAATGAGCTGGCAGGTATGTAATGTGCCTTCCGGAATGGCATCCATTGGGGTTTTTGCCGAGAATGGGAGAAACGCATATAAGTAGTAGTAGAAAAAAGGCCGCAAGGGCAGTTGGAAAAGAACTTCTTTAAGTAAGATACTCACTCCTGTATTCGTTTCATTCAATTTAAATAAATGTATATCGTTAATGTAAGTAAGGTTAATTTGCGTGTTAGTTAATTTTCATTGCCTTATTTTTCATAGTTTAATTCGTGCGTTTTGTTTTTGAATTCTCTTACGTCGTCTATTGTTTAAATTCATTCAAAGAATAAATATTTTTGTATAAAGGAAAAGCGTGATTTAATATGATTGACTATTTATTCAATTGACGGTAAACTCCAGTCTCTTGTTTATGAAGATTTCGGACATATCATTTGTGACTGATAACTGTTTAGTAATGTATTCAATTACAAATACTTTTGAACAACGGGAGATTTTCGAAATGCTTTTATTATATTTATTCTCGATTGCATTTATTTGTATAAATACAAATATTGCGTTAATGAAATATGCTCATATACGTTGAATTTGTTATTTGAGTCTCTTGTTCGGGAAGTTGCCCTGTGGCCAACAGTTCTCCATACTGATATCTTCAAAGTCAATGAGAAGGTCTCGGGGGCACTTTCGTTTCCATCGCCTTGAAGAATTTTCAGACAGGGTTGAAAGTGACTGTCGTACAAATAGACTATTGTGCGTATTCAGTGATTGGTGACATATTTTATAACGGGTTTATTCAGTTTAGTTATATTAGTTCATTTACAAACGGGATTTGTAGTCATTATGAATAATAAGAAATCTAAAACGTAAAAAGGAGCACTTATAATTTAACGCAGAATTTTAAATTGGGTTGATTGGAGACGTTGGGAATCGGCCAGAGAGTTTTTTTGTCTTAGTTTTTTTATTTTATTTTAGGAAGGATAGAAAGGTGTCCAACGGGTCGATAGTAAATAGGATCATCAGATTTACTTTATCGTTTACTTGGCTTATGAAACATTTTATATATATTGAGAACTTCCATTGCAATGGAAAACGTATGTTGTATTGTTGTGTAATGTTGTAGTTCTTGTGATGCAATTATATGATAACCTGGAAGTATTTGCGAAGGTAATTTTTTAATAGTGTGTCGTATGTCAGACAGAGTATATTCTTTAGGAGGAGAGGATGTTGCAAGGAGACATTCAATGTTAAATTCTAAATTTGCTTTTCACAAATAATCATTCAATATCATTTTGTTTTAACTCTTCAGAAACTGATTTTTTAAAGGACCACGATTTGATTTTATCAAGTTCATTCCTTTTTCCTTATCAACTGATGTATCCAAATTATCGTAGAGGTTGCTCAGGGGATTTAATGATGACAAAAGCTTTCGCGGGAAAATGATAACACGTGGTCGAACCTAGCATGAAGATTGTGGTCGGAAATAACAAGATTTGTGTTTGCGGAGGGCGAGAGATCAAGTGGGTAGTAATTTGATGAATAAGCCTTATTAGAGGTTGCCGCGCCCCCAGTGTATCATCCCCTTCCCATCCGTACCGCCCCCGGCCACCGGTATGAAATTCCATTTCATATTGATAATTTCTCTTCCTCCCTGACACTCTCTTCCCGGCCTTTTACCCTCATCCTGATAATTAAAGAGGTTTTCCCGGGGAAAGTAATAATGTTAACACGATGGAGCCAGTTTCCTCACGCCTTGAATTTGAACCATTTCACTCGAGCCGTTTTTCAACTCGCTTTTCAATACATTTTATTTAGTCTATAGAATTTATTTTCTGCAGTATATATTATTTATTTTTTAATCCCGCGCACCTTTAAACGATTAACTGTGTTTTTATACAGAAAATAAATGAAGCCTTCCTTATCTCTATCTCAGAATATTAGATTGATCCCAAAGGACTCCTTCTCCATTATAGAGGTAAGATCTTGTTTATTCTCATCATTGTATATTTAGTAATACTGCCTGTTAATATTATCTTTCATAATTGAGAGCAGAATTGTAACTCAGATGTGAAGTTTTAATATTCAACCAATACATATTGTAAATAAAAAAAGGAGCGAGTATCTACACTGCATGTAGATACATCTGTACATGGATATGTCTTATGATGGCTATTTAAACACGCTCGTAAAGTATCAGGGAACGCTTATTTATTAATTTGAGGATCGTTTTTATTCGGAAACTCATTACAACCGCATCGCTTCACATGCGTCTTAAGAATCAATCGCGTCAATCGCGACGTATCGCGACATAAGCATCAATCGTGTCGCGTCATAAGCGTCAATCGCTTCGCGTCATAAGAATCAATCTGGTCGCGTCACAGGCGTTCTCGCGTATCTTTGATAAACAGTGAACCGTCGCACGGTCGAGGTAACACACACACACACACACACGCACGGGTGTGGTAACAATTTCCAGGTTAAACTTTCGGACTGACCCCAGCCGTAAGACATATCCATGTCAAAACAATAAAAAGTAAAATCGACAATACAAAAGCAATTGAATATTTGCCTCTAACTTGCATCTTATATTGAACGTAATCACAGATAATGGTGATAAGGTATGTCTTCTACCAAATACAACATCAAATGTGAAATCCCAGGCTTTTGACCTATTTTAAAGTTATTATCAGGGCCTATATTGATTACACATTGGAATGCATATTTTTATAGTTAATTCAACAATTACTATAACTTGTGGTGTTTAGAGACAGTCAGTTAATGATTACTGGGGATGGTGAGATGCGGTCTGGAGTGACGTAGCTTTTTAAAAATATTTTCTTTATCGTGCTAACGCTTCAATCTTTATTGAGATCACCTTCAGTGCCTGTGTAGGATGTGAAAAATGTATTTCTAGTATTGCGTAGATTCATTTTGCACGTCCTACATTTAAACCTACGTTTCACCAGACCGCACCTCACGCTCTCCAAATAATAATAACTACTAATAAATAATGTATCTTTTACATCGGTGGTATATATATATATATAGATTATTGAATGAACTAATTAACTGTCAAATATGCACCCATAAGCCTGATGATGATCTTAAAATGGACCGAAATCGTGTCAGTAAAAATTGATTTTTTTTTTCGTTAAGACTATACCGTGTTCCAGATTATTCGTGAGTAAAGAAGTGGTCGATATATCCAAACACTTTAAATTAAATGTAATAACTTCATATCTGTAAAAATTAAAGCTAGAAAACACGCTGGCGTGTGTGCACACACACACATACACACACATATATATAAATTTAGTTTTATTTTTTTGCAAAATTTAAACAAAAAAGAAATTAGAAATGAACCTAATAGTATGACAATAATTTTTTTAATAACTGTTTTTCTAAGAACATTTATAAAAGAAGTTTAATAATGAACTTATGGGGTGGAAGTTGTCTTAAAATCTTTGTGGTGTCATTTCAAGCGTTTAATGAAACATAACTTATATAAACTGTGCTTTGTTAAAGCAACCAACAGGATCCGTTCATTACCGAGTTGGCCAACGGCTTTTCAAGTGCTATTTAGTTTTATTACGTTGGTTCAACATAAGGTTAGCCTAGTTGGCCCAATTATAACGGACATTGTTTTCGTCGGACAGCCAAGTTATGAGCCAGAGGGCCAAGTTTGGTTAAGCAGCTAAAATTACTTGAGCAACTTTTCGTACAAATAAGCTTTCAGCTAGTTTCAAATCGTAAATCCATTTAAGTACTATGATTTGGAGTTGTTGCTTAAGCGAAATATTCCTGCTTGAGCCTTAGCCTCAAATGGTCAAAATGGAATAAAAGGGAGGAATATAATAGACCTGAAATGCTAGAAAATCTTTTGGGGCAATTGCCATTAGAAAAAAGTATTAGTCAACTGTAACCGGTGTCCTTGAGATGAAGTAAGAAGCTTTAGTGATTGACCAACTAACTGATAGGCGGATGGGCAGCAACCGCACGTGACTCCCAAGTACCGTAATTAGCAGCACCACACCTCATTCTCAGAAAACAAAATAATAACACCAATAGACTAGCTATCGGAATCTTCAATATATAACCAAAATTTATTGTTACCTTTTTGTAATGTATAATGCTAATTATAACTTACTTTCCTTAATTTCCATGTACACAAATTCCAC
The DNA here is from genome assembly GCA_039619505.1 of Cimex hemipterus. Lineage (NCBI taxonomy): Eukaryota > Metazoa > Arthropoda > Insecta > Hemiptera > Cimicidae > Cimex > Cimex hemipterus. The sequence continues at coordinate 20,597,330 of CM077113.1, read as the reverse complement.
TTTTGGAAAATATTCAAAAAAACGATTTACTAAAGCGGAAGCGCTTGCCAATTCGTGAATCATTTCATTAAAAGTATGCGTAAGTAGAGTTGGTAAATAAAAGAAAAAAATCAAAACCAGATTTTCCTTAATTGCTTAGCACGATCTATTTTTGTTTTTATATTTAACGTAAATTATATTTGTGATTATATAATGATGATTAAGTATATGCAGAGAAATATAAACAGGTAAATAGTTAAATTTAAATAGACCTACAGATGACTGTATAAAGCTAATAAGTAAGGTGTATATATATATATATTACGCAGGGCGGGCGACCAGGACCCGAGGGGTTAGAAGCCTGGGTTGGCCCGTACCCCATCCCTAAAAGGTCCGGGACCTGGTCGGTTCACGAGTCCTGCATAAACCTATTGGACTTATTAACAAACCCCAGGATTTTGGACCATTTTAACCTGGGGAGTGTTTTAGTTATGTCCTCTCCTTCAAAGGTGTCGAATCTTTCCCTAGCATACCTATCACATTCGGCTAGGTAGTGTCGAGCCGTTTCCTCTTTAGTTTCGCAGAAGCGGCAGAAGGGGTCTGGTAGGGAGCCCATTATGAAGAGGTGTCTTCTCAGGGGGCAATGGCCCGTCAGGATGCCTATCAGCCTCCTAATTCTCCTCCTAGAATTGGAGAGTAACCATTTCGCTTCCTTGGGTTTGATTTCCTTCAGAAACTCCTTCGATTGCCTGCATCCGGGGGACGTATTCCATTCCTTGAGGAATAGTTTCATTCTTCAGCAACTTATACTCTCTTTTGCCGTGCTTAAAGAGTGGGGTAATACTGGTTGCGGGCCGACAAACACAGTATTTGATCCTTCCTTGGCCAGGCTGTCCGCCTCTTCATTGCCGTAGTGTCCCTTATGAGCTGGTATCCATATAAGGGTTACCCTATTCTCGTACCTGGTAATGATCCTGTTAATGAGTTCAACCGTTTCCTCCACCAGTCTAGATGTTGATAAATCTTTTTGTAATGCTTTTAGACTGGCCTGACTGTCAGAAAAAATTTTTATGTCTTTTCCCCTTATCCTGTTAGCCATAAGTGTTCTGCAGCAGATATTAATGGCCCAGACCTCTGCCTGAAAGACAGAGGTGTTATTACCAAGAGGGGAGGAGATGCTGATCCCTAATTTGGGTATGTGTATTCCAGCACCGCTTCCCTTATCCTTAATGAGTGAACCATCAGTGAAGCATTCAAGGCTGCGGTGGTCATCTTCTGGTTTATAGTTACCGTCATAGGGAGTAACTACCTGAAAATACTTTTTCCCTAAAGGTGTTTTTACCTTTTTGTCGCTTACACCCAGTAGTTGGTTGTTGATCTTACTCAATAAGTATAAAATTTTCGAGTGTCCTATATAATTTCCCTTATGATTCCAGCTGCCTTCACTGATTAGTCTATAGCAGCTGGTTAATGCTTTAACCTTGACCTCAATATGTAGTGGTGTGGTGTTGGTTATCACCTCCAAAGCTAGGGTTGGTGTACTGGGAAAAGCTCCCGTCATCATCATACAACCCAGTCTTTGGAAAGACCTTAGCCTGTTAATAGCCCCTTTGTTTTCAAGCCCTTTCCACCAAACTAGGGCTGCAAATAAAAATCTTGGTAGTATAATCATGGTGTATAACCATTTGGCCACCCATGGTTTAATACCCCATGTTCTACCGACGATTCTTCTACACTGCATCATAGATATAGTGCCTTTTCTATGTATATTTTTGGATACGATTTACAATGGTTTTTGACAATTTAGAATCTATGCTTTGTCTGGGTTGTCAGTCAGCAGAGAAATATTTAATCATCTTAAAATGTGGATAAATTGAATTTTATGTTTTATGAATATTACTTAATTACTAGAAATCGTGAGTTGCTTTATATATTTGTAATTGTTTATAATGAAATATTGCTTTCTGTTCTTTATCGGTTCCTATACACCCATGTATATCGTGGGTAATTTGTTGTAACTCTAGTAATAAAATGAAAGCATTTTGCGATAATTCCCATAGCCCGTATTCAACAATCATCATATTTATATCTTATATTACATACATTTATATTACAATTAAAATCACTTATTTTACAAAAACCAATATCAACGAGCTCACGAGACGATGTGCTTATATTAACAATAATTATATCATTTACCTTTCTAATTGTTCACTTGTATGTATGTGACACATACACAAAAACTATCTTGATATTTAATTTAGTTGCAATTTGTATTTTGAGATTTTTATTGTAATAGTTACAGTTTTGGATGTGTTGGTAGTAGGAGGATTTAGCTTAGAAAACACTCTTAGAATGAACAACTATATTAAACAAAAACACAGAACATAATAATACACAAAAACATAATAATACCTTAAAACTAATTTCTACCTTCCTTCACCTTCGATCATGACGCCACATGCGGAAGCCGTGGTACTACATTCGGTCTTACATTCGGCCATGCTGACATAAAAGTCAACCTTGACTTTGACATACATACTTCGACAATTACATAATTAAACATAAGTATAACATTACAATAAGCATAAGTAACAAATAACATAATGGATTGTATATTATATAAACAAACGTAAGATAAAAAGTGCAAAATAACATAATACAAAACATTACCTAAATTGATTTAAAAATTATCTAAAATAGAAAACAAGCTTATTTTTTTTACATGTATTATTATTATTATTATCATTTATTTAGATAAGGCTTAATGTGGTCTGGTGAATGGATGCCCTCAATATGGATTACGTCCAACTTGAAAACCATCAACCTCACTTATAACAAATCTATCGTTTGGTAATATATGTTTAATTTTATAGGGTCCCTTAAATTTCGGTGATAACTTCGTATTTACACCAGGACAACGGTCGCGGTCAGTAATAACAACCAAATCTCCTTCTTTATATTGATTAGCTGCTTTTCTCTTATGGTCGTAGAGCTGCTTCTGGTAATCTTTAGATTTCTTAATTTGCACATTTGCCTCTTCACGTATAACATCCAGATCTCTTGTGTGCTCGATGCATTCTGCTAGTTCCTGCACGATTGGTCCAAGACCGTCTAAAGGTGTGCGGGCCTGATCTACTCCAAAAAGTAATTTAAAAGGTGTTGATTTCGTGGAGTTGTGTTTAACATTGTTCAGTGAATATTCTACCTTGCTCAGTTTCAAATCCCAGTCATTTGCACCGTTCAGTTTTCCTAAAATGGCCGTTAACACTCTGTTCACACGCTCGACCTGACCATTTACACGAGGCGTGGCTGTTGCCGTCAATACTGATGTAACGTTATGGTCCCTTAAAAAATTCATAAACTCAGCCGATGTAAAGCATGATCACCTGTCTGATATAATCCTTCTTGGCGGACTGTATGCTCTGAAATAGTCAGTAAGATGCGAGATAACTTCTGCAGTCATTACCGTACGGCAAGAGTATAAGCGAACAAACAGTAAACGCATCAATAACAACTAAAATGTATTTATGCTTTCGAAAAGTTGTTGAAACTGGTCCATAATGATCGATGTGGATTGTATCAAACGGAACGCACTCCTTAGGTATCTTATATTCTTTGGAGGAATCCTTCCTGCTTTCCCGACTTGGGCGAAAAATGAATGCATTTAAGACAATTGCCTATGTAATTTTCTTTTTCTATCTTCATCTTGGGAAACCAGTAGAGCCTGCTAATCATATCCATAGTTTTAGCAACACCCATGTGACCCATTTCATCATGATAGGTCCTAAAAATTGACATAATGAGATCTTTCGGAATATAAAATCGAAGTTGATCACCTTGCAGTTTCCTATATACGAGGCCATTTCGTAGTTCATAAAAACAAATCTTCTTGATTTTCTTAAAGATCGCGAATTTTCGAAATTTCCGGATCTGCGAGTTGTTTGACTCTCAGAGCAACATCTAGCTCATTTTCAATTAACATCAATACACTTCGACTTAATGCATCTACATGTTTCATTCGTTCCGACCCACGATGTTCAATCTCGAAGTCGAAGTTTTGAAAATCAAAGAGCCACCTTGCTGTTCTCGGGTTCACATCCTTCTTTGCCAATGTTTGTTTTAGAGCATTACAATCTGTTATCACTTTAAATTGAATGCCTTGTAAATAGCTTCTAAAACGGTCCAAAGCGTACTTAATAGCTAATGTCTCGAGTTCAAAACTGTGAGACTTTGTCTCTTCCTTGGTTGTCCTTTGACTAAAATAAAATACAGGAGGAAATTTACTATCTTCCTTTTGTTTCTGCATAAGTAAAGCACCAAACCCTTGAGAGCTTGCATCACATTGAAATTCTGTCGGAAGCGCAGGATTATAAATTGCGAGAACTGGTCTTTCGGAGAGTCTTTGCTTAAGCAAATCGAACGCCTTCATTTCTTCGACACTAAATTTAAATGCGACGTCCTTCTTGAGTAGGGCATAAATTGGTGCAGCAATTTCGGAAAATCCACAAGCAAATCGTCTAAAATATGAGGTAAGTCCTAAGAATCGCTGAACCTCGTGAACGTTAGTAGGAACAGGATAATTTATAATTGTATTAACGTTTTCCGGATTCGGTCTTATTCCATCTTTATTCACATGATATCCTAAATAAATAATTTCCTTTTGCAAAAAAACAACATTTATCCATTCTTAGTTCTAGTTTATTGTCGACGAGGAGTCGCATAACTTTCTCTAAAATTTGCAAATTGTCTGCAATTGTTTTAGTTGCAATTAAAATATCATCAAAATACAAAAGTACCTCACTTTTATCTATTAGAGGTTTAAAAATCGATGAAAGAAAACGCTGGAACTGCGCTGGCCCGTTACAGAGACCAAATGCATTTTTGTAAACTCAAATTGGCCAAACGGTAGAACAAACGAAGTGTATTTAATCGAGTCTTTGTGCATTTTAACATGGTAGTACCCATTTTTTAGGTCCAAAATGGTGAAATATTCTTTATCTTTGAGAGTATCAAGTTGATCGTCAATTAACGGTTAGGGAAATCTATCCTTCCGGGTAATTTTATTGAGTTCCCGATAATCAATACACATTCGATATTCCCCGTTCTTTCTCTTGACCACGACAACGGGGCTACTGTACTCTGAAGTGCTAGGTATTATAACACCAGACTTAAGCAAGTCGTCAGTGATTTCTTTCGCAACTGTCTTTCGTTGATTGACATCCTTCTTGCATTAAAGAAGAACGGCTGGTTATGAACAAGAAAAATATTCATTTTGTAATTTAAATTTGGTTCCGCTGGTCTAGGGGGGCTAAAATAAAATTTTTCAACGGTGTCAATCAGTTTCTGTTTGCTATAGTAGTCCAAACTAGAATCGATATTCAGGTTGTCATTACCTTCACAAACGTTAAAACTTCCGATATCAAAAATATCTGTTTTCTCCAATTCATTTCCAGAATTAAAAATGAAGTCTCTTCCTAATAATGCAGCAAAAGTTATTGATCCTTCCGGTACAACATGAAACATTATTTTACTTTTTACATTCTGGACACTTTCGGATTCTAACGTACCTACAACCTTTAAACGAGACATATTAACACCAACGAATGTATTTAAGGGTGGTGGTTGTAAGTTTACAAAGCCAGGTACACAGTTAGCTGATAATATTGATATTGGACTACCCGAATCCAGCAATGAGTTCATTTTGGCATTCATACTTATTTTCTTTGACACATCGTTTAATATAATTTCCATAATTACCTCAGATTGTCTCTCCTCGGATTTTGGTTCATTCTGGAAAATTAGGTTGAGAGTTTTATTACCGGACGTGTTTTTCATTCTGCTTGGGCAGGACGCGGTTTGGTGGTCCTTGGAGCCACATTCATAGCAGCTACCTCTTTCTCTCTTTGGTTTCTTACAGTCTACTGCTCGATGGCCCAAGCTTCCACAATTATAGTAATTCAATTGGCTCCTAGTTTTTTCAGGGGGCTTTGACATAAAACACACATTTTTCTTTGTTCCGTTTAAAGCTGCCGATAATCCGGACATGCTCCTACTCTTAATAGGTTGATAGAGTTGAAGATTTTTTTTTAAATTTTGCAAATCTGTCGAGCCATACAAAATTGTTTTGTTAAACGGTTTATCGGGAATGCCGTCTGACACGTACCGAATCAAACTCGCTTCATCGATGTTTCCCCTAGTAGCAAGCTCCTTCATTGCCAAAAAATACTCGTAATACTCTTCGTTTCTCTTTAGTTTCCTATTTTTTAGTAATTCATGAACATCTGCATCTGATAACTTTCGGGAAAATTCAACTAATAGAGCTTTTTTAAGAGATTTCCAGCTTGTTAGTCCTCTCTCGCTCGAAACAAAAAGTTTAGCTGGTCCAGATAAACTCTTTTTAGCATAAACTAGGCTCTGGAGGTCGGTCCGATCGAACATTTTAGCATGTTCTTCAAAATTTATAATCCAAAGTTCAACCGGAATTTCGTCTTGGCCATTAAAAACATCAATTACTCCCTCAAAATCCCGATATGTAAAGATCGGTTGTGCCGATTCGTTTTTTTTCTTAGGCTTTTTTACCTGCTTCTCAGGAGCCTCTTCTGATTTTGTTCCCATTCTGATCCCACTTCTGATTCTGTTGGTAGTAGGAGGATTTAGCTTAGAAAACATTCTTAGAACGAACAACTATATTAAACAAAAACACAGAACATAATAATACACAAAAACATAATATTACCTTAAAACTAATTAAAAACCTCCTTTCTTCACCGTGGATCATGGCGCCACATGCGGAAGCCGTGGTACTACATTCGGTCTTACAGGTGTTTATAATTTGGATTTGGGATTAGTAAGTATTTTATGAGTTTAGAAAGACATTACAGTATTCCTGAAGTTTCTTTTACACATACTGGCAACTTTATAAGTTTGATTAAATATATGTCTATTGAAATTTTTTTAAATGGTATATGTTTATATGGTCATACACATCATGTATATAAAACCGATAAAAAATGTAAAAAATAAATTAAAATGCGAATCCAGGTTAAGTAACGAAAACAAAACATTCGCACAGACTGGTAATGAGCCTCCGAAAACCCCTTGCTTCCGGTTGCTTTGGTAGAATTTGAATTCAATTGACACAAAGGAACCTACTTTGAAGCGGCCATGAAAACTTTTGAGAGCATTGTATTTCGATACAGTTTTAACTAAAGGTCTTCCAACTTAATGAAAGAGTTTCCCTTGTGGGAGAGCACGTGATGTTTACAATGGGCTTCCCTTCGCCAAAGTAAAAGGGTTCATCAACAAAAGGGCCAGCTTGTTGAGGAAAAAGTAGTCGTCGTCGAACGTTCACATTTTATCCTCTCATCATTGCTACGCTCGTATCTGGTACATAGATACGTTCTTGTAATATTTAAAAATGGAATGATCATGCTGGTAAACATGACAGGTAAATCAATATTCAACATTGACAACTTTTTGTGTTACACTTCTTTTTAGATGTGCTTACTAAAACAATGTTTTGTACAATAAGAAAAAACATAGCTCGAGAATACCATTTTTATTTTTAACGCGTTTATTTACGACTATCTATCTATTCACTAAATAATATATTTCCAATCAACATATTTTTTTTCTGTGACTTTCATTCTCGTTCTTGCTCTCTCTCTCTCTCTCCCCTCTCTCTCCCCCTCTCTCT
>CM077113.1:20533832-20561223 GCA_039619505.1 Cimex hemipterus | reverse complement strand
GACTTGATCCGCGTCTCTAAACTCTGTAACTTTCTTCCCCTATCTATTCGTCACGACCAACAGAGACCTCACGATAGAATTTATTGTTTTTGTTTTTGTTAATTTTCTCTTCTTGGCCGCCTTACTGGCTTACATTGTTCCACGATTTCTATTTATTTTTTTCCTTTTTTTAAGTATGTGACATCGTAGAAGGTTATTATATTGTACCTCATGTAAATTATTCATAGAGACACCAATCCCAGAATAAAGTGATTTTTCTATTATTGACCAAGCCATTTTTTACATCACATATTAACCAATACCATAAACAATAACCGTTTGTTACTATATATTTTCCAACAATGCTTAAATTATTTATTTTATTCTCACATTTATGAAATATATTGTATATTTTGTTATGGATACCCGTTTTGAGGAAATATGACATTTCCTACTAGTAATTCGTAAAATGACTAAAATACATGATCTATGATAACGCAACTGTTTCTTATTATTGACACATGCTCATTTACTACTTTTTACCGAACTGATACTTTTCGTTGCTTGAAATTTCTAATTGCTCAAGCAACAATAACAAATTCTCAACAAACTTCAATATGTACAATTTACATTTCCCAAAATCCTTGCCCATAAAAGAGAAGAAACTACTACTCTTTATAATCATATTAACGTCTCTCTGCGCGTTTAACGTTAAATCCTTTCTTGTTTATGTTTTCTTTCGCGCATCATTGTTTGCCTATATTGTGTATATATATATATATATATATATATATATATATATATATATATATATATTGTGTGTGTGTGTGTGTGTGTGTGTGTGTGTGTGTGTCTGTTCAATGTAAAGGTCTTTACTTTACTTTACTTGAAAAATTATTACACAGTGGAAAGAAACACACAAACGAAAAATAGAACTATTCCTCGACCCCAAACTATCATAATTCGAGAAAAATAAAAACCATATTGTATACATCGAGTAATCATTAGCTGCGGAATGTTATTGGATCTAAAATTCTCTGCAAAAACGATGTTCGAAAATAAATTAAATTTTAATAACCGCACAGGGTACTTCTAAATGCACTTAAACTCAATGCAAAACAACATAGCATGTTTATTTATTTCATTTTTAATTATTTTTTATGAGGATTCGCAACATTAGAAGTCCTATAAGCCCTCAGGGTGCCGGTTTTTTTGAAAAAAAAAATGCCCATTTCTAAGTACGTCAGGTTCAAATGTAGGTCCGCTGGATTCGAAACTGGGTCCTTTATCTTATAGTGATGAGCGCCGTGTGAACGTTTACACGGACGCCCCATCTCATCTTTAAAATGATACAATAAATTAGTTCAAATTAATAGAATTGATGAATGAGTTGGCTGTTCAATCTTTTTAAGTAGGAACTAATTTGACACTTTTTAGGGTTAAGATGAATTAATTCATTGACAATTCATCGCACCATTCATTAAAATCAATACCTCTTAAATGAAGGCACCAATACAATTTACTTTGGGCAGAGCATTATAAGAGATATGGTAAACGCATTTAGCAGGAAAGCCAAAAAATTGAGTTCATCCCAATCTCAGATTTAAAAAAAAAATGTTTAGAATTAAAAATTATAATATAACATATTATTGGAAACAATCTGTAATATTGCGCTAAAAACTAATCATTTCAAAATTTAATTATGCAGTATTAAATTTAGTTTTGGTACAAAATGTTTATGTAAAGTATGTAATAAATCCAAATATTATAAACATATCACATTGATAGGGACTCCTGGTTTGGTATTGCACAAATACAAACATCTAAAAAAATGTAAAAATGTAAATGGTTTGTAATTATCAAGAGTATTCGGTAGTATAGAAAACGTTTTACTGTGTTTCCATCTAGTATTCATTATTTTTACATTTATTTTTTTCTGGCTAAACTTTAATATAAATAAAAAGGGATCAACGCTTAAAACCGGGCACTGAGTTGAAAAATGCGACGAAACGGTGTTTTATATTCCTAAAACTTCTAAGGACAGGCAAAAAAAGTTTGGGGTGAGGAAGTCCTAACCTATAACGAGGAAAAGCCGGAGGGATGATAGCAATAGGACACGTAGCACCGACCCTCACTTTTAATGGGTTTAAAAAAATCTTCCAATGAACTTTACCTCCGTCTGTCCCGGCACTTCGGCCCGTCTGGAATTTCCATGTGACCCTTTTGGTCGGTGACAATTATACGTGAAACATTGTGTTAATTATTCCAGACGGGGTGGTTTTCTCCGTTTGATTCACGACGGGATCGCATGAGTTTCTACACTTTAGCCTCGGCTTTAAATGGACCCTGTTTAGTTATTTTGAGAAGCGGAAGCGGTAAACGATGTTTTAAGCAGCATCTCACATTAAAACCCTTTTCGTGCTAAGCTCTTAAAGGTCTTTCTTCAAAATAGAAATGACTAAAAGCATTAAAGCGCTGACAGTAAATAAATCACAAATTCAGATAGTATTGTTCATTTTGTCAAGGAGGAGCAGTAAGCACAAGTGCCCGTAAAACCGAAAGAGAGCAAATGTTCAAAAATATCAGCTTAGCATTGATAATATCAAAATAAAAGGTACGATTAAGTTTGCATGAAATTAATAGAATAGAAAAAGATTATTTCAAAAAATGAGATAAGCGTCTAATGCATGCTAACACCTCTCTCTAGTCAATAGATATTCAATTGACCAAAAACAATAGAGAACATAGAACATGACAAATAATTAGATATAAAATGGGCTTGATAAGCCAACGTGTTATCGGCCAAACTTGTATTCCTTATATCTCAAAGATGTCAAAATCAAAGTTGAAAGTGATAATGAAAGTAAATTAATATTACTAGTGTGGTAGTTCGTAACTTGCACAATATTGTTTCATAGTAAGAAGTACAAAAGTACAATATATAAGTTGTAAATGACAGGAAATTCCGTTTCATAAAGAGACAATACAATACAAATATTTCTAAAACACCCCTTTTTATTTGCACTAATTAATACAAATCTAAGACAGCCTGAATTATCAAAGTTTTAGTACAAACTTCCAATGATTAGATTACTTTTGTACCTGCATTTCTTTACAGTTCTGAAAGATTTACAGTATAGTAGAGATAACGAACAAATTGCTGACCGTGTGGCTAGACAAAATGTTACTAAAAGAAATCAACAGTTCAACAATCAATTTTGTCATTATAAGTTTTTTGAACTCAAAGAACAGTTGTGAATGTCATCGTACAGATTCAAATCGCTACCGAGGAATATAGGGTTACTAAAAGAAAACCCTACGAGAAAAGGTTGGCGCACATTCGACAAACCGGACTCTGCATAACATCGCATTGGTTGAGATGTGACATGCATGACAAAAGTCGTTTTACTGTTTTTAAGATCGTAAAAAGTGTGGTGAGTGTCGTGAACGTTCGCTTATTTCATGCAATTTTTCAATGACCAAATTCAATACGATCCATTTTCTTCGGAACAAAAGATGAAATACTGATTCCGTTTAGTTTATTAACCGTTAGTTTTATTGGAAGTAAACAGCAATAAAATAAAAGCCATAAGCAGCAACAGTATCCAGTTGAATTTATTAACTAAAGCAAACTATGTTGATTGAATCAAAAAATGTGTTTGATTTTTATTTTCAACTATCAATGAGCACCTCCTACAGAAGAATAAAACTGAAATGAGAGATAGTAGACGATAGAAGTCAATTGTTGGTCACAAACAATCTAAGAACCTTCTAACTAGCTTTGGAAGGAAAAGAGTAACGTAATGAATTAAACCATTCCTAAAGGCAGTAGGAAAAAATTGTGAATCCTAACAAGACATAACACAACAACGAAAGTGCAGATTCATCAAAGAAGTAGGAAAAATATAAACAATTCTACAAATAAATTGCGGTTCTACACTTACAGCTACAATTTTCTTTAACTAAAATATACATTTGAAAATAATGTTTTCTTCGTTGCCAATATTTCAAGTTTTAAGAACCATGTTCATTTACTGTTGCATTTCTATTTGTTAATGTGCTAGCTGCTTGCCTTTTGGCATATGTTTGTATGTTGCTGTTATGTAATTATTTCCGTTCGATGTGTTTCTAATTATTGAAGTTTGAGAGTTTTTAAATTCAATACTTTGTAGGATTAGGATCGTGGTGTTGGATATAGCACCAGCTTCGTACCTGAACCGAAGGCCCTGAGCAGGAAATTTCTGCTTTCTCCCCTTATAAAGTATATCGCATAAAAATACTCATTGTATTCGAAGACGTGGGCCGAGAAGGGAGTTTTTGTATAAGGGGAATCTGCCCTCCACCGAGAGGGTCTGGATCGAGATTTTCCAATTTCACACCTCCCTGGCTCCCGCAATAAATGAAACTGACTCTCTCCCGGTCCTTCTCGAAAGCCTAATGTTTCAGAAAGTCAACACCGGTGATAATGCCTTCATTCAACAACTCCACTTCGCCAATTCGCACCAAAATTCTCATAAGTAATCAGAGTAATAACAGGTTGAAAAAAAAAATAGAAAATGGGTTTAATTTATTTTTGAGGGTGATTTAAATAATTTACTGTCATGATGACAATTTGAACTGTTTGACAAATTGAACCTGGAAAAGAAAAGTAATTATTATTTTCAATATAGAGTTAATTTACGGTTTCGTTCAAATTACACCATTTCACTCTTTATTGATTCTTCTTCTAAACTGGCATGTATCAATGTAAATACTATAATTTAGAGCTCAGAAACAAAATAATTATTAACTTTAAAATATTAAATTTAGAACCAAGTCACTCAATTGGCACAGCTTAACACAATTTATGTTACATAATTCTGTGAAAAACACTTTGCAAAAATAACAATCCATGTCACGTACTTGCAGTCAACTGACAAAAGCGAGACTTAGTTTACTGGTCAGTACCGTGCTCTTGCAGCATGTTTAGGAAATAAAATAATCAAAAATAATTTCCATCAATGTTATATGTAATAGTTGGCGTCTACCTTCATTTATGTTGAAGCATGAACTCACTGTATTCGAATAACTGGAGCAATGAAACTTATCCCTCGCTGCTACTGATAAAACATGGGTTTAACTCCCTCCACATTACGATAATGAGGACAGAACAGAAAACTATTATTTACATTATCAACCAGAAACTTCCAACTGGGATTAAAGTAAAGAGAGACAGTAACTGCCTAATAAATTATCACCGATACTCACTACTACAATAGATGATATGTACAGTATGTTTGAATTCATGCAGAATTGTCCAATTGCACCGAAAAATCATGGGAAAAAGTTACAAAAACCTCCGTTTAGAACCGCACCGTATGCTGGAAACTGACGGATAGCAGGTGCAGTTGTTTGGCCTCGGTTATAACACAAATTAAATTCGGCGTTGTATTAGCGTACTAACCATTAGCCCAAGAATTTTTTCACGTCAAATTTGGAACCCAATTTCTGGTCGTATCATTTCAAATAGGATTACAAACTTAATTTTTAACTTTAATTAGTACACCTCAACCCCATATTTTTATAAAGTTCGAGCAAATAAAGTTTTTATTAATAATTAAGAAATGTTACTTTCATTTATCGTGTATTGGTATTGGTATTAAAACCTGTGTTGGTTCTTATGAATATTATAGCATTCTTACCGCATGTATTGTTACTGTTCTGGTATTTTGATACCAATTTTATTGAATGGGAATGTACGTTTTATTTACATTTGAAAGTTAATGTACCCACCCCACCTTCAACATTTCTATGGAATCATATGTGCTTTTGGTTCCTAGGAATGGATCTTTGTTTTAATTAATTGCTTAAGATTCACCAGATAATATTGCAATTCATGAGTAAATAGAGCTGCATATAATATTTAATTAAGGATTTTTGTTTCCTACTAACTTAGTCAACAATAAATTACATTGATCTTTGTATACATTTGCTGTTTCAAATTAAAAACAAAATGTCTTTAAAAACACTATTTCAGCAGTATTAGTATTTACGGGAGTTATTTTTCGTATGCATTTTATGTAAAAATATCAAGATATCTAAGCAAGATAAAATTTAGTTTGTTTTTTCTGTGATTTCTAACTAAATTGTTATTGTTTTTTCTGAGTAGACATTATGGTAATATAGTATGGTATTAAATAATCAAGGGTAAAGCCAGTTTGAAAAGCAAGAAAACACTCAGTTGATTCGTCATGATTTCTAGGTGTCAGTTTCGACGTTCCTTCATCTGGACATTGAAACTATTATTACTGCTTTGTTTGTGATATGGAGTATATTACATATATAACGAGGAAGGGTTTTAATCTCGTTCCTCTACCAACTCGGGAATTTATTCATAAACACAATGATTACTAGTTAAGTATTAATTAATTTTTTAATTGAGAAAAATAAACCTTTTTAGAAATACGTACAAACCGTACTTTCACCGTTTTTCGACATTTATGCACACGAATTCCTCGTTAAACCAGTGGTTCAGCATCACTGGTTATTTTGATCCACGGACAAGGGGATGTTTAAGAGGTTTGTTTAATATTCCAAGAAGTGTGCTGGATGGAGAGGTATGTTAACAATTTGCTGCGACTCAGGTTTGGAAAAAAAGGCGTGAGTCCCCCTTGAGGCTGGGGCCCTTGTTTATAATGTAAATTCGCCCCCCGGTGGTCTTGTTCCGGTGAGGACAAAGTGGAATACGAGGCGGCCACGGTTGCACCAGCCGTGAAACACAATTTCACACGTAATGAAATACAAACATCCGGCCTAGGGTTCGTCGCGTGACGACGACGCACCGTTTGAAAAGTCATGCGGAACGAAGAGTACTTTCAAAAGGAAGGATTTTTTCTTCCAACCCCGAGTTTATTAGCATTTTAATTGTGAGAGGGAATTGGAGTTTCATAATTACTTGAGGATGGAATAATGAATTACTATAATATCGTCTGTCGAAGAGACATTCTCTTGATGAATTATTACAATAATCCAATTTGAGATTGTTCCTGTGGTCTGCGTGATGAAAAATCTGAAATTCGGTCGTTGCCAGTCATTGATCATCTCGGTCTGACATTCCAACTGGGTTGGTATGTTTTTTGCAACTGTGCCCCTGTAAATGTTTGGTGTAAGGGGGAGAAGGAGATAGAGAGAGAAGACAGAGAGAGAGAGAGAGAGAAAGAGAGAAAGAGAGAGAGAGAGAAATAGAGAGAGATGGAGCGAGAGAGAGAGGAGAAGTGTGAAAAGAGGGGGAAAGAGTGAAGGGACGCACGAGAGAGAGAGAGAGAGAGAGGGAGAGAGAGAGAGAGAGAAAGAAAGAAAGAAATAGGCAAGAATATTGAGGCTTCATCAGTACAAACGATTAAGAATTCGAAATTGTTTGTGAGAAGTTGGCTTCAATAGTTCGTGTTTCTGCCCGTGAGTAGGTTTCTTCTGCTATCACTATGCAGACATAATTGCGATTATTCAGTAACCATAACAGCATCCAGTCTATTCTAGATTTCGCTGCACCATATTCTCCTGAGTTGCTGGTTGCAGGGTATTTATTTAAGTCGCCTCAAAGTTCTCTACTATTGTTTTGCTTGCTATTTTGTTTCATCCAACTAACAACTATGAATCGGTTAATTTATTTAAAATTAATAGAAGAGTAACATATAAATATCCCTATTCAACTTTGCTTGGTTTTCAATGATAGATTGGTATAGTGAGCGAGCAGTAGATCGAAAAATGGACAGATTGATAGATAGATAGGGTAAAACATATTGAATGAGAAAGTAGAATTGTAGATGAATGAAAGTACTTCAGGAAAAATTCAAGATAACTCCATTCAAGATAGGAACATTAATGTACGTATGGATACTCTCAGAGCCATTGTACTGTCGACTTGCTCAGATAACACAGAACAAGCATAGTCTTTATATATTACAAACACCTTATAGGAAAGATAAAGGCATACTTGAGAATTGTTGCAAACTATAATGGAAAAATTTGTTTGGACACGTGAAGCTTAGAAAGGTTAGAACTCTGTTCGCAGGTGCAAAAGTCCGTGTTCTGAGAAGGATCGTCGGTCTGTTGACAAATGATGGAAATATTCAGATCGATGACATGCCAATTGCCTAATTTAGCGACGGTGTTGCTGCAAATATTAAACACCAGGGACCCAAGAACGGTGTGATCGAAATTCTACGACAATAAACAATAAATTCATTCAACAATATTTAAAAAATCATCTTTTAAAGTACATGTAGCGCTTGTTACTAATAATTTTCATACGTACAAACGATATTTAAATTTAATAAATTAAAGTCACAGGTATCAATATATAACCACGCTTTCACAAACAATTCAGTCTTCCTTGTAGGCAAGATATATGCATTTAAATAAGAATTGCGACTTTACTAACAATTGAAAGACAATAATGTTTATGCCGGTTTTTTGAGAAAATAATGATATATTGAAAAGAAAAGGTAAATTATTTTTATTAGATATTTTTTGCTTATTGTTGCATTATATTTCGGTATGCTTTGTAGAAGTTGTATGTAATAAAAAAAGACAATTCACAGAACAAACGTTTTATTAAAGTTAGGAATAATTAAATAAGTACAACAACGTAAATAATATAAACAAATGCATTAAACAAAATACGTTTTTTATAACAATACGTTTTTCAAGTATTATGTACAAGTAGTGTTCATAGTACTATTATTAACTATCAATATCTACTAAGGTTTTATAATCATGCTTTTAGTGTGTACACCACGGTCACGCCTCTTTTTATCCAAACAACATAAGGATTTTTTTTACATTCTATAGTGCGACATACCAATGTAATTATGCATTTCTAGAAAATGTTAGTCCCAGTCGAGTGTTATGATTTTGTATAGAAAAGAATCTATATCAGTAAAAATTAATGTATTTTTCTCAATTCAACATTTGGCCACATTGCCTCATAATTGTTATTATCGGTAAAAATGAGCGATATATGTGCATAAACGGCAAGGAAACAAGATAATCTTCATCTATTTCTAAGATACTACCGTAATCACCGTCTTAATTCATTGATATTATTTTTTTACACAAAAAACCGAACATTTGCCTATTTACAAAAATTTACTTGATGTTATTGACGCAATGTCAAGACAGCCGTACCGACGCCACATGGACTGGCCAACAGGCCGAAATGGGTTGGGACGTTAGTACGTTAGCCTATGGGCGCCTTGTTGAAAGTGTGAAATCAGTTTTTCTTGTACGTAGGAAATAGCGTTTTTTATCATCGAAACATCTTTTTAAAATTAGAAAATCATCATAACTTTGATATTATGTATGTAAGAAATAATTAAGTATGTACTGTAAGAAATAACGAGTTTCAGAAATACATGTTACGTTGGTCGGGGACAGCCCCTGTACTCTCCTGTTAGCACTAACAAACAGAGAGACAGGGAACATTCAAAATATGCCCAAAATAATGTTGTGTGTATATATATATATATATATATATATATATATATATAGTTAAAATATTGCTGAAGTTGATGTAATGCTTGTTTTGTTTCAGGGCTACGGCCAAGTTGAGTCTGGGAAGTTCGCCACATCGAAAGAAACGACTCACCGGGGATGGCGACGGCTTCAGTCAGGCTCTATCCAAATATCCGCCCCCTATACCTCCTCCTCTGCTCAGACGTCTCGGATCCAAGGAAATTTCCGGCCTCGGCAAGGTAAGGCACGAAACCTTGGGAAACGGTTTAAGCCGCAATCTGATAGGATATTTTCACCGTTTGAAATAGTATGGAACATCCCGCCCGTATTCCAGTCACGACGGCCACTTTCCATAACCCATTTGCGGACAGTCCAAGACGGGGAATCTTGTAAAAGATTCTTGTAAGGACACAGGGCCACGTTTCGGGCATGACCCCCCCCCCCCGTTATAAATCAAAGAACGAAGGGACCGGTCTGCCGATTGCTTGACCCATGTCCCACTCCTTTCACTTTCAGAATCAACATAAACAAAGTATAGCCAATTTAGGGAGGCGTGATACACATTCCACATTTTAGGGAGGTGTGCCCATTTGAACACACGTTAGCATTATGAACATTTACTTTACTAAATAAATTCACTGATTTCATGGTCCACTTGACCAATTGATACAATTAAATAAGGTTGTTTTTTAGTTGAGAAAAAAAGTCAACTGCACGAGCGAGATTCGAACTTATTCGTATAGTAGCCGATATTGATAAAATTATTCTACTGTAGACAGTATACGAAAAAACGATAGCACTTATATTCAAACTTCACAGACTAGGTCTCTCACTGAAATTATAAACTCAATAAAAAAAACATGCTTACAAATACTGTGGCTAACGTTTGGTGGGTAAACGGTCTAACACAGGAATTAGGAAACGGTCTAGGAAACCGACATGGGGGTAAGGCAGGTCTTTTCCTGGTCCTCTTGACCAATTAATTAATACACCTCTCCGTGGCCATTTCGTTTTTCGTCGAAAATCCAATCCGAGTACACGATATTTGAAAAATGGCAAAAAGGAGGGAAAATTCTAAAGGTGGTTTTGTTTAGGAAGCTACTCATTGACATTCTCTCTTTAATCATTTCAGAGGTCTCTGTTTCATATCATTATCAGCCATCAACGGGGTAATTTTGGTGAATTTATGCTTGTGTGATCCAGCAACTTAGTCTGAAAACGTTTGTAAAAGGTTTTGATAAAGGAAAAAACCGTTAAAACGTAAAGTTCTCTGCATAATTATTGTTCAAATAAAATGTTAAATAACAGTACATTGTTTATGTCTTTGAATTTTTAAAAATTTAGTCGATTCGTAAACTTGACCCCTTTACATTCATACAGATATGAGTAAGCATGTATATTTAGAACGATGTTTGTTAAGTAATTTTTTTAATCGTATATGCAGATTCTTTGTTATTCTTCTTTCATATGTTAGTTCAAAATTGTGCATTTTTAAGATGGAGGAACAGGTATGTTCTTAAAGTATCGCCTCTTCTAAGGTTGAAATGTAACAGTTAGTAAAGGAGACCAGTCTCTGTGCACTCTCCATTATGCGCATCTTTTTTCCGTTTGTTATAAATTTCCAACAACCTCGCAAATATTGAGATGGAACCTAGTACGTCACTATTTAAATGCCTCGTTAAAAGAACACATACATTTTCCAACTGAAGTCTTCTCTGAAAACCGACCTCTCGACCCAACATCTCCGGGGATTCCAACTTGAAAAAATGACCATTCTTTGTAGCATGAGGGAACAACTCTGCGGTCAACTTGTGAATACAATCCAAAGTATGTTGGTTCATTCTAATAAGATTTCCATTCTTTGTTTGTCCAACTATTAAAATTATTTTGGAGCATTATTATCGAAATTATTAAAATGAGAAATCATTTAGTACTCTTGAGGGACAGCGGTGTCTGCATAACGATTCACGTGAAAGTAAAAGGCGTTTTTTCATTACAGACTCATCAGTGAGTCCCCTCGGTTCCTCGGCCTACTGTTCGATAAGAAGATGAGATGGCAGGCACACATCGACACCGTCGAGGTCCAGAGCAGGAAAACCCTCGCACTGTTGATATTTGTTGGTCACTTTAAGTGGGGGGCGGTCAGGGAGGCTCTGCTAAAAAATTTTGA
The DNA here is from genome assembly GCA_039619505.1 of Cimex hemipterus. NCBI lineage: Eukaryota > Metazoa > Arthropoda > Insecta > Hemiptera > Cimicidae > Cimex > Cimex hemipterus. The sequence continues at coordinate 20,549,582 of CM077113.1, read as the reverse complement.
CTCTTTGCTTGGCTCGTAATCTTTTATGGATGCATGGCTATTCCTCGGCCCGAAAAACGCGCCTGAGAAAGCTGGATAGGCTCTATTACCAGGGTCTCAGAGCAATCTCCCGAGCGTTCAGGTCCACCCCCTTGGCCAGCCTGTGCTGTGAGTCTTGCCTCCCGAACATCGTAGAGAGCAACTCACCCTCGATTACACGGCCGGGTTCTTGGCCAAGCCTGAGCATCCCCTTTCTATGAATATCCTCCACTGCCCGTACAGAGTAGTTTACGACAGGCTTCGATCGCGACCCCTCGGGATCCGCTTCGGTGAGTCCTTTGGGAGGACCGGATTGCCGCTGGGGACGGTGCTTCGGTTGTGGATCGTTGGAGAGGCTCTTGCGAGTCAACGGCGCTACCGGTATATGGCCCTCAGAGAATGAGCAGGAGACAAGGGATCGTTCTCACCCGACTGAGGATGGGCCACACTCGGTTGACACATGGGCAACTGCTTATGAGGTAAAGCCCGCGCAGTTGCCCCTTATGCAGAGAAAGGTTGCTCGATGTGTCCCACATAATAGAGGCGTATCATTCGTTGCCCATACAGAGAGCGTGCAGGCATGCCGCCGCATTTCAAAAGAGTCCTCGAGCACGGTAGCGGGTTTCTGAGTCCCCTGTTCCGCTTTCTAGGGGAAATTGTTTTTTTTTTTTTTTTTTTTTTTTTTTTTTTTTTTTTTTATTGTATATAATATGTTTTATGTGTTATGTGTCTTTGTGTTTTGTCTGTGTCCATGTATTTATTGGCGTGAATGGCGAGGGGTGAGGGTGAATATAACGTCACCATTGCTCCTCCAACGATAAAAGGGGGTGGGTGTGCGTGCGGGGTCGATGGCGGAATATTAATAAAAGTACCTCATCGATCCCAATCTTGCCTAGTTCAAGTGTAGGTCGGTGGAGGAATATCAAGTACTCCACGGACCAAACGGAATGAGTGCACTGTATGAATATATTTAAGTGTATGAACGTATCTATTTGTATGAATGATGTGTCTGAACGGGTATAGAATATAGACTAAGTGTGGCGCTGAAATGATCAAGATGTCGGAAGCCCCAGCAATTGAAAAAAAGAGAAAAAAAAAGTTTTTTAATTACAAGAGATACCGTTCACTCATGTTATTTTTTTAAATTCCTGGTCACTCTCGTTGGGAAAATATCGTGCCTTTCGTTTTTCCTGGGTCTCCAGGGTAGACCACTTTTTTCCCGTTGTCTTCTATAAACACCGACGAGTATAAAACCAACAATTATTCGACGTTTAACCTTCTGCTTTACGTGCTTAACTACATTCCCTGACAATCTACCTTCGACAGCCGAGGGAAAAAGCAAATATTCTAATGAATGCAAATATAAGTTTTCAACTGTGTCGATAATTATTGCCGAAAGAAAATAGAAAAAACGCTATTTCAGGGGCAATTGTTTGTAGGTTAACAAGTGTGTGATACGATTATTAGTTGATACGATGGTATTAGTGTAGGTTTGTGAGTTATTGTGATATTTGCGGTAAAATCTTTACTACTGATGATGGTGAGAGTATTAGTTACTTAATTACTTGTTTCCCAGTAGATTTTTAATTAATTTGCCTTTTTTAATTGTCTAATTTCGATTTTAATCCATGTTTTTATGCTTGTTTGGTTATGATTTGTACGGCCTATATTTTTTAATTTGAGTTCAATCGTACAAGTTAACATTATGTGGATGTAATTTTTATTGAAATGGTGGCCTTTATTTTATTGAATACTGCAAATTGCTGAAATCTTAAAAAGAAATTCAGTTGTTAGGCGAAGCTTTCGACTTGTTTTGAGGGCATCAGCAGTGCAAAACTATATTAAATATGTCTAACTATTGATATATTCAATTTTTAGAGGCGATTTCAAATTTCATTTCATTCCGACTCAACCTTAACATTGCCATTCAAAAGTTTGGCAGTTACAATTGAATTTCCTTTTATCTTCAAAATTATACTTTAACCGAAGTGATCGTAAGGGGAAAAATGGTCAATACCTATAACGGTAAAAGCTTTCATTTTGTATAAGTTGCATTATTTTTTCTATCTACTTATTTGAGGACACTGTAAAAAGCCCTTAAAATTAATTAAGTCCGACGGCAAGCTTACTGCGTGTCGTTCGACTCTTTCCCCGGCACATACTTTAAACTTCCACCTTCCCCAACTATCTCTAACCACCAAAGAGGAATTGAAAGTGGCAAGAGAAACCTTCCCTGAATGGCAGAAGGAAACAAATAAAATTAAAAAAAAACGGATAGGAAAAAGTGAAATACTGTAAGCAATGCGAGAAAATGTTTAGGTTCAATGGCATCCACCAACATACTTTCAAATATGAATTAACTGGTATCACTATTATCTTTATCATTATTCTCCTGTATTAAAAAACTGTAACAATCTGTTTAACATCATAACATAGGTTCTATTACGTTTAACAAAGATTTGTTTCTATGGATAAGGGAACCTGCCATAAATCTCGTTTAAGAAACAGGGGTGAAATCACTTATGTTTTCCCATTGACGGTATTAGGGTTCTTTCCCTGCTAATAAATTGTTTAAGCACTTTCTTTTATAGTGCTCGTTTAGTGGCACTTAGCTCTTCCCCAGACCGGGCCGGGGGCAAAAACGATAATGCGAACAACCCTTTCTCTCGGAGCAAACAATTTCACTACCGTTTCGATTGCATTCAGAAAAAACGGCTGTAAAAAAGATTAAAAAAGGCAAAGGAAAAGCCAGCGGAAGAAATTTAAAGGCCGTTGAGAAGAGTTTGTATTGGATATTAGCTGAAGGAAATTAATGCCCGGCTTCCCACCGAGTCAAGTAACCGACCTCACTAATTACTCTCATTGGTTGGTAACTGATCACTTAAAGCTCTCTTGCCGTAATCCGGACCATTATTATTGTTAATCCGATCCGGAAACGGACGATTTAATTTCTCTCCTGGCTTGTGAATGGCCATTGGTTTTCCTATTTTCTTGATATAGATATCCTTAAGAGTGGGCATAATATTTAATTATTTTTATTTTTATTTTTTAAACAACTCATGTTTAAAAGACATGGAAACTTGTCTATGTTATTGTAATTACAATACTAGTGATGTTTATTAGGTGACATTAGAATGGATAAATAGTAATAATAGTTGTTCAGATATCGTGAGATGCGTTCAGGTGTGATGTACGTTTCAGAAAAACATTTTCTTTATAGTGCCAACGTTTCAATCTTTATTGAGATCCTCTTAAGGGCCTGGGATTTAAAAACATTGTTTACATTTAACAAATACATTTATGATGTGGAAAAGTGAATTTATAGAATGGAAAATATATTCTATATTCAGTCAAAGTATTTCTACTCACTCAAAGTGTTTGTCTTCTGTGTACTTGTGCCATTCTGGCCTGCCGTGTGATGTTGTACAATAATTATCGACCAAAGGTATAAATTATTTAGTGTTTAATAGGGTTTAATGTTTTTACTCCAAAATGTACGGAAAGTATTTTAATAATTAATACTTATTTTGGAAACGACTTAAGGTAAATATTTGTTAGGTATAATGAAGAGGGGTATCACGAATAATTATATTGATTAAGTATTCAATCACGATCAAACATCACAGAGATGTATGTTCAGCACTGGTATAGCCTACATAACCAGATCAACTAACTGAGATTGATCATACGCAAAGACTCAAAGCTCCCGTAAATACATCCTATTCATGTAGGGGCTCCCATGTCGATTTTAACCATAACTGTGTTAAGTAAACTACATATCATTAATATACTGTCGGAGAAGCCCATTATAATTTTAGGATTTATTAAATCCAATCAATCATGGTAATTGGGCAGCGGATTTGTAATGAAATTTATGTACTCCTAGTTTCTCATTGACCATGGCGTACAGCCGAAACTCGTTTAATTGACATCAAAAAGTCGCAAGTTGGAGTGCCATCAAATACACAGATATAATTATTCAGATATCGGGAGATGCGGTCTGGTGTGATATAGGTTTCAGGAAAACATTTTCTTTATCGTGCCAACGTTTTGTTCTTTATGGAGATCCTCTTCAGAGCCTGGGATTTGAAAACATTGTTTACATACAACAAATACATTTATGATGTGGAAAAGTGAATTTATAGCGTGGAAAATATATTCTATATTCAATCAAAGTATTTCTACTCACTCAAAGTGTTTGTCTTCTGTGTACTTGTGCCATTCTGGCCTGCCGTGTGATTTTGTACAATAATTATTGACCAAAGGTCACTAATCTCTACACATTTACCTATATATATTTTACCTATACCTATATTCTATTAATTCTCACAATTATCACAAATTATAGTGGTCAATAAAGTTTGACCATAGTAATTTTAGTTTAAGTTAACATCGACAGAGTTTTAGCAGCAAATTTCGATGAAGAACTACTGAGATTAAATAAGTGATTGCAGGTATGCCACAAAAGCCAAGAGTAGCTCTGCTGATGTACAGAGTTTCAAGCCCTCAATGGGAATGCATTAAAGCTATCATTTGCAAATAGCACCGCGATATGAGTAACCCGTCCACTTCACTTTTTTTGCTGCAGGGTGGTGGTCCAGTGGTAGTGTCGACGCGCTATATGTTGGACAAACAAAGAATGGAAATCTTATTAGAATGAACCAACATACATTGGATTGTATTCACAAGTTGACCGCAGAGTTGTCCCATCATGCTACAAAGAATGGTAATATTTTCAAGTTGGAATCCCCGGAGATGTTGGGTCGAGAGGTCGGTTTTCAGAGAAGACTCCAGTTGGAAAATGTATGTATCCTTTTAACGAGGCATTTAAATGGTGACGAACTAGGTTAAATGATATCGTTTGATGTGGTCAGGTGTGATGTAGGTTTCAGAAAAACATTTTCTTTATAGTGCCAACGTTTCAATCTTCATTGAGATCCTCTTCAGGGCCTGGGATTTAAAAACATTGTTTACATTTAACGAATACATTTATGATATGGACAAGTGATTTTATAGAATGGAAAATATATTCTATATTCAATCAAAGTATTTCTACTCAATTAAAGCGTTTGTCTACTGTGTACTTGTGCCATTCTCGTATGTCGTCTTGATAGTGGTAGTGAGATTTTGAGTTTTATGTTAATACATGTTGAATTTTGAAGAGATGGGGAAGTGAGATGGTATAGAAAAGACTTCTTTTCACTTCAAAGAAGCCGACGCCTTATACAAAATTGTCTTCTCTATAAAAATCGTATAAAATAACACTTTTAACTTCAGGGATTTAAATGACAGTAAAATGAATAGATTAAATAAAATGCCGGCGCAAAAAACAAAAATTCAGTCAAAGGCGACAAAGCGAGAAACAAAATCACCTTAATCGAAAGAGATAATAATTTAAATGCATTGCCCAAGGAAGACCACCGCTGCAAATTAGAAATCATACATATAATTGAAAATGAAAGACATAGGGTGCGTTTCAAAACTACATACATCGTGAAAATACCGATTCCGATCTTTTTGATTTCAATTCAATTCATATCTTCGACGATACGGTTATAATAACAAACATTTAAGAGGAATAATTCCGCATGGCATAGGTTTTCAATATTTTTATTGAATTCATTAGGCTATTAAAAATTGATTCAACCTGATACCCGACTATAGACTTACTGGATTATTCATTGCTAAAAATCATGTGAAAAATGTATGCTTGAATATCATAGTCACACTTAACTGCCTTAACGCCGTACTTCTTATTCAACTTTTCTTGGAGAATAGTTCTATTCACCATCGTTAGTAAAATGGACTATTAAACTTGTTCGATTGAGAGTTTTGAAAATTATTTATTGCCCTATAATTCCTTTCTATCATAACATCCAACATCATAACATATCATCCAAAACAAAATATACCTAAAATGAGAAGGCTGGCGTCAACAATGAGTAAAAGTATGTATGTGATTGTAAATATCTACTGATTGTTGGTCTAAACTAAAAGAGTTGGCTAACATTGTCTTTAAAAGGATAAATTAAAAAAAAATGAAATAGTATTACTTTTGAGCCATATTCTGTCTTCTATTTTGTTGTGGCATAGCATTGCGCTGGCTTAGATTTTTGCCGGTCATAGACGCGTGCGATGCGACTTTCAGATATCCCGGGTTTCAGAATTTGCACTTGTGCACTTGTTGTGCCACATCCCAGCTCATCCCACTGTGTTCTCTTTTGGTCAGGTTGGCCGTGTGTTTGAGCCTAGTCTCTAGTTGATTATTGCTGAAGGATTGAGATTTGCAGAGGAGGAATATTAGATGTTTGGCGGTTTTGCATTATTGATTCAACGATTTTTTTTAACTTTTTGTTTTTTACAACTGCATTCTTTGATGCAACAAGTAAAACAGATAGTATTACATGTAAACTTATTAAAGGTGGCGTGAAAGCTTGAACAATTACCATCCAGTGATGGTAGCTGTTAGTACTTCATACGATGAGTGAGATGTATTCCTTCGTCGCTAAGGTTGTCGCGGGGCCACCGACGCTTCAGTCTTCTATTGGGATTGCTTGATAATGTGGTGCATGAGAGGTTTTTGACGAAAGGGTTCGGATGATGGAGTAGTTAGGAGTGGAACGTTTTGTAGCGATGTTGGGCTAGCTCAGTAACAAAAGGGACGTATAAGTCAGTATGGATGGTGTGATTGGATACATAGAAAGGGGCTTGTACTATTGTTCGGAGGATTCTAGATTGAAGGGGTTGGATTCGATTGAGGTTAGAACGCTTAGCAGTGCCATAAGTTCAAGTCCGTATGTCCAAATGAGGGCCAGAAGGGCAATGTAAAGTTTTCTTTTGTTTGTTAATGAAAGTTTTGATCGTCTGTCCATTAGTCGTTTAAGCATGAAACATCGTGTATTACAGTCTGTGCGTTTAAGTCGTGTAGGGGGTTCCACGTCAGTCGTTTGTCTAGGTAGAGTCCGAGGTATCGTACATGGTAATTGGGATGGGAATGTTGTTGAGGTATACTGGTGGGAGTGTTTTCTTGTTTAGTATAAGAATTATGTTCGTTGATTTGGTTTCATTGATCTTGATTCTCCACCGACGGAGCCAGGATTCTAGGGCGTTTAGGTGATTTTGAAGATTACGAGAAGCAGTGACAGGATCTTTATCAGGAGAAAGGATTGCGGTATCATCGGCAATAGTGAAGGTGTTTGGTTGCGTAGGTAGGTCGGATGTATAAATTGAATATAGGAAAGGAGCGAGCACGCTGCCCGGTGGGACACCTGCAAGAATAGGATTGATAGATGACAATGAATTTTTGTGAGATACTTGGAAGTAACGATCGTTAAGATAGGATTTTAGGATAAGGTAATAGGTTGCTGGTAGGATGTTCTTGAGCTTCCACAGCAGCTATGGGTGCCATAGTCTGTCAAAAGCTTGGTGTATGTCCAAGAACACACCCGGGCAATACTGTTTTAGCTCAAGTGATGTGGAAATAACGTCGATTATGCGATGTGCTTGTTGTACAGATGAGTGGCAAATCCGAAAGCCGAATTGGTGATGGGTAATTGTATTTGTAGGAATTTCCTTGAACAGGCGGTTCAGAAGGAGCTTTTCCAGTATTTTGCCAATAATGGGCAAAAGACTGATTGGTCGGTAGGAGCTAGGGAGGTGATTTAGTTTCTTAGGCTTTGGGAGCATCGTGATGGAAGAAAATTTACAACAGGTAGGGAAATGGGTTGTACGTAGGACTGCGTTGAATAGGTAGGTTGTAAAGATAATGGCTTTTTTAGGTAGTTGGGATAGAATGTTGGGAGTGATTAGGTCATAACCTGAACTTTTCTTTTTGGAAAGGTTTAGTATGGCATGCTTGACTTCTTTTGGGGAGAAAGGTTTTGGAGGGAGGGATAGAGGTAATGGTTCGTCAAGTTCGTTAAGGATTTTTTCAGAATGGTGGAGGTCTTGGATGTCTGGGTGTGGCTTGAATACTGCATAGAGGTGTTGGGCTAGGAGTTGGGCTTTGTACTCTTCGGATTGGCCCAAGTTCCATCTGCCTGTTGAAGAGGAAGAGATGTGTTTTTATATTTGAGGATTTTTCTTGTAGCAGTCCATAGTGAATTGTCGTCAGTACATAACGATTTGGTATAAGTGGAGTATTGGTTGTTTAGGTAATTTTGAAGTTCGTTGAATATATTTTTAGTCAAACGATTAAAAAGTCGTTTGTCAGAGGGGTATCGTGTGTGATGCCATCTAGCTCTTGCTCTGCGCTTGAGAGATATCAGGTGTCTTAGGTGGACTGGTAAATTGTGTGATCTAGCTACAGTACTTCTTGTCCTAGTGTATATTGTTGAGTCCCACATGCTTTGTTGTATTGAATTAGTCAAGTGTTCTACGTTGTCGTCTAGTTGTTGAGCTGTTTTGAGAGGAGTATTTAGGTTCAGTTTTTGTTCAAGTGTTTCTCGAAAATAGTCCCAATCTATCGGTCCGTTGATCAGGGAGGGTCGAGTTGGGTTGAGTTTAGGTTGAATGTCTAAAGTGAGGGCAACAGGGCTATGGTCGGAGGAGAGGTCGTCCAGGGTATAGGTATCGGAGTATAGAGATGAAATGTTAGAGCAAACAAAGAAGTCTTGCAGGTTGGCCTAGGGGAAGTTGGCCAGTAGGTGGGTTGGGAAGGTGCTAGGATGGAAACATTGGTTCGAGAAATGACATTGGAGGAGTCGGCCTCTCGGATTTGTCACACGGCTGCCCCAGCTTGGATGTTTAGCGTTAAAATCGCCACCGCAGATGAATCGACGTCCGAGGATTGAAAAAAGAGATATAAAGTGGTTTTCTTGAACGATCTGGTAGGGTGGGCTGTAGACCGCTGCAATGGTGTATGAAAATGGCTTCGTCAATAAGGAATTGCGAACCAGTATTGCAGTTCCACCATGACCAGTCCCATCAGGATGGTTAGACACGTATGTTGAGTAGTTTGAGATGAAGAATTGTCTGTAAAGTGAGTTTCTGAAATCAATACGATATCAATTCGTGGAGAAGTATCTCTAGTTCCTGTCTTCGTTTAGCCAGTCCGTTCGCGTTCCAGAGGAGGATGATAAGTGAGTTATGGGTTGGGACCATTACGGATGATGATTAGGAAGGAGTTTGTTTACTACTGTGGTAAGGAGAGTTAGAAGGGGTGTGATTAGTAATTTGAAGTCATTGAGAAAGGAACTTAATAGATTGATGATATCTCCTGTAGGAGCTACGTTTGACGGGGGTTGGACGAGAGGTGTGGAGAAGGTGTGGGAAGGATAAGAGACTGAAGGGAAAGGTGGCTGAGTTCCCGCTACTACCTGAGCAAAAGAAATATTTTTGTTGAGAGCAGGATTTGTGTTGGATCTTGGAGGAAGGAAGTTTGGACGTCGATTGGCTGGCTGCGTAGATTTCGGCTGGGCTGATGGATGCTCGTAGACGGGTAGTGACTTCTTTACACGCTGGAGTTCTTTGTGGACAATACAACCTTTGTAGTTTGCTGGATGTTGTCCGTTGCATAATGCACAGGTGGCTGGGGTGTCACGTTTCTTGGTGCAGTCTTGGCTCATGTGCTCTCCAGCATATTTAACGCATTTGGGTCTGTGCTGACAGTAGACTCAACGATTTGAACGGATCATATCTCGTTTTTCAGTGTGTATTCTTTGATCTAGCTCATAAAGTAATGTTTCTGGGAGTTTCATTTACCGTTGTGCGGATTACCACACCTTTAAAATCTCCTGTAATTTTTGTTTTCTTTATAGCAGGTAATGCTTTGATACTATCATAATGTTTGTAAATGTGAATGTATAAATGCAGATTACGATTGCGTAAGTAATGCTATTTACGAAAATATACTGAAAATGATTAGGTGATAGGGAAGAAACCAAATGACTAATGTTTATAATGTTTATGTTGTCTCACTTATCAAATTGTGAAAGGCAAACCAGATTGTGTCGTCTTGGACGCTCCCCACTAGTTAGGAAATCTAAATTAACTGCGGAAGTACAGTTTATAAAAAATACTAGGGAGTGCGCCCTATACTTTTTGCGGGAGCAGAAAGAATAAGAACCTCCAGTAGGGTAGTAGTTTTTGGTTACAGTAACATTTTTAAGTGTGCTAGTGGCGAGTGCATCCTTGCCTTAATATTTTTACTAAATAAAATCATAATTCTTAAATAGTCGTGTTAGGTATTATGTGCGACATTGAAGAGGGCGAGATCTCCGAGAATGAGTGGGATCATAGACCAACGGATTAAAATATATATATTGTAAAAATGTTTTTCTCTCATTCCTTATCTAAACGCATCAATCAAATCTCAAGCCATCAACACACCTCTAAAATAAAATTTGTTTCCTCTGGAAGTACGTTCTGCTTCGTCGGTGGCTTGTATCAATGGCATATAAGTTGTAAAAACGGCACACTAATATCCTTTTCTTCTTCCTTCTTGCTCGTCTTTTCCTGTTTCCTTTTTCATCATTATTGCTGTTATTATTATTTTACTATGTTTATAAAATTACATTTGCTTCCATATACATATGGGGCTTAAAGCCCTATGTGTAACATTAAAATAAATAAAATTACGGAATACTATAACAAATAGCAGAATATCGACAGGTGAGTATAAAAATTAGAACATAACCCAAAAATAAAGTATGTTATTGTTTTTATAGTTCAAAGTTAAATTAAATTGTTGGTTTCCATCTTTAATATTTTAATTTGATTAAATGATAATAAGTAGTACTAAAATTAAGTAATAATTTGATTTGTATTAAGGTTGGTTTTTAATTAATTTAGCCTTTGTAAATTATTTTGTCTCCCTATTTCATAATGGACTGAAAATGGGACCATACGTCGATAAAAACAAAAAAGTGCAGATTTCGACAGTATTATTGATGGTCGCGGTCTGTCTTGAAGTTGATCAATACCCCGTGAGTTGTAAGGCTGGAAGCGGGGGCAGAGGGCTAATAATTGGGAAGCGCTCGCCACTTGGAATACAAAGCGTGAAAGGGGGGGTCGACATACGCGACAGGACTCGGCAACCCGAAAAGCGGAGAGGGGGCAAGGAGACGCCTTATGAATTTTATTCCCTTGGGAATGGTGTGTCTTTTATACCGACACCCTCTGAGGTGTCATTCTGTAACCAGGGACAACATATGCCGCTGCGATAAGAAGCGAGCCGGGATTTTTACTAGGCAAATTTTGCCGAAAATTCCAACCCGTTGAAAGTAGAAACAAAACGATAGAAAGTCTGGAAAATTGCGTCAAGAAGAACATTTTCTTCTTTGTTTACTGATTAGACTTCTGACCAATTTGTTATTTACTTAAAAATTTGCTTAAATTTAGTGTTCGGTGTTTGCATGTAATAGTTGGTACTTATAATTTTTTTTTCTAGCAGGTCCTTCACCTTTTGGCTTGTTGTACTTTCCTAGTTCTTTAGTTCAGTGCAATAGATTTGATCCTCTTTGGATGAAGTAATAAGTCATATCTTAAGATAATAAGTCATGACCATCATGTCAGTCTATGTGCGGTTTCTTCGAATTCGAAAACGATATAACTGGCTGATTCTTCTTCCTCATCATTCCTTAACCTCCGATTCGGTATGAAAACCAGTATATACCCCTATAACTCTTATGAGCTGTAATTTCTATCTTAGTTATAATCATCTATTTTTAGTGATGAGTTCGGCGTGTTGAAATACCAATTTTCTTCAAAACCCTGTACAGTCCAAAGTGCAATTTTAGATTCCTGCTAGGATTCGAAACATTTTCCTAATACAACTGATGGAATCTGCTACTTCATTGTTATAAAACTCGCTAGGAGACTAATTACGGGGAATATATCTTGATCCGGCATAAACGTAGGTTGCCAGCAAACTTTGGTGGTTAATAATTAATGAATACAAATGCGTCCGTATTACATTTACCCTCAGAAGTATTACCACTCTTACAATATTCCTCAACTACATTTCTATCCAGAAAACCGACTGTTTACGCTACGTTGGGTTTTATGTTGATACACACTAAACCTGGAACGTACAAATACAAAAAAAGTAACTTGAAAGACGCATCTCTCTCTCTCTCTCTCTCTCTCTCTCTCTCTCTCTCTCTCTCTCTCTCTTTCTCTCTCGTTCTTCTATCTTCTCTTGTCAGTCATCCTCTACTCCATCTTTCACCGATTTTTAACTATTTATCTACCACATCGAGTATATTTATTCATCTTTATATCAAAATTAATAATTAAATACTATAATAACACTGTTTAAACGGATCAATTTGATTATTTATCTTTCCGACATTCTTCCCATCCCAACCCCACCATTCGAATTTTACCTCCTTTAAGGCATTTTTTCTGAGTGAATCGAAGAACGATAGCTCAAGTCGTAGAGGAACGGCGTATTTAGCCATTAAGGTCGTGGGGTCGAATCCCGTTCGTAACTTTTTTATCTCAACCAATGCCTTATATAAAGATTAATTAATTGAAAAACGTTATTCGGTCACCCGGAACACAAACGGTAATGAATGTAATATTAATTATTTATTTCATAATCAAAAAACGTTTTTCATTGAATACTGGAATTCGTTGTAATATCGTGATAAATATAAACAAGGATATATTTCATATTATTAGTAAATGACAGAAAAATCGATCACTATGGCCAGTCGCGTCCTTTCAAAGCATATTTCACATAATTTTCTCCATTTGTTTGCCCGTTTTGCGAGAACGTACGAACCGGAGATTGGGACTACAAGCATGTATGGGGCGGGGGGCAACATTGGTCATACCTGGATTTACGTGCTCTGGATTGGACGTTAGCCAAGGATAACTCAAACACAAACTCTGATTGAATGCCGTCCAAATCGATAAAATAAAACAACTTTATTATTGCCATATTTTCTTAAAACCATTTAACATTAGCTCTTTACATTGAAAAATCCTCACTTTTCAATGACAATAATAAATTGTTATTTCATTAAGAATGTATTTGTGTTTTTTACATTTCAAACCCTCGGAGAATTATAGCCATATAATGGTGAGACGATAATCTGACCGTTATATATTGTTGGAGGCAGATAATTGTAGGGACACCGATAGGGGTGCTCCCTGCAAGGCTTAATTGCTTGAATATTATCAACCCCCATTTGATTCCTTCCGTTGCCTGTACCCTTTCCGCCTCAAAAGCCTTACCACAATAACTCAATTTCTAAGAACTAATAACAGATTTAATTACCTGCTATATACTATCCCCTAATTCCCTTTGTCAAAATTATTGAATTAATATAGTGTCTAAACGAACAATATTATTTAGTGAACACCTTTGATTTTCAACAGAAGACAACACAAATATTTTAGTTAAATATGTTTAAAAATAAATGACAATTTTATTTTTTCTATGTTTATACTACAAAAATGTAAATTAACAATTAGAACCAATTTTATACATTTTGTGTTACCAAACAGTACTGCAAAGATAGATCATTGAGTAGCTAAAAATAAATAAATAAATGATGTAATTGTGTCCTATTGACGTCATAATCAATATTTCAATCATATTCACAGACCAAGTATTGTCCAACGTACATCTTCAAAATCAAGATGTTCCTTTATAAAAATCAACTCAGGAAACTATATACATATATATTCTTTTTTAACTTCGAAATCTAAAAGTGAAGAATAACAGACAAGTAGAGTATTTGTAAGTAAAACATAATTAAAAGTCACTTAGATTGCGCTAAAATATTTTTATTACGACATATTAGTTTTAGTTTAATAGATAAATATTTTATTTGCAATTATTGTGTACGATTTAGAGAATGAGACGTATGTTACTTTTAAAGTAGCTCCATTGGTGTCGAAAAAGCTTAATAAATACATCTTTTGTAAGAATAAAACACAAAGTTGTTAGACTCGCGTAAAGATAGATATGAAAGCATCCAAAAAGGAAGATTAAAAACCCAAAAACCCAAAAGAAAGTTGTATAAACAAATAGTTGTATACATAAATAAGTATGTAGCTACACAAATATAGTGGTTTGCTATGACATACAAAAGAAAAAGGAAAATTAAAGATAAATTTAACTCACACCGTTGAGATTACACAATTTTTTCATTTTTTCTCACAAAAAACGGACTTGTTACGCAAAACCTCCATTATCTTTACTTCTAAATTTTATAATAAATTTTTCATCAGTCCAGTTCATGTACTGAACTAATGCATGAGTTTTGATGGAACAAAGCTTCCAAATTGAAGCATTGGAAGATGTTTGATGTATATCAAAAAATAACTTCCTTTTTATGAAACGCTCTAGAGACGTGTGACTTCCACAAAAGTAGCTTTATTTAATAAACTGTTGAAAGACATGATGGGTAAGATAAGTAAATTTATTTTTCGAGTAATACGGTAGGTGGAAACTACCAAAAATTGTTCTTCATGTAGTTAACGTTATGACCTGAACAAGGTAAGAAATAAAGTTAAAAAGCAAATGAAATTAATTTTAACAAATTTGGACGCCAAGCATAAGCCAAAAAAACGAGAAATGAGAAAGAGAAAAGGACTCCCTTTAAATCAAAATAAACTATTAAACTCACTTAAAAGTCATAAAAGATAATATTAATTCTCACGATCCCTCAGCGTAGGCATGGTAGGGTTCGCGTATCAGCAAGAAAAATAGTTTCAAAAGGAAAATATAAAATAACGTAAAATAAGGTAATAAGGCAATTAATGAAGCGTACAACTCTATAGATAAAAGTAGCGGAGTGGGACTGGGCATCCCAGTCTTCAGTTGGAGACAGTTAAGCCTCGCTCGGACCTACGCTTGCTTGGTCAGGTGGGGAGAGCCGGTTCTTACTGAAATAAAATCCAATTGGTTACAATCACAAGCAATTTTCTTCGTTATGCTGACAAATATTCACTAAAGCAGATAGAACTGATGGTGAGTGTTGGTTTATAAGTCGGTGAAATCATGCTGAACCGGCATTTGTTCACTTATTGGGTTTGTCTTTACTCGTAGGTTTGTTGAATTGCTCAAATCCGCGAGTGAAGGTACACGTAATAAGTGATCCAATGCCGTTCAGCTAAAAGCAGATTGGTTCATTCCTTATGAATCTCGGTACTGCATTGCAACAAGCTTTCGAAGTGCATTCCACTACTCTTCATCGTATGTTGTGTACTTATGTGTAGTTGACAACAGCGAAACCAATGAGAGGCTAGCACAGGATAAAACACCCAAATTGTAGCAGGACGAAAAATTGAAAGATCGAAAAAAGAAATAAAACACGCTGAAGGCCAGCGATGACCACAGCGGTTTGTTGGTTCCTAAAGTTCCAAAATATTTATACCTGCTCACATTGTTTAGTACGCTTCCTCAAATCGTTCGTTGCACGAATACACAGTTTCATCATTCCTGCAACATTTTCGGGTGCATTCCTATTATACAATTTTGGCAAAGTAGTACCAAAAGCATTATGAAAAGTCTACTCTTTTGCTAACAGAGAAACAGGAATCTATTATCATCAAAATCGAAAAGTAAAAAGTAGTTTTCATTCATCAGGTTAATCATTATTTATGTACTTGGTTTCCTTTGTAACCATCCTACCTTGAATGATAAATCATCATCATCATCATCATATATGATATATATATATATATATATTTCCGAACAACTAGTTGATAGAGAGAGAGAGAGAGAGAGAGAGAGAGAGAGAGAGAGAGTGAGGAGAGAGAGAGAGAGAGAGAGAG
>CM077113.1:20523040-20533413 GCA_039619505.1 Cimex hemipterus | reverse complement strand
GAGAGAGAGAGAGAGAGTGAGGAGAGAGAGAGAGAGAGAGAGAGAGAGAGAGAGATTGATACCGCTTTATTTACATAATCTCTCAAGATTTGCTCTAAAGAACCACTCTTACATCTAAAAAGAGAGAGAAAGAGAGAGAATAAAACATTATTTCAGAATAAAATAATTGTGCTTCAATACTCGGTAAGTAATACAGTCGTTTGAAGTGTATTGAAAAACCGATAAATTAAATATGAGAAATTTTCAGTTTTTTTTTTTTAAATTTAACATTAAGTGTATATATACAAATGTTAATACGAGTGGTTTTTTTATATTTTAAATAATGTTTGTAAAGTAAATAACTTTTTGTTATTGATTGTTTTGTAATAACACCGTCATGAGAAAGGACATGAAAACCTCATGTAATTTTAATGAAAAGATTAAATCTAGTATTTTGAAAATGATTACATACAAATCGAAGTATTTACCACAACACCCCGCTTTGGTGTGGGACTAGAATATAGCTTATGAATTTTGTAAAGCAGCAAGAATCTACTAATTCGGCTGTCCGGAACAAACATCGCTTTTATGTGCCCCACCGCACAAAGCTCCATGGGCTGCGTTTAGGTCAATTCCAACACAAAAGCAGTTTTCAAGTTATATATAATAAAACACATACAACTTTAAAAGCACAAAAGGAACCGCTGAACGGAATATCTGCACATATTATATGCAATGAAATAGTCCTTTTTCTCATAAAAATCCGTACAGAGATCTCAAATACTTGCTCCCTTGTCCAAACAAAATTTTCATAGCGTGTGGCATCGGTACACGCTTCCTACTTAGCCGAAGAGTGACAACATTAGTTGTCAGATACGTTCAACAACTCAGCTGTATATTCCTTACCAACATTCTTCAGTCGTCAGAGTCTTCAGCGGGAGCAATCGGCAGGTCATTTCTGTCCCAATCCCTTGCGAACTATAAACTAGCCTAATTATATTAGACAAGTCAATAGCGCAAATAAATTCATCCATGCATTGCACTCATTCCTATTAGTCGGTGAAGTATAAAAATGAATTTCTCCATCGAACTATGAATAGTATTAATTATTTAACTTAAATGAAGGTCGATGGAGTACTCGATCCAAAGCACACATACTGATGGAAGGGCGATAGTGACGTATTTCACCACTCCTCTTACCAATCGCACTAATAAATACACGCATTCAACAAACAAAACACATAGGATAAAACTATACAGTGAGAAAACCTCACGTTCTCCCCAAAAACGAAACAGGAGACCAAAAAATCGACTGCTATTGTAGAGAACCATTCTCAAATCCGGTGACCTGCCTACATACTATATGTATAGAGACAAAGCGTGACACATAGGGCATATCAAGCATCCTATCTCTGCAAAGGGGCACCTGCGCGGGCTTTGATTAAAATATATTAAATATAAATTTTACGTACCGACTAAAGATAATTTTAAATATACATTATTTGAAAATTTGTTAATAAAAGTAAAGTAATATTGTTTAAATCAATACAAGTATTAACTGAAATATATAAAAGTTCTTATAAAAATAATGTGATCACTTTTGTATTTCTGAAATTGGTAACTAGATAATAATTCATACATCTTGCGTTATTTTTATCAACTGTTTAAATGAAGATCCTTTTACCACAAACACCGTTGATTGAGAAAAACAAAAATGAGTTGGTTTGGCTACTTTTTTTTAAATTCACAAACGTTTTCTGTTTGTGTCCCACGGAATTCTTGTAGAAGTGATCCTGAGAATGGCAGGGTTTTTAAAATCCATAGAGAGGGTTCAGCTAGATATCCATCAGCGATTCCAGAAATTTATGTAACACCCAATTCCGCTACTGGCCGATAACGCGAGCAGCGAAGCAAAACGAACCGATTACATCGGCAGAAACAAATCAATCCCCGCCAGGAGGTTTGAGATTAAAATAAACTAATTAATAAGTCCTTTCACCGGGTGTAATCCTCTCGCAGTTAATAGGTTGTAATTTTCTTAATCTACCCTTAATGAAGCCAATGCTCGAGGAATGCTAGCAATTTAATACCGACTCGTGCGGCTACTTGACTACACGCAAAATATGATTTACTTAATTAGATCCGACTGAATTAAGGACAATTTGTTTGAGACAACCTGTTTCAACAACCCTCCTTTATTTGCATAATTATTAAAAGCAAAACCCCTTAAATTTCATAAAAAGAACATCACCTTCACCAAAGCATTTAATTCGTAAATCCAATGAAAATAATTTAATATAATTGCTCTTCAGGAAGTACGTAGAAAAGAGATAAAAAAACTAATTAATTCCAAGTTATTTTATTGCGTTTAAAAAGCGTTTTTTCTACAAAAAAAATTCTATTAACAATTTTACTTCAATAAAAATAAGTCGTGATATATAATAACAAATTTATTTAATTATGTCTAGTTATGTGATACTGATAAGAAAGGAAATTAAATTTAAACTTTCTCTGAAAAATATCACCAATATTGATAATTTTACACAAAAAAACCCATCTCTATCAGTTACGAATAACTAAAACAGTCAAAGCTTTAAACTTTACAATGAATGATGAAATCAATTTATTTTTATTTTTCCTGCTTTATATAGATAAGAAAAATATTTCTTTCGATTAGCTTAAAATATTTCAAATAATGACATTGCCATCCTCTCAATACTTTACTCAAAAAATGCCTAAACAAAACAACACGTACTATTTGAAAATGCACAGGACTAATTAACAAAATCAAACACGTACCAATTAAAACTACCGCTAAACTAATATAAATTTGCATAAAGAACTTATTATCATCAACAATATCAATACTAAAATATAACATTTACTGCAGAAAAATAATCAAACAACTATTTATATAAACCTCCTCAGATTAACAATCGTAATAACCCGACCAAGTACATTTTTACATATAGGGAAAACTACTGCCATAGACAACATACAAGACTCACAAACCATTGAATCAAACCACCCTCACCGAGAGCAAATAGCAGTTCTTAAATACACGACAGATTAAAAATAATATAAATCTAGCACACAATAACGAATATAAACAAACGCAATCAATTAAAAAAAGACAAATTCACACACATTGGGAACGGCACATACAGGTTAATTAATCCAACAAATGTATTATAAAACAGTCAAACAGACCTAAAAACCGCATATACAATAGGCATTTTAGTAAGACAAAACATTGGCAAAGTGGACCAGTTTGAAAAAATTCGAAATTTCATGCGAATGTAGAACAATTACTTCGACGGAAAGGAGAATACATGTTGTATACAGATACATGGAACTCATCAAATCTTTACGGGACAATGACGGAAAATCGAATTACCTGACCCTCCTAATAGAAAACAACCACGAACAATTGATAACACGATAGAACAAACAAGGATGAAACTGAACATAACACATTCAACATTAAGAAATCTCAAACTAATACTAACTAACAAACTTGATTCCCACTATTCAAAAATTGAACAAATTAAAACAAAAAGGACATAAGATAAAAAGAACCGATCAGAACACCAAATATACCGACAAACAAACTCTTGCCTACATAGCCACTCTCCATCCTGTACACACAATGTACTTCTCAATTTGTTGAAACACGTCTGACAACAACCACACACAAACAAACACAAACAAAAATCAGGGAGAATGGGATGACCATGATGACTATTACAATTCTACATGATAACTAAAATCTTGCAATTTTATGGGTAAAATTCTAGAATTCGTTTTTCCCTATCGAAGAAAGGACAATTACTTTTGTAACAATAAGAGACAAGCAGGTGCGCACGTTGCTAAAGTCTTTACGTGACAGGTGAGGATCAAATGAAATTGATACTAGAACCCAATCCGCGAGATTTTTCTCACAACGTAGCATTTTGATCATAACAAATAACGCAGGGGAGAAACACATGAAAGGAAAGTAAGAAATAGCCTTTAACCCGAGGTGGTATTTCGTTTCAGAGGGTATTAGGGTTGTTAAGATGATGGATGTAGGAACGGATCACCTGACCATCTGTATTCCACTCCCTGCCGACCAAACTAAGTAAGATAGAATATCAGTTAAAACGGTTCCTCTATAAAGAATGACCCATGTGTGGGGTCCAACGGAATCAATATAGGGACAGACTACGTGTCCTCACGTACGGCCACCCTCAGGGGAACCGCAAACGCTATATAATAAATTTATCCCTTTAGGGCAAGAAGAAATAAAAAATTTGAAAACGGCCTCTTCATCAAATCACTAAAGCGGCTATAAAAATAAATTATATTATATTCTTCTTATATGAATTTATACTTCTCTGTTAAATTTTCATAACATAATGTGCACTTCCATATAACGTACTCACAATTATTTCTCAGTATATACATTATATATCACATAATATATTTCTTTCTAAACGATAGTGTACAATATGAAAACAAATATATATGAGCTCAATTGTCATCGAAATTGTATATTTTCGACAGATACTCAAAATTTGATATGCTATGATACTCGCTCACCGAGTATATTGTCATTAGTGAAAAAATAATCATTTTATAAAATAGTCCGTAATTGAACTAGGCAAGATTCTAGTAATATGTTGATACCAAAACAATTTTTTAAACAATACTTAGAGAGTACCGCACCGCTGGCCGCACCTGTTAAGGGGTTGACAAGATCACTGTAACGTTCTAGGTTCAAATCTCTGCGTGCCAGTAAGATATAAACATATATAAATGTATATAAACATAAAACGTCAATATCTCACTGGCATTCTCAACATGACACACAATAATACATCTATACAGAAACAAACACAAAGTGAATACAAATACTTAGAATAATTCTATAATTTTACCATTGTACAGATTCACTTATTTCTACACCCTACATATATTTGTATAATTTAAATAATGTTTATAAATCCCAGGCCCTGAAGATGATCTCAATAAAGATCCAAACGATGGCACGGCAAAGAAAATATTTTCTAAACCTACGATACACCAGACCGCATGTCATGATCTCCATATAATTAAAATTTTAGATTGTGACACAGACCGTCCTTTTTTATAAATACCTTAAGTCTTGACAAGAACTGAGTACATTTTTTTCAAAACTCGCTTTATCCGTACTATCAATATGTAATTATAATTTTAAGGTTAAAGATGAATATGAATCATACATATCGAGATGGTTATTAAAGATAATAGTGGTTATACTAATTTCTTGGTAGAATTGAGAAAGCTAGTGGCACGAGCGGGATTTGAACACGCCACTTTTGACAGCGGTGTATTCATGCGAAGGTTGCGAGTTCAAATCACGCTCGTGTTACTAAGTTTTTCATCTCAACCATAACCTTAGATGAAAAGTATAATTATTTTAAATAACCAATGCGGTCAATTATGATTTGTAAATTCATATATGGGTTAGTATAATATAACGTGTTGTAAAATGTTTATGGTCAATACTGTCTCCCAATGACTAGAACCTGTTAAAAAGACCGAAATAGGGAATGTTAAGCTGTAACTAAAGAACAAATAAATGTTACTGTTGTACCAACGTAAACACTGCTACGGCTTTTCTTAGGGAATTATCCTTACGTTCATAACTCATTAAGGAAACTGTAACAAATATGAGAAATGTTCTGAAAATGCTTTGACGTACGCAGCCGGCTCCCAAATGACGCCCTTCGCCCTTTGTATAAATCAGTTTAAGTTTTTGCTGCAATGGGCAAAGTTAGCGCGCCTCCCCAGAGATGTCGGTCCGTTTATCTTCGCCCCTTAACAATATCCCTTTCCTGCCTTTGCTCCCCACTTACACCAGCGAAAATAAGGTGGGCGGTTCATGGTGAATCATTTTTACAAAGAAATCATTGAATTTTCTTTTATTTTTTTCCAATATTGAACAAACATAGTTTTTCCAGAACAGATTTGTACTCATATTTTTTTAACAACAAAAGTGGTTGTTAACCCAGAAAAGTAGGTTATGACTTATGACTGTTACCTAAACCACTTCTCAAAAGTCAGAAAATATTATTTAATATTCTAACCAATTACATTATATTAAATACAATTTACAAACGTTATATATTTTCATTTGCAGCATGTAATTTAATTGTAATATAATAATAATATATAAAAAAACTTGCGGAATAGAACCTTCTAACATTCAATACCTCCAATTCTTTTCGTCCAAAGTTCTCAGATCAATCGTTATAATACACACACACACACACACACACACACACACACACACACATATATATATATATATATATATATATATATATACACACATATTTGTATATACAACTTGTTACATACACTGAGGACAGCAAACAGTTAATTTTATTTTCCCACTTCATCTCACTAATGAAATTTCACTACCTAATGCTCCGAATAACGATCGCGGTGAACTTGAGACTGAGAACTTTGGACTAAAAGAATTGGAGGTATTGAATGTTAGAAGGTTCTATTCCGCAAGTTTTTTTAGAATTGAAGTTTTTTTTTTTTTTTTTTGTCCATAGTAAGGATTGTCGTTCTATAAGTTTGTAGAGTAGACCTAGCGCATGTTTAGCTCTTGTCATAGCAGTTTCTGAGTCCAAGATACGCGTGAGCCTACGTGGATTATAGGTGTGATATGTACGCACTTCCTTTCATTTATCTTCATATTCCATTGCCGACAGCAATCTGTTAAACATGTGAAATGTCTCTGCATATTTTCCGAAGCATTCCTAAGATCAGGTTCCGAGTATAGTGCAACTTTCTCGGCAATCATGCAAGGAGGGTGTTAAATCTAATGAGAACACAAAATTCTGTACACAAACACAAATTCTGTAGTGGAGCGTCGGTGGCCGCAGCGGTTTAAGTGTTGACACGGCCCTCATCACTGTAGGGTACAATTCCCCGGTTCGGATCTAGCGGCCCGACATACTTACAAATGGGCTTTTTTCTAAAACACCGGCACCTCGATGGTTGATATAACCTCTGCTGTTACAAACCCTTGTAAAAAAATAATAACGTCTGCAGTACAAATAATATATAGGATAGTATAATCACACTGCTCTTCGGTATTCCTGCGGTCAAAGAGCAATATTCGGGAAATTGATCCTTGTCGGGCCGGGAAAAGAGACCACTCTCAACAGACATTGATTTTGAAATAAAAGGTTAATTTTGTTAATTTTCTTATTTTCAGTAATAAATTTCGTTTCTTGACAGTATGATTATGTTCAATATCCCCCTTTACCCCACTCCATTTGAAAATTATTAAATTGCTCGGGAAACGTATTAATTTGCTTGGGAAGGGTACTAAGTTCGTTGGGAAAAGTATTAAATCGCTTGGGAAAAGTACTAATTTGGTTGGAAAAAGTATTAAATTGGTAGAAAAAAGTACCAATTTAACTGAAAAAAAGCTATATTTATTAAACAGGGCTTGTTATACAAACTGCAAAATAACACCTTGCAACGTTCAATGCTTATATGCACTGCTGTAGGATACATTTAATAGCTGAGAGAAAACAAAACCTCTTCGGCCAAAACGCACATCAAACCGCTGCATGTGTCACCACCTACCAAGACCGAAGCGTTTATCGCTTCGGTCAAAACCGCTCCGTGTGTCATCGGCCTAAGAGAGGAGACCCTTGTGCCACATTCGGCATAAATGTATTCTTCAAGAAAGTTTCCCATATTCATAAATGTATTCTTTGTGTTTAATGAAGAAAGATGTACGTTTTACAACCTAAAAAAGTTCCGGGTCTGTATAATGTTGGGAGCGAATCCTAAATTGGGATCTAGGAAAAGGTTATTAGTTTAAATTTGGCAACAGTATTTTAAGAGAATGTTTTCAAACACCTTGAGAAGTAAATTAATTGGTTCAAATTTGAACTATTTTGCCAGGTTTCAGGAAAAAATGATGGTCTAATATTTCCAGAGTAAAGGAAAATGGATAATACGGAATGTCCAATTGTAATGGTATATGGGAAATATAATAGCATTTTAAGAGAATTGTTTGTAATTAAGTCAAAACCGGGAGCTTCTGGAGAATCAAAATACAATAGTTTCTGTTTAATCCACAATGAATATAATATATGTTACACTTTTCTATTTACTGAAAATATGAAGGTTAGAAAACCAACAGACATTTCTATTTGTGTCGGCTTTTATTAAAAAGAATAAATAGAACTGTTAAAAAAAGTGTATATCCATCCAGTTGAAATCTGAGGTTAAACATTCTTTTTCTGCATTATCTTTCTAGCTCCATACCATTTAAAATGTTTTCATCATGTTTTTTCTAATCAATTCATCCTTTTTTTTTTGCTTGTAATGGAACTTTTAACAACCGTTGAATATCGACACGGATTACAGTTTTAATTGTCTACCAGCCGTATTCAAGCCCGGAATACTAATTGGCTATAAAATATAACCCAGCGTTAAAATCTTATCGATTTCGATTTTATTGGCCTACCTGTAAAACACCAGGGCACAATAAAATAAACAACAAAGATTATGAATATTAATGTACAAATACTCATTTCTAGCTTTGTCGATTTGCTTTCCTCCCTGTTTCAGTCAGTCTTAAACTGTCTTAAACAGTATTAATGTGGTATTTGGTTTAATCGAACCATTTTATGTTATTTTCTATTAAATATTAAAACAATAAAATACACGAACAAAGAACTTGTGTCTATATGTGAATAATGACGTTTTAAAGCATATTTCTTAACGGTTAGAAGATGCTAGATCATTTTGCTCGCCACAGCATAATTTCACAATTTAAAAAATTCTTCTGCAGGCAATGATTATTATACTGTTGAAGACTACTTCCTTCAAAATGCAAAGAGAAAGAACACTTGCTCCACCCACATTTTTTTGTTGAAAAAATACGAAAAAATAAGGAAAAAAGGTATTCTCTAAGGTAAGGAACAAATTTTGAGAGGAATGTCCGATTTGAAAATACTAAACACTAACAAAAGCGTTGAAAAATATAATAGGGTACTAGCAAAAAAATTGGTTCAAAGATTCCGCAATATATAGAGAAGAAATAAATCTTACATAAATTAGATCATAAACCAGGAAATGCAGGTATTTTCTTTTTATTTGATTTCATTAAAAAAAAAAATGGGCGGTACATAACGTAGATCTTCGAACATAGATCGGTTCAAAGGCAATGGCAACAGACCCGGCAATATCTTCCCACTTGAGTGACAATACACTTTGAATTATAGATTGCAGTGCTTGCGCTGACTCGAACCCTACCATCGGAATAATCTGTTGTTTAACTTTATTAGCTGGAGCAGGAGCACCCTCTTTGTTAAAACACCCAATCATCGAATATCTCCGGTAACGACTTTGTTTACTATTAAATCACGGCGATTTATTATTTAGGCTAGGATTCTTTTGAAAATTGGTTTTTGTTTACTAATCTCTCATTTTTCCATTGCGTTCATTATTTATTCCAATTTTACCGGATTTTGAGCAGCGCGGGAATAGAAGATAAGGATTACACCTAGAATTTAATTTCTTAAATAATCCTCTATCCATGTAATACAAGAAATTGCGCGAATTAACCTGATCTGGCTGCCTATTCTGGTGGTGTAAATCATTTCCAATTTTAATTAACTTCTGTAGGTTAAGTCGTTCGATTGCCCAAATACATTTTTCAATTAATTGTAGTTCAACATCTTTATGTAAGGTATTGTTTAAGATAAAAATGTCAGTATCACGAGCGGGATTCGAACCCACAATCTTCGCCTAAATACGCCGCTGTTCTACCACTAAAGCTATCGTGACTGCGTGCGCGATCCACTCAGACACCAACTTCCCATCTCAACCCAACCTTTGATTTTTCCCTCCTTTGTGCCATTTTTTTAAATGTGTAATTTATTTGATTTTTGCCGACAAATGAAATGACCACGGAGAGCTTTATTGAAGATTCACATTACCTATACAGATTTATCAATCTGTTCAATTAATTTGATCTCAACCATGCTTTACATAAAGATTAGTTAATTAAGAGAAAGATATAAGGTGGTCAATCGGACAACGAAATCTAACGGATTTAATAAGGTAAATTAAGTGTATCTTCACTAGAGCTCTCCGTCCATTTCATTTGTCGCCGAGAACCTACTAGATTAGACGACATTTGAAAAATGGCAAAAAGGATGGAAAATTCGAAAGGTTGGGTTGGTATGGAAAGTTGATGTCTGAATGGATGGAAGTCGCGAAAGCAAAAGTGGTACAGCAGCGGCTTATTCGAAAGTCGTGGGTTCTAATCCCGCCCGTAACACTAACATTTTTATTTCAATCAATACCTTACATATATATATATATATATA
>CM077113.1:20483740-20507615 GCA_039619505.1 Cimex hemipterus | reverse complement strand
TCTCTCTCTCTCTCTCTCTCTCTCTCTCTCTCTCTCTCTCTCTCTCTGTAAATTAATAAATTATGCCACTGTCAAAAACTGAGATTTTCAATGGTAAGTTAACGTATGATTTTATAATTGACGAGTTCGGTTTGGTACACTAGGGATTTCCTGCTGGCCACTCAACAGCATAGATGCCTGTGGTGTTCAGGTACTCAGAAGTACACGTTGCCTTATGTTGCCAGTCTTTATCATGTATCAGCAATGATTTAGAATTTAAGAAAGGTATACATCTTTTTGAAGAATCATCTCTACAAATCATAAGTTTCTTGTTGGGTTGGTACCCACAGTTGGTACATGTATCTCAAGACATGCTGCCCCAGAACATGATTGATTATTCGTCAAATGGTACGGTTGTTATGCGTATGATGTGTGACATTGTTTCCCTCAAAAATCTTTCTCGGCCAACTGAACTCTCGTCTAATCGGTGGACAGAATTCTTTTCAATTCTGCTATAGTCCACAAATAGAGTTCCATATCTTCGCATCTTTCTACAATTTTTAGGGTGAGAAAGCCATGGGCATTCTTTATCTAAAGGTTCACTATCATACACAAACAAAATTAGTACAGTATAGAAAAGAGAGATAAATTGCGACTGAAAAATCATCGAACTGGACCATAACTCGGATCCTTCGTTTTTTGGTAAATAGTGATTAACAATAATTATGATAAATTCCAAAATTCTCTCATTGCAAAAAAATATTTCTAAAAATATAAAGGGTCACCATTATTAAAAAATATTGAGATTTATAGGTATTGTAATAATTTCCTTGGGAGATAACCTTTGTCGTAGTAGGACAGTCAGTCTAACAGTCCGTTCTCTGTTATCTTTAAAACACTTAATCGATTTTAATTAGTTGAAGTCAAATTTTATATCCATTTTTACTTGTAGCAATATGTGCTGTCAAGAAAACATTTAAATACCGTGTTATATACGCAGAAATAGGACACATAGAATGCATAAAAAATAGTCTGCTCAGAAAACAAACAAGAAAAGAAAGTCTCATAAAAAAATTTGGTTTCGGTCATGAAGAGATTTAGGTAGCGAATTATACACACCAAAATAGTTACCGTAGGAAGCATGAAAAATAGATTTATAAGACGACAAACAAGGAAAGATAGTTTCATTAAAAAAAATTATTTTTGTCAAGAATACATATAGACAGCGGATTATATACACGAAATATTTAGCACGGATAGGAATCGTGAAGCATAGTCTTACAAAGCGACAAACAGAGTCAACAAAGTGAAAAAGAAAGATTGGAAGTAAGTGTACATGTTACAAATGTAATCACAAGAATTGTTTTCACATGGTGACAGTAATAACACTAATGCTAGCGCTATCTTCCGCGTAAGTGTTGATGATGATTAAAGCCAGTGGTATAGATGATATAAAGAAGGATGGGACCAAGAATGCTCCGTTGTTGGGCCACCTTGTATCGGTGTTTTTCAAGAAGTCGTTGCGGCAACTATGTACTTTATAAAGCCTGCTTTTGTGATGCAATTGAGCCCTGAAGATGATCTCAATAAAGATCGAAACTTTGGCACGATAAAGAAAGTATTTTTATCAAACCTACATCATACCAGACCGCATCTCACGAAGGCGAATAATTATCGATTAACGGTCACTAATCTCTACACTCTATTGCAAATGTTCATTCGTGTACAGTTATTCTTGTTTTAAACCAAACAAAACACTACAATTGAAAAAATGTCAACATATTATTTTATTATATATAATATACCATTTTTAATTGACCCTAATATCTTTCTTTCTAATATCTTATCATCGTGAAAAATGTTAAAGAAGCGTTCATATTTTCTCTCGAAAATCTTTCTTTGTTTAATTTTTAAACGATAAATCAACTCACCGGAAGTTCATTCATTCATTCATTTCGTAAGAACGAATAACTTTGTTTGCGAGCACTGGGATTATTCTCTCTTGTAAAATCCCGGTTGATCCCAGTCTGTCGCGTGGGGAATTTGAACCAAAGGGGATCATCCCGGTTTGATCCAGGTGTGAGTCGGCCCGAGACCGGTCCCACTAATGCTTTGATCCTGTTCTTGTCAGTCTCTTGTCTCATCAACACATCTATTGACCCACCACACCCTACCGAGCAAGGTTTTACAGGTGGCGAAGTTCTGGGGCAAAGGAAATATTTGTATCCTCTCCTCCCACCGATTAAATGGTGTTTGTTTCATTGTTATTTTTTTGGAAGTTCGTATTTATTTAATAACGACAGTTTCGTTTTATTTTGCGGCTTTGCCATTTGCGATAATTTGTTATATGTTTTTAGATTACGTTACAATTAGAATCATGATTGTGTCTATGCATTCCCATAGTCACAAATCCCAGTTTATGACTAAAAATAGCAAATTTCCCGAATACTTCAGACGGTCACAACAATAGACATACCAAGAAACGAAAAGATATGTTACTGGTGGTGAGCACTTCAGAAAGTATTTGTTCTTGATTCCTTTGCGTGCGGCTACCTCAAAAAATTCAAATTTTCCTTTCGAAAAGACTGCCATGCGCTCAAATAAAGATAATAAGATGGCCCTGGCTCACATTTTGTTATATACTAATTGACTGTAACTGGTTTTGGAAGAGGTGCGAGGTGAAAGATATGCTAGGGTTTATCTTTTTGGTCAGGAAAACGAGCATGTAAGTTTTTTCTTGTGATTCATGTCGAAAAATTTGACAAAGTAGCCATTTACTCAAAACGTTTCTATAAATATTTGTATTTATATAAAAAATTCATTAAAACTGAAGAAAGGCATAAATTTACGATGAAGGAATTAATGATCTAGAACAGTTTTTACAAGTATTTAATTCGAAAGTTCCGATTTAGAAGAATAAACTTTGATTAGGGCGAGTTGATGGTTTTACGTTCCTATCTTTTGATCTAAGTTGATTTACCCTTTAGAAGGTTTTATTATTGCCCAGGGTGGATCCTTGGCCTTATCGAAAACTTTAGGAGACTCGGAAACTCTTGTTTTATTCCACGGCCTCCTCCGACGGCGTCCTAAAGGGTATGAAAGTTCAAAAAGGTTACGTTGAGCATTCTTCAACTTTATTCCCTTATAAACCACCCTCTAATCTTCCCATTTCATGAAGTATTGTCGAAGGTTTTCATTATCCGCCATCAGAAGCGCTTACAATCTCGCCCTTTACAGTTTCTTCTCAACACTTATGAACTTCTCGCATTGATTTCATTCCTTTGACTTCCTCGACTTATTACGCGCCAAGTCCTAACGTTATGAAATTACCGTGCCTTTAATTTATTTTATTAATTCCATCCGGTCCAATATCATCCCAAAAGAAATTCCTTTGTAGAAAACAATTTTTTCTTACCATACAATTCATACCGACCTAAAATCCTATTCGTATCCTTGCTCAATTCAAATTTTTCTTTTTTTAATTTAAAAAATAATTCTTTTAGACAAAATGTTATTATTGTAAATTATCCGATCACTCAAACCCCTCAATCCGGGAATTATAACCATAACATGGCCTGCCAACCCTCGTCGCATTGGAATTACAAGGGGACGACCAGGTCCACTCCAAAATATCAGACACTCATCCGCTACTTCTTTTAAATTGGCTCTGGCTTCTCCAAAAAACTTTGAAAATTATAGTTTTCTATTTTCCAAATAATTTTATTTCATTTGTTAAACTTGCTTAAATAAGCTATGCGGATGTATCACATTACTACATTTTTATATAGATTGCAATAAAAATATAGTAAAAGCTTTCCATAATCAAAAATATCTAAAAACCAAATATTTTGCAAGTAAATTTGTCATATTTATCATGAAACTAATATGAAATTTAGAATTTCTATATTCCCCTAAATATAATTTTTTGTTTCTGCTTAAATTTAACGGTTTTTTGACCCCTCGACTTTTCAGAGTTTTCATGTTGTTCTCGGAATATCTGAAATAGCGATAATTCAAAAATGCTAAAACGATTTTAACGTTAAAGACACTATTTGAAAGAAGGGAAACATAGGTTTATAACGCTGTAAGTACCATAAAATTATGTAAAAGAATTCAATAATAAAATATATTATATAAAAAAATAGTTTTATAACAAAGTGACCTAGTTTTTTAGAAATGGAAATAGCAGTCGCATTTTAATGTTTCGTACCGTTATAAAAGGCACTTGATAATTTCTTTAAAACAAATACCTACTATGAAATTCTCATAGAATTTTTTAATAAATAATTTAAAAATGAAATATATTTCACGTTTAGATATTTTTGGGTTGGTGATAAACCTTGAACTATATTTTCATTCATAAGACATTCTGTAAAATGATATATTCGCATAGTTGATTTGAGTAGGTAGAACGGCGAAATAAAAGCATTATAAAGCGGAAAATTTAAACTTTAAACTTTTTTTCGGAATCTGGGCCTATTGGAAAGAAATGGAGGATATTTTCCCGGTATTTTGGAGTGTACAACTCCAAGAAAAGTTTTGTTTAAATCCGTGATACACCAAATTGGTCATCCCTATGTTGGTTGTTTAACATGGCAAAAAGTTACCAAGTGATCACCCTGTTGGTGAACTAACACTTCCCATCTGGATGGACGCCTTTCATACATTACACTGCATTTTATGGTCCGTGCATATGAACATTTATGTATCTTGTGCACTTTTATAAATGTACGCCCAAATATAAAAATTTCAGCGTTGTTGCTTTAAATTATTTTTTTTTTAAATGTAATTGAGAAATACATCTATAACATGTAGAAACATACGTCATACTGGAAATAAATGTTACATATTTATCGCATGAATAAATTCAATAGATTAAAATTTAAAAAAATGGAGATTCTCTTTTGCAGAAAACACATATCGGATAGAGAGCTCATTGCTGTCATATATTTGGAGAAAAAATAGAAAATAATTTTTAATCTGTATGCATGTCGTCGTATCCATAATTATAATCAGGTCTGAAATCTTAAACAAAAGGAAATCAGGAGTATGAATTTATGAAGAATAAATAAGGGTTAACGGCGCTGAGGCATGATGGCTGGGTTGATTACCGGGGGAATAGCTAACTAGTCTCAAACCTGTCACACGTCTAACAACACAACTTGACGAACCAGTATAATATGCATTATAATATGCATTTACGACTGACAGAAATATTTATCACTGTTAAGAGGTTGGCGTAAGTCATTGTCACGGGAAGGCACAGAAACGCCGCTTAAACAATTACTGACAGCACTAATGAGTCTGAGCTAATTTTAGATCTCGAGAAGACAAGTTTATACTTGAATTAGTGGTGTCTTTTGATGAGAGGTCTGGAAACATTTTCACCAATTATCTTTTCATTGTTCTGTTCTTTTGCATGCCGTTTGGCCTTCATAACGCTCTGGCAGCGTGGCAGCGACTGATTGACCAAATGTTAAGGGCAGATTTAGAGCCATATGTGTTCGTCTATCTTGACGATATTATAATGGTAACGCCTAACTTCGAAAAGCATCTTCCCGTTCTGTATGAGATTTTAAAGAGGTTGGCGGACTCAAAAGTTTCCATAAACTGGGAAAAATGTTGTTTCTGCCGTCCGGAGCCCAAATATCTGGGATATGGAAACGGCGATGGGCTACTTGTGCATCCCGAAACTACCCAACACCACAGACGGTGAGGCAATTCCGCGGTTTCCTCGGATTAGCGAACAGGTACTGCAGATGTGTTCTAGACTTTCCAACGGACATTTCTCCACTGACCGAACTACTTAACAAGAGAAAGAAATGACAGTGGGGTATCTGCTCAAGAGAACGCATGTCAGTTCTATTTCGGGACATCTGGGACATACAAAGCCTTAAATAAGATGAAAGAAGGATAATTTTGGCCTGGTATGGCTTCTGATGTTTCCAGGTATGTTGCAAGATACGAGATATGTCTTTCCATGAAACCTTTTCAGAAAGCGCCGGCGGCCTAATGGGGAAAAGAAGAGTCGCCAAAAGACCATGACAGATCGTTACAACCGATTTGATAGGACTATTGCCGCTGCCAAGAAGGCACAATAGGTTTTTACTGGTGGTGAGCACTTCACCAAGTATTCGTTCTTGATATATATGCGTGCGCCTCTTCAAAGAAGGTCGTCAAGATCGTCGAACTCATTGATGAACGTATGTTCTATATGTTTGGTGGTCCCCATGTGATTATATATGAAAATGGGGGACAATTCCAGAGCCGGGACCAGCATCGGGTAAAGGTTTGGTTCACACCGTTATACCATTCCAGGCCAACCCCACGACGAGTGAATCGTGTGGTAAAAAGGATGATGATCGTACGTGCGGGATAATTAGAGGACTGCGACAAGGAATTGCATGTCTGGCATTTGCCTTGAAGGCATCGTTGCACGAAGCGACCGGAGTCACCCCGGCCTACCTTAACTATGGAAAGGAACTGGCGAGGTCAGTTGAGAATTTGTAAAGACCAATTTTATACAGAAAAAAATCCCATTTTCCTGTGGTTTCATTCTTTTAATTTCATTTCAGGACAGTTTTTTATTTTATTTTATTTTTTTAATAAAAGCAATTTTTTTATATTCGAGACTTTTTATTTATTTCTTTTCCTCTTTAAATTATGATTTATGGGCGTACTTGAAGCCCAAGTCAGTTTGGAATTCTCATATTGCCGTTTATAAAATTAGTAGCAGAGTGTTGTTTCAATTTCAATTTATCGATACCGATTGTAAAGACAAAATTTTATATAGAAAAAAAATCCCATTTCACCAATTTAAATAAACAAATGTCAGAGGCGCATTACAATCGCTCCCATGATCCATCGGGTTCCCTATCGATAGGGCGTTGCAAGAAAATAAAAACAAAGGGACATTCCGAGTTGGGAGCTCCATGAAAGTACTTGCTTCGTCCGGTGAGTATTCCTTTTTTTCCTGTGATAAGAAAATCATTTTCCTTTCCATCTTCTGGGAGTGCGCCCGCTCCTTTCATTAAAAAAATAGATAACTTTTGTTTAATAGAATTATTATAACAATTGTTAAAAGAGCTTTGTATATTTTATTTATGCTAAGAGAAACAAATAAGTTCATTTTCCCGGTGGTTTCATTCTTTTGATTTCAGTTCAGAGTAGTTTTTTATTTTATTTTATTTTTATAATAAAATCAGTTTTTTATTTAT
The DNA here is from genome assembly GCA_039619505.1 of Cimex hemipterus. Lineage (NCBI taxonomy): Eukaryota > Metazoa > Arthropoda > Insecta > Hemiptera > Cimicidae > Cimex > Cimex hemipterus. Next base: position 20,500,419 of record CM077113.1, on the reverse strand, counting down.
TTGCTTTTCTCTTTAAATTTTGATTTGTGGGCATACTTGAAGCCCAAGTCAGTTTGGAATTCTCATATTCCCGTTTATAAATTATGACGACATGGTGAATGATGGTGTAGGTTTAGATGTGAACAGAACGTAAGTTGCGGGATATGCCTATGTTGTTCAAAGAAGTTCAAGATTGATTGGATCGGGCGTACGAGAGGTCGAGTAGAGCATACAACTTAAGGAGACGAAAAGTTGAATACGCCGGACGCCAAATTGAGTGGTGTCATACACATTCTTAATCGGACGCAGCCATGTTTATCTCAAGTAAACTATCTCCAAACTTTTTAAAACTTAGGATAAGAATAAGAGGTCTCCAGAGAGATGAATTAGAAGCGATTGACACTTAACGTTCGGTAGGAGTGTGGCATGTAGCGAACATGAACCCTGTGTCAGACGGCTGGAAGGGAGATACAGGATTGATCCAAGCTAATTGTGAAGTTCCGTGCAGCCAGATTTCCTTTTCCTTCTTGAGGAACTATTTGAAATACTGATTAACAAATCTTTTTTTTTCTTTTTTTTTTGTAAGAAGATAGTCGCACATCTCTTCTCGGTTCGTCCCCGCACTATTTGAGCTTTCCCCGAGAAGAAAAGAAGAAATGTAATAGGTTAATTAATCAGAAGTTAATACACCAATCAACTCAAATACGTTGGTTTTATTCCATAAATTAACTAATAATAATAAAATAATGGATGCCAGTGTTTCTTACACTCATAGATGTCTTATGGACACCTACATCGCATTGTGCTTTGCCCAAAACGGTGCCAATTTTATCAGCGAGGTTCCGATTTATCTATTGAGTACCTTTTATTATTTATGAGACATGCTGTATGTTGTCGGATCATGTGATGTGCCCTTACAGAACGTTCTTTGTACTACTAGTCAGGAGGCATAAGACGATGTATTCACACTTACTTTTATTGATCTGGGTTATGTGGAACGTTATGACAAGTCACTTTACACTGTTAATACATTATTAATTATTAAAGATTAATAATGTGTTTAGATACGTCATATTGTGTCAATATAGCAATAGATTTATTTCCGAGGTAGTGATTGCGTCTAAACGCACAGAAACAGGCTTCTACATGAAGCGGCCGCTAATTGCCAGTGAAAGGAAGGCGAATAGGCTGAACGTCCAGATCTATTTGTGCCAGTTTCATTACTTGGTCCGAAAGCACGATATTGCTCAAACCCCCTTATATTATTGCCTTTCCCTTTTCTCTGGCGGAGATTGCTTTCTTATAAAACTCGCCGTCGTCCCCACCCATCATCGGTCCGGTAGCCCTTGGACAAACTCGGCATAAAACCAGCGCACATTTTTCTCATATTATATGGCTCGGCGGGTGAGGGGTAAAGCCTTCAACCCTTTTTATGACTATTAATAAAACAGGGCCGAGGTCTGGAGGGGGAACAAAATGAGTGGACTTTATCACACTTCCTTCTGCCCCTTCTCCACCGGCTTTAGAATTTTAAACCACTTTGTCTATTCACTTTAGGCACCTTCAATAAATAGTCTACATCCGGCTCTGCAAATTTAAAATATTATCTTGTAAATTTAACAAGTTCTGACGCTTTGAAAACCCTTAGTTAAAATGCTATAAAACCTAAAATACGATCAATTTAGTAACTAGTAAACTCAATTGAACAAAAAAATAACCCTCTACCAGGTTTTTGCACGAAAAATGACCATTTTGGAAATGCATATTTTCTCAGCCTTTCAAGTGATAGATCTGCGCTAGTTCCCACTTCTTATAAAATTTCACAACGAATAAGAGGGCTTTATTCAATATTTTCCTAGCTTCAGTCATTCATCAGTTATTCAAAAATGAACACGTTAATTTTTGAATGACTTAAACAAATTTCAAATTGAGTTGTGGGGCCAGGAAATCGTCGTGGAGTGGCACCCGTTAGCAAGCGATACTAAATTTTTCAATTGGTAGCCTTGAACATTACTTGACTTCTCAACTATTTTCGAGTTATTCGCAATTTTGGGGCAAAAAACATGGTTTTTGTGTGCTCATGGAAGAAACATATCACTCTCCCGTCTTTCCCATACATAAACATATTGTTTCAATACATTATTCAAATCTAAGCCGCCTCCACACTTGTGAAATGGGAAAGTAAGCAATTGGATATCGAGAGCTCAAGAATTTAGCGTCCCAAGAAATAAATAAGAATCGTCGCTTCCCTGTTCACTTTTCGAAAAATTCATCAGAACCGTTAGGCCGTTAATTTTGTGGAAACAAGACGGTTTAAAATGTATCCATTTTTAAAAATTGGGGACGTGCTCTTTATCCATGTGCACTTAACAAATCACATTTTTTGTCCAAAAAATTGCAAATAATTTAAAACGGTTTGGAAATTGGGAAAAATGGTAGGTGAATGACTAATTAAAAGCTTTTAAAGTTTCTTATCGACTGCTATAGGGCGCCGCTCCATAGACGATTTCCTGGCTCCACATCTTAATTTGGTGTTTTCCTAAATGAATTGGAAGAAGAAATACAAACAATGAATTATAAATGGCTTCGGAGGATCTAAGTCGTGAAATAGGGGTCACCCTAACCCAATTAAGGATAGCCCTTGCCAGATTAACACAAGTACACTTACTTTTTGGCCAAATCCCGCGTATGTGTCCGATATATAGAGAAAGGTGCTCGATGTGTCCGATTTAGTTGAGGGGTGCAATTCTTTGACACGTTAGAGAAAGCGTGTAGGAATGTCACCAAATATATGGTATGGTGGAAAAGGATACTAGAAGACGGGGTTCATATACCCCAGGCACTGCAGTCTTCTGGCTTATTGTTCCTTAGTTTAGTCAATAGACTCCATCCTTTTTCTCAGAAGTATCAAGACATTAACTGTTATTGATGCAATTTCGTTCTCTGAGTCTTTTTCGTACGTTAGGTTGAACCTCCATTGAGCCGTTGCTTCGCATTCGATAATTCCACCCGATGTAAGTGTCGCGCTAGATCACGGCAGCGGATATTTGGTAGAATATTGATTATCTCAATTAGTTTAGATATATAATAGCTGAAAGCGTTATGGAAAATTATGAACTTAGAAATTTTTAGGAACTGGTTCCATTGGCGGCTGAAATGTGAACGTTCCTCCATTTATCTGAGTGATAATTTCGTGCTTAACATTTAACTCTTAGACTGTCTACACAAGATATCACATAAAATAAACTGGTTTTAGTTTAAAATCACTAATCAGTTACTAATTTATTACTAACGATGATTGGCTAGGAAGTTACACACAAGAGGTCCAAATCAATAGTTTCTTAAATGAAATCAGGAAAGGAACATCATCCCTATCTTGGTGTCATTCACAGTGATGATTCAAGCGTGAAACTGTCGTGTTATTGTACTATCATCCCTACTGAAGGGAAGGAATCCCAAGATTTTCCGTTCGTGCGTTTTTCCAGCTTCACGCCAGCCATTTCAATGCTTTCTTTCTTCGCGTACAGGAAGCGTAAAATTGTACAAAACTCTATGTTTTTCAGCTTCTTTCCAAAGTAATATGTTCACCTGCTCATCGTTCATCTTAAAAATCAGTCACTAGTGACTCGACAGTCAACTTACCTGAAACGGACTAGTATGTAGCATTAGTATGTGTCCGTAATTAGTACATAGCGCTGACCCATACGGTTACAATAAAAGTGACACATTGCGGATTGGTTAGTAACTCAAGTCTCTAATCAATCCCATGTTAGAAGAGCGGCCTTAATAATTAAGGCCTTTAATTATTAATTAATATAGCCTTAAATTATTTAACTTTTGATGATTTAACTAAATCGTAACTTAATATAATTAAAACCTAATGACCTAACTTTTAATTTAACCATAGACAATTTAATTTCACTAAACTATTTTAAGTAAATTCAAATTAATAATTCAGACCACATTCCAATGTAAGGAGGAAGGAGACAGCTAACAAAAAACATAAATAAAATATGACGAATAAGTAAAGAGATCCCCATAAATTCTTTAATTTTTTTTTAAAATCATTTTTGTACGTCAAATCAAACTGTGCGTTGACCACTAAAGCCGTAGTGTCTACAAATGAATAACAGTCAAAAACCCACCATAACTCCTTCCTTTCTCGTTTGGCAAAGGGATTAATATAATTCTGTGAATAAGCTTTTAATGAATTTAATCGGCGAAGTTTTAACCAGGGGCTTTTGAGAACATGTCTTCCTGTTTCGAGTTTCAGGGTTACACAAATCTCTTTAAACTCTTTCCGAATAGATATTGTAGATACACTAATACAGTGAAAATTGTACTGTAAATTTATGATTACATTTATAACATACAAAGTAAACATATAAGTACAAATGATAGACGACTAGTTGTACTGGAAAAATTATTTTGTTCAATATACTCACTTTATATTTCATTGCTTATTATTATTGTGATTTTTCAGGTTTTGGAATTAATTAAAAAGTATTGACAACTTTAAATAGCCATATAATTAGTCAAGATTCATTTTTAAAACATTTTTTTTAATGTTCAATTATTTTATTTGTATAAAGGGGTATTTGCAATTTTTTATATACCTAAAAAAAGGTTTAATTTAAATTTGGTAGAATAAAGCCACTTATATATATTTAGTAACTCTTAAAGTATAATTACCTATTATTCCAAGTTTGTTGTTTAAAATCTCAATGCAAGAAAAATTGAAACGAATGATAAATTAGTCTTGATGCAGTCATAACTAGATGGTCACAGCCACAAACATAAAAAAATTATATAGTAATATAAAGAAGTTGGGCGTAAGCCAGGATGTGACCCGACCCGGTGAACGTGCATTTGCAACATTCGCAAACCAAAAGTGAAAAGGGTAATTTGTCTATTTGAAGTTTTTTTGATGAGATTACCAGTTTGTCTGCGTAGGGATAAAAGAAGAAAGTGGTCCCGGACGGAGAACCCCGTGAATATGAATTATAGAGGGAGTCGAGGTTGGGAAAAAGGGTTCCTGTGTAGCGGAGCGGGATTAGCCTGAACATAATGAATTTATCATTACTCAGTTCCTAACCCCTCACACGTAACCTCCAATAGTAATACAGCTCTGCCCTCGAGCATGTATTTCGTAAATATTAATTTAAATATACTTCCACTTCCCATAAAATGGCAATATTGATTGAATTGATTGAAAATTTAATAATTAAAAATTAAATAATAATAATTATTATTATGATTATTATGATTATCCATATAATTGGTTTGTATAATACATTTGCTTTGTAAAAGCGCAATTAATTCACCATATAAGTTTTTCTGAACCAAAAAAAAACAACATGAAATTGTTCAAGCTCTGCAGGCATCTTTCTTTTCCATGTTTACACAGTTCAAATGCATCTCAAATCGCCGACCGTACTTGTATACACGCCCAAAGACAAAAATAACAAATACTTGTATTTATATGTTTATTATCCATAATAACAAGGTATAAAGATTAATAGTTGACGGATATATGGTACTGGTTGTGCCGCGTTCTACCATCCACGATGGTGTACTGAGATATAGGGCCATAGCAATCTCCACCAAACTGAAGGTCGACCGCGATATACAATACTACGGCTATAGACAATCCTTTTATTGCTCTTACCGCACTACGAAACTGTAATTTAACTCCAAATGGCCCGTAATGTAAGGGAGAGCTCTCAAACAGTCATCGAGAGGCTTTATGATATTGGAGTGGAGCAGAGTCAGTAACTGACCCTGGGCCGGTTCAACATGAGTTCACCGACTCGCAGACCAAAACCTATCATTAACTTGATGAGAGTAACCATGTCTCTATATATACAAGATCACATTCTTTATTACCAGAAAAATATCGAATAGAATGACGATTATTCGCAAATCATCATCTCGCTTAGATATTAGAATCTAGAAATAGCTATTGTTCTCTTTACAGATGTGTGCTAGTTTTGTTTATGGCAAACAGATAACCGGAAGTAGAAAAGACCTGGAGAACGCTTCGTTGAATGTACCGTGGGTGATGCGTCAATTATTGAAGGGAGTGGAATCAACGTCCATGCCCGTACTGAACTGATTGTTACATGGAATGGATTTGATTGACGACACTAAGGGACACCGAAGAAATTCCTCTGAAAGCTGTAGTCCCGTGCGTTACTTTTGTTGGAAATAACTTCATGTTAATCCTTGATGACAATCGATCATATGTCCTTATCACCCATTCATTGGAAGATTAGAATAATATTGTAATTCACGTGTTTTAGGCGTCCCAAATTGAGCGGTCAAACCAGTTTCTCAGAATGTAAGTTGGCGGTTGATCAGGGGGGGGTTACTGTTACAATTCACGGCGATAAGTGTTTGTAACTCCTTCAACATGATAAACCCGATAATGGGGGTTTAATGCTTGAAATCAGGATGGTTGTAAACAACAAATCAATGGATTAGTCAACTATGAGTGTAACCATAACATCAAAAAAAGTTAATGGAGGATTGTCTTCGAGATCATTAAAATTAATAAGGGTGGCTAAAATTTTACTTTCCCTTTAGTGTAGGTAGTAGTCTTTAGACACCTCAGGCAAAAATATTAACTTGCACGAACCTACTCATGATCACAAAAAAGAACATTTTATATAACAGCATAAAGAAAAAATGAAACGAAAACATTAAAAGATATAAAGTTGGTTTTACAGTTTGGTTTCATTAGGATTCCTTTTTTCAAATCAACGAAGGGGGAGCGGAATGGGGTGGTCGTGGATTTATGTAGACGAGCGAGAAATAAAAAGTCTTTGCCCATAAAAACCCTGTCCGGAAATTAAGTTAATTATATTCTCCAAAATGTAGGTCCAGGGTTATTCCATTGTTTGTCTTATTTGCATTTAGAAAGGTTAAGTTGAATACGGATAGCAGAGTGGCACGCCCTCGCTCATCATTTTCGTAAACTTGCACAAAGCTATACTTAATTGCTCACTGCTCGCCGCATTTCATTAAATTAGCCTTTTATTTTCTCAGGGGCTTCTGAATGCTCGTTGATGATGTATCTTAGGGAACAAAAGGGAGAAAAAAACCTTAGGTAAAAGTTTAATTCAAACACAATTTAAATTTATGTATGTAGGGTCGCTTTATTACCAATTCGTAGTTCCGACACTTAAAGGAGTAAGCTTTTAAAGTTCATTAATCACACCGAGAAAGCTATTTCTCTGTCATATATCAAAAGAAGGTTCGGCAAGTCCCCAACCGTCTGAAAATATTTCTTTCAATATTTCACTCGTTCAAAAACGTAATGTTATTTTAAATATGAGGTTTTAACGGCAGAATCAGGGTAGGAAGTTTTTTCTGTGTTTCAAACGACATGAACAATGTATAACGGGCTTATGGATTAGGATAATCTCATATTTAGTTCTCGAATACTTATAAAACATGAATGTTCAATGAATTTAAACAGTCACATATACACAACAAAATTGATTCTATTTGTGTTCTTAACACACTGCTATGGTCTTATATAGATTATGCAGGGCGTGCAACCAGGACCCGATGGGTTAAAAGCTCGGCTCGGCCGGCTCACGAGTCCTGCATAAACCTTTTCGACCTATTCACACACCCTAAAATTTTGGACCATTTTGTCTTGAGGAGTGTTTTAGTTATGTCTTCTCTTTCGAAAGTTTCAAATCTTTCCTTAGCATACCTATCACATTCTTTCACACACACAGTGTACAGCCGTTTCTTTCTTTGTTTGACAGAAGTGGTAAAAGGGTCTGGTAGAGTACCCATTATGAAGAGATGTCTTCTCAAGGGACAATGGCCCGTTATAATATGTATCACCCTCCTGATTCCCCTTCTGGAGTTAGAGAACATCCATTTCGTTTCTTTAGGTTTGATTTCCTTCAGAAACTCCTTCGTTTGCCTGTGTCCGGGGGATATATTCCATTCTTTAAGGAATTGTTTCATGCCCCAGCAACTAATACTCTATTTCGCTGGGCTTATAGCGTGGGGTAATACCGATTGTAGCCCGACAAACGCAGTATTTGATCCTTCTTTGGCCAGGCTCTCCGCCTCTTCGTTGCCATAGTGCCCCTTATAAGCAGGCATCCATATGAGGGTTACCCTATTCTCGTAACTAGTAATATCCTATTAATGAGTTCAACGGTTTCCTCTATCAGCCTAGTTGTTGATAACGTTTTTTGTAATTGTTATAACTCTTGTTGTAACTTAAGACTGGCCTGACTGTCGGAAAATGTTTAATATCTTTCCCTTAATCTTCTTATACATGAGTGTTCTGAAGCAAACATTGATGGCTCGTGTTATTAACAAGAGGGGAGGAGATGCTGATCCTTAATCTTGGTATATGTATTCCGGCACCGCTTCCCTTGTCCATAATGAGTGAACCATCGGTGAAGCAGTCTAGACTACGATGATCATCATCCGCATTATAGTTGTAATCACAGGGAGTAACTACCTGAAAGTCCTTTTTCCCAAAAGATCACCTTTTTATCGCTTACGCCCAGTAGTTGGTTGTTGACCTTACTCAATAAATGTAGAATTTTCGAGTGACCTATATTGTTTCCCTTATGGTTTCAGCTACCTTCACTAATTAATCTATAGCAGCTGGTTAGTGCTCTAACTTTGACCTCTATGTGTAGAGGTGTAGTGTGAGTTATCATTTCTAATACTAGGGTTGGTGTAGTGGGAAATACTCCCGTCATCATCCTACTGCTATGGTCTTAATAATACTGTATGTAGAATTTTATAAGTAAACGGTTATTCTATAAAAAGTATAAGATAAAAAAACGCCGGGAGCAACCATTTACTGATCATGAATCGGAATACAAATGAACATTTCTAATATCGTGTGTGTGTGATGATTAGTGACCGTTAATCGTTAATTATTCTGAAATCGTGATATATGGTCTGGTGCAATGTGGGTTTCAGGAAAACATTTCCTTTATCGTGCCATCGTTTCGATCATTATTGAGAGCATCTTCAGGGACTGGGATTTATCTAACATGTGAGATTTCCTCCTATAGTCTGCGGGGTGATAAAACTGCAGTTTGATTTATCATCTTGATTATCTTGGCCTGCATATCTTCGTCTATTTTGGTCTATCAGACGTGGTACCGCATAATCCGATCTTCATTGTCGAGTTGGGATGATTTTTGCGGAGTGAAGTTTTAGTACCTGGTTTTGGATGGCAGTGTCGATATTATTCCTTTATAGTATAGTATTATTGTATTATAATATTTTTGTAGATTTTTTTATTGTATTAAATTTTTCGTTTGATTAAGAGTTTTTATTAACGTGAATGTGAAGTGTGAGAGGGAATAAAGTGGAAAATTGAGTGCCCCATCGACTAAACTGGACGAATAATCAGTATATAGGAGAATTATAGCGAGTACCATCAGCCCAATTTAGTAAATACAAATGCTACAAGCGTTTAGTAAAAAAAGTGTTTATTATTATGTTGGGAACACCGGTGTTAAAAAAACATTTAATGTATGTTGGGTTAGGACCATTACAGTGGCGCGGACGTCGGACAAAAGTTTAACAAAAAACATTTCTTCAAAGATTCCCTACTCCTAGATACGTACTAATGTAGACCAAAAACAATACTCCACTGCACCATAAAATAAAATATTTCTGAGTTTAAATATTAAATTATAACGAAAATCTATTTTGTTTCAGGTAAGAATTTGTTCTTTAATAAATCATCTACAAACTATGATAAAAGAAGGTAAGATATCATTTATTTATATCCGACGGGTGTTTATGTATACTGTTTTCTTTGATTTTGTTTTAAATATTCCGTTTGAAAATTTAAATATTAAATTAAACAATATATGTAAAATGGTATGCACATTTCTGGTAATATTGAATTGAGTACTTTTAAATTACAATAAATAAACAACACGTGAGGTTTGAAATCCGTCATTCCAGTTTGATATATAGACGAACATATGCCGCCGCTGTCAACTGTGTAATGCCTACTCCCCTTCATAGTTCTTTACTGCTGCTCCGTCTTATGACCTTTTCACCTGCTCTCTACCGACGTTCAGAAGCTGTTCGCAGTGACATACTCATATGTATGTCGTCGCTAGCTAACATGGCCATCGACGACCCCAGTTCTTAAATAATTGATCTCTTCCCAGGGCTGAGTAAAACAACAAACGATAACATGTTTCTCTGTCGGCCGCAAATTAATTACTCTTCCAGGTTCATAACACTATGATCAATCACAAACCAGGTTCAAAACTGAAAACAAATTATCAACATCCAGTGATTGATCACCAGGTTTACAACTCAGTCATCAACCACCAACAATGTTCAATGACCTGAACAAATTATTAATATCCATGGATGAATCTATTTCCCAGGTCATGACCAGATGATCAATACCAACCAGGTTATTAATATGAAAAAAATTGTTAATATCCCGTGGTTGATCACATTTCTGTACATAGCCTGGTAAACATTCATCCACCAGGTCTACACCAACAATATATATTGGGTTGTCCGGAAAATAATGCAAGATTTTGGTATTAAACAAAAAAAAAGAAACTAGTTACTTTAAAGCAATGTTCTTTAATCAAAATAATTTCCCATACTCTCAATACATTTCTCCCAACGTGTTGGTAACTTATTAATTCCGTCTGAGTAGAATTCAGAATTTTTAGAATTGATAAAGTTAATAAATGCATTTTCCAGTTCCGTTTGATTTTTGAATATTATGTGTTGTAAGTAGTGGTCCAGGTGTCTAAAAAAATGGTAGTCAGTAGGCGAGAGGTCCGGAGAGTAGGGTGGGTGAGGCAAAGTTTCATAGCCAAGCTCCAATAATTTTTGTGACGTTACACGTGACACATGTGGTCGAGCGTTGTCATGCAACAAAATGGGCCCTTTCCGATTTCACTTTTCCAATCGCCTTGAGGTGGTCAGCGACGGTCGTTTTACTGACTTTGAGTTGCTCTGCAAGTTCTCGAACAGTTGTTTTGGAGTTTTCTTCCACCACTGATCGCAGAACATCATCATTAAGAGAGGAAGGCCTTCCACGACCTTCTTCATCTTCAAGGCTGAAATCTCCCTCCCGAAATTTTTTAAACCACCTTTGCACAGTGCACTCATTAACACAACCCTCGCCCCAGACTTGGTTAATGTTTCTAGCCGTTTGGGCTCCGCTTCGGCCGAGTTTAAACTCGTAAAAGAAAATCGTACGAAATTCTCGCTTTGGCATTATAAGGATGACTGAATTATTTCCAAGTAGCGGAATGCTACAGAGGTAAACAAACAATATCATTTGGAAGAGGATTAATAAGTGTTGACATTCATACAAATGAGTAATCCTGTAAACGTAAACAGAATATTTTATATAGATTTTTTTTAATGAAAACTTAAAATCCTGCATTATTTTCCGGACAACCCAATATAATATATATGTATAGTGTAATATATTGAATGTGAAGTCAATTGATGGAAAGTAATGCGTTTTATCTCTTATGTGTGAAATATAACGTATGGGTGCTTAAAATTATCTTTGTCCACTTATTTTGTAATGTTTGGCTATTGCACCCTACATTGTATACAAAGTATTAAAGAGTAACTGAGTCAGTTGATACAATTTGCTCCGTAAGGAGTTTTATAACATTTAATATTTTATGTAAGATTGTTTAACGTCGTGAGCAAGAAAGGGAGAGGAGGGGAGAGAAAGAGTAGGTACATATTAAAAAAAGTATGCTTAACAGACTGGGTTAACAAGATGGTATAATGAGATGGCCTGTTAGTGACATTTCGTCCCTTTTCACGTTCCTCAGGAAACTCATCCAGGCCTCAAAACACACGGGTACGCATTGGCCTCGGGTAAAAGTGTTCTCAATTTCCTACTCGAAGAAGGGATGCATTAAGAAGAGAAGAAGGGGCGAACAAACACACTCCGAGTCACGATTGACTGGACAGAGGCACTCCTGATGCAAATCCAACCCCCCGCACCGCACCCCCCCACCCAGCAATGGCATTAATATGCATTTAGCCAATTCGACCAGAATAATCCTCAGTCGAGCCCTGGTTATAAAATACGGTACGGTACTCAGATTGTTCCGTCTCGATTTCCTGGAGAATTGAATATCATGGATTTACGAGGTAGTGCATTTTTTATTTGAAATATCAAACGTACGTTTCAAAACAATACTTAGTAATTTATTGTCAAATTTTAAAAATATGAAATTGTTATTTTATTACATTTTTAGAGTATTTATTTGATTTATTTTTTTCAATAGTCACCACAGTTGCCTACTCTATCTAAGTTACTAATTATACATTATGCATGATGTGTGGTGGTGAATGACCGTTAGTCGATGATTATTGAAATCATATTCATAACCTGGGATTTACGAACATTGTTTACATTCAACAAATATATGTTGGATGTGAAAAAACGTGATTTTATGCAATGCAAAAAAGTATTTTTTATGTACAATCAAAGTATTTCTCCTCACTCAAAGTGTTTCTTTTCTAGGTAATTGTCCCATTCTTATGTGTCGTGTTTAAAGTGCTATTTGCTGTTTTATATTTATACACGTTGGATTTTGAAAAGGGGGGGGGGAAAGAAGTCGGTATAGAAAGACGTTTTTGAATAAAGTATCGACTTTTTCAGGTTGATAATGGTTTGGCCAAATTTTCTATACAAATCCTAGTCCCTGAAGATGATCTCAGTAAAGATCGAAACGTTGGCACGATGAAGCAAATGTTTTTCTGAAACCTACGTCACACCAGATAGTATCTCACGATTTCCAATAATCATTTTGCATTATGTTTAATTTTGTTTCCAACACATAAATTAACTTATAAATGTTTATATTTTTTTTAACCATCATGTCTTGGTGAAATGGATTTCCAAATTGCCGCTTACTTCATTGAGAAATTGTTTTCTTGGTTGTAGAATGCCGTACATATTTACAGTTCCAAGTTCCATTAGCTCTGCTCGACAACAATCGCACACCTGTCTTTTATTTATTTTTTATGCATTGTTAGAAGGCGGGGTTAAATCGCATCTAAATATGATCTTACGATCTCAGCGCTGTTCCTGTTGATTTGTGGACCAACTTTTCTACACTGTTTACTACACACAAACTGTGTTTACACTACAGCGTTTTCGAGTGTAAACAAGCACAAACTTACTTGATTAATCTGTGTAGTCAAGCAGTCACTTTTATTTTTCCCCAGTTTGTGAAGCTATTTTGGCCAAATAATCCTCATTTTCATTTTTGGCAATACAATTATGAACTCTAACTCATGGCATTCTAATTCCTTTACTAATCTGAGGGAGATGAAATTTTGGTAGGATCTCAAAAATTATATAACTCTCAGAATCATTGAAAAGAGATGTGTTTAATTTTGTGAAAGTCGGAAAGAATATAATTCAAAATGTAGATTAATAATGACAACAAACCACTATCACTTAAAACCTTTAAATCGAAATAATCCTCGGCATCCCATTCCATAAATTCATAAGACGCTGGTTTTTTGATTTTATAAATGTAGTGGAAAATTAAAAACGTACATACAAATGAAAATGTGTAGGGTTTTAACTCACAAAAACACTACAATATAAATATAAACCTAAAATGATAGAATAAAAGTCAGCAACACCCGTCCAATCCCCTTGGTGGATGGCCAAGCGATTCTTAACGGAATTTAATTAAAATTTACGACATATAACTTTAAAAAGGCGTTGTTTTGTAAAATAATATTACACCTGTAGAGTTTAGAAACTGAAGACTGATTGCCGATGCACCCGGTATCGATCTCTTAAATAAACGAAGTAAAAAATGCATGGGTCTGATTAGTTCCAATACATCCTCAATGAAGTAAATTAAGCGTATTAGTAAAGCCCCAGTACGCAAAAATAAAAATATCAAGCATATTTACTTTTGTAATGTTTTGTAATCAGCATATTTGTTCTTGTAAACATAAATGTGCTAATTTTAATGTAAATTAATACAATTTGTATGCAGGAAACAAGAAATATCAAACGGCATTGATTGATCTTGAAGGATTGATTAATAAATGTCTCCTAAAACTAAAGGCACTTGTTAATTCATGAACTTTAAGAAAGTGTCGAAGTGTAATAATTGATAAGTGTAGGAATGGAATGGAGGTTGGGCCCTGCATTATTCACGGACTTGACGTCGGCTAAAGCACTCAAACTCGACTCTCCTCTCTCAAAATCAATTTGTCGGGTAAAAGTCAGGTGGAGGTGATGATTAGAGTCGAGGATCCTCACCGTCTAATGACTGTTGTCTTGTTGTTAACTTGTGATGAGGCTTTCAACAGATGAAGGACCTTGCAATCCAATTTATCAGAAGTCGATGAGAAACGTTGTTTCTATTAATTCAATCAACTGCCATTTTTCTTATTCGGACTCATAAAACAGAAAAATAACCCGATGATTATCCGAGAATCTCTCTCACTATGTCTATGTATATATACTGATGCATCAATGTAAGACGTTTGCGAAGAAGAAAAAATTATGTGTGACAAATGAAAAAGTTATTTTAACCATCAGCTTAAACCGATTGTTTAAATGTTTTATACGAACTAACAGGACAAGTTGGAGGGATGAAGGTGGAAAGCATAAAAGAGGAAGGGTTGGTTATGCCTTGGTTACGACTCCCGAGCGACTTTAGACCAACTTGATATAAGTATCAATGAGGCCCATGGGCTCGCCTTCTAATGAACGAACTTCCCAACCTCACTAAATATTATTTGACACTTGAACGTGACTCGACTTCCGGCTCCGTGCCCGATAAATATCACAGTTATCTCGAGCCGGACCGAGTAGATCTTTTGTCGAGTATCCCGTCTAATCCGAGCGGATCAACCGAAGATCCAACCTAAATGAACTTAAACTGATAACTAAGAGGGAGTGAAAGTTGCTGATCTGATAAAACATTACTCTCGGGGCTTTTTCTGTTCATGTAATATATAAAACAACGACGAAATATTATAGAAACTCCTTTGTCACCAACGGTTTTATTATCCACAATCACAAATGTATCAGTCATATTTCCCTGAAGATAAATTAGTAATGTAAGAATAACATTATAGTGGTTGACTAAAGAGATTAAATTAAATACCGCGTTTGTCGGTAAATCTTTTTACTGACTTCAGGAATCTTATGATCCCTATGTGTTTGGATTTTCATTTTCATTTACACTTTAACGAACCGCCTATTTTGTTATTATTTATGTATTATCCTATACCGGGAAGCCGGTCCAAAGGATAGGCCGCCCCACTCCGGGTATCACAAGTCAGTCGCCTTTACAACTTTTACTATTTTTTGTGTGAACCCGCGAACGCTTTTCTACAGGCCACTTCCTGTAAAATCTCTTCCAGCATCCATTGGAATCTTCCTGGTGTGATTTTACATCTCGCCGAAACGCCGGAGTTGCTGGTACTTGTAAGTGGGCCATCCTCCCCCAAATACCTTATTTTCATCGCTCCTGCATCCTTCTTTTTTCTGCCCACCTTTATCATTCGCCACAACATCAACTTGGTGAGTCGTTACTGTTTCATTTTTATTTTATATTTCAATAATTTTTATTTTGAAGTGTTTTATTTTATATTTTCTCTCCGTCTCCCGATTATATTCGGGTGGTCCTCCGTCGGTTAAAAAGCGCACACTATGTAAGACCTTATTCCTTATGTATGTATGTGCTTGACCATATTACTTAACATTTTATTTTGGACCGTTTGTACGATTTTGATATTGCTGTGTTTGGCACAACGACATAGTTGAATACCATAACGCGTTTATTTAATAATATTTTATGTTGTATATATTGTACCTTAACCTATTTCTGTCCTTTTTTCTTCACATGTTCTTTCTATCTCAGCTTGTCAAATTCATTCCCAGAAATTTATCTGTATCGCTGTACAGTATAGTAGTTCCATCGATAGCATTTATTAACTAAGAATAATCACTTTGTGTACATTTTTATGAGTTAATAACAATGCAAAGAGGCGTCGGTGGCCGCAACGGATAAGATTTTCACGTTTCGAAGTTTCGCAACTATTTTATAAAATAAGTTCGACTGCGTTTTTCGTTTATTTATTTATTTTTTTTTTTGTTCAATTTTTCTATCAGTGCCATGAGCAGTTAAAATTATAAATAACCAGGGTCTTTGTTGAAGAAGATTTTTTTTCTGAAGAACTATTGTATAACGAGAAAGAAGATATCAAAATCCGGATTGTTGTAAATCATAAATCTATTGGCAGAACATATTTGCAAAAAGTGAAACTATATACTCCATCTGCATCATTTCTACGAGTACGGAAATGACCTCGATATGGGCTATCATGAGCATTGACAAGAAGGGTAAAGTGAGTGGAGGTCGAATAAATTCATTTACAATTTTCTTAAGGTTTTTGTTTTAATTTTCCCATTACCAATCCGTCAGCCACGTTTTTTCCTTTCCTCCATCAATTTCTTCATCGGTGAAAAAAGTAATTAAAAAAGAAATTATACCACTAAAAATTAAATGCCGTAGGTTTTCTGAAATTTAATGGTTTCCAGGTTTGGAAATAGTAGTTTAGAATCATAATACTATGTCTTTCAACTTTGAAAAAAAAAAAAAAAAAAAAATATATATATATATATATATATATATATATATATT
>CM077113.1:20461672-20483340 GCA_039619505.1 Cimex hemipterus | reverse complement strand
ATATATATATATATTTGTCAAAGTTTTCGGTAGTAAAACACTCATTTCAGTAACGTTTACAGGTTTAATATTAATCACATCTTATTGGAAATTTTACGTAGCTTTCAATGGTTTTAACGGATTTGTCCAAAACTTTTAGTTGACGAGTTACGTTGTGTATTTTAAGTTTATAAAAAAAATCAGAAAAGGGGAAAACTCCAAAATTGCTGAGATACGGACTATAGATAATTAAGACTTTTTGGTTTCACTTTAAATGTAGAATCTACGGGCAATGTTTGTAACACGAATAGCAGAACACGCTGTATAGCATGAAACCTCGCACTACGTTTTTTATATGTATTTATATATTGTAGACAAACGGATTGTTTTACATTATTTTTGAAGAAATAAATATAAGTAAATGTAATGTTTTTCTTTCGAATACAGTTGAAACTGAGTAAATGCTGTACGGAAGATTTTAAATAATTTTACATTGTGTATATAATTAAAAAATATCATTCGATTGGATTGATCAAATTAGTCATTTTATTATTTTGACTCACTGATATAACCTTAGAATTGTTCCTTCCATTTCTCCCTCTTAAAAGAAAAGTGGTGTCAAGGGCACGAGGCGTTTGATTTAAGGTGGAAAAGGGGAGGAAACTATGATCTCACTGGCGATATATATTGCCTTTTTTGCCCTTCGGTCGGGGTTGTTGACAAGTCTGTACACACTAAGTCAAAAGCTTTCAATTTCAGCTATCGCAGTTATAATTTATCAAGAAAAACATGTGGGATAACAAAATTAAACAAACCCTACAGTATTTTTATTGTATAAAACGTGTTAACATTCGATACAGG
The DNA here is from genome assembly GCA_039619505.1 of Cimex hemipterus. NCBI lineage: Eukaryota > Metazoa > Arthropoda > Insecta > Hemiptera > Cimicidae > Cimex > Cimex hemipterus. Next base: position 20,482,500 of record CM077113.1, on the reverse strand, counting down.
TTGCACTTTTTTACTCATGATAAAACTATAGCATTAGCAGGAATTTCGTCAATTTCTTTGAAATATTGACTCAATCAATATTAGAATATGTTATCGTTTGAACAAAAATTAGCTTTGTATCAAGAATATTGTGCAAGTTATTCAGTTTGGTAGTAAATATTTAATGATGAAATAAACAAATAACGGTGAATCATGCTAGTGATTATGATAAATTCGCAATATAATTTTTTTTTAAATAATTCAAATGAAAATAAAGAAGCTAATATCACAAATAGGAATTTACAAAATCATAAGTTCACTTGTTGATGTTAACAGAAAAGTAGTAGTGTTCATTATATTATGAAATTAATTATCAACTCTCTTGAGGTAATTATGAAATAGTTCAATTTTTTGTTATAAATGCAAACTTCACTTATTAATCAATTCACTATGTTCGTGGTCGCTCGACCAATTAATATATGACAATAAATTATGGTTTTTAGTTGAGATGAAAAAAGTTAATGGCACGAGAGGGATTCGAACCTACGACCTTTGGCTAGATATGCCGCTGCTCAACCACCAGAGCTATCGTGACCTCGATCCACTCGGACATCAACTCCCCATCTCAACCTGAGCTTGCGAGTTTTCCCTCCTTTTGCCATATTTCAAATGTCGGTTTGGATTATCGATTCTCTTTCACTTATTAATATGTTTTTATTCATGTAGTATCTGCATTCGATCGATTAGCATGAATATTGAAAAGTTCACACCAATTTTTTAAATCTTGTCATTAGAAGTATTTGAAAATCTTAAAGAGCAAGGTAATTTTATTAAAAAGTGTAAAACGTCCATAGTGGTTCAACTACAAAAATGAATGGGCGAAAACGAAATTATGTATTTTAGATGACTCTCGTTTATTGATTTAATAATGAAATTATATATTGGTATATTAACTAACTACTAACACTTCGGTTTGCAAAAGAAAGTCAGTTGTACGAAGGGTAATGCAATTTTAGGAGCGGATATTGGACAGTGGGCAATTTTTTAGGTTATCCAATCTTATTTAATATTTTATTAACTTACATATAAAATGTTTAATTTTTTCATTGATTTTAAAGCAGCATTTTACCCTTCAGACAGTTATTCGCTGTAAACAAAATTACAAAATTTTGCAATATTACATGAATATATATGAAATATATTTAATATATTTATTTAAATATTATACGAACAAATAAATGCAGTAATTGGGGAATAAAATGGGATGGAGGATTAATTTAGTAGAAATATGGGAGTAAGTTAAGTTGGTCGAATGAGTTCAGTATTGTTCAATGTATATATAAATGATTTCGCCCAGTACGTTGGAGGAGGTTAATGTTTCAAATTTAATTATTTGTGTGCAATGTGAATTATGACCATTGAATGAATATTATCATATATATCAATTTATGCTATCCTGTTGGCAGATGTAATACTGATAGCCTATAATCCATTTATTATGAGAGAAATTATTAAAAGTTTAGACATATACTCGGATTTATGGATGGGTGGTAATATGAAAAATACAAAATTATGATATTTAAAAACGAAGGAAAATTAAAAATTTTATTATAAAGGTGTACTTCTAGATATCATATCCTTCTTTATACATTTATAGGCGACACTAAAACTATATACAAATTACGTGTTCAAATATTTTAATTATAAAGACAATCCACTTCCTAAAATCGCAGCACATTTTATAACTAAAGAAAAAAAGTCTTGGTTTAATAAAGTACCCGCACTGCAGTCTAGATGAGATTTTTATTGCAACGAATGGGTGGAAATTTAAAACAGACGGCATTATAGAAGCAATGAAAGCATCCATGTACTAGGTTTAAGATAAAAGCTCAACAATATCAATAGCACTAATTGTGTAATGATCTTCTCCTCTTAGACAAGAATCATTATATTAACAATAATAAGAAGAACCTTTTTTTTTAAATTCGAGGTAAAATTGTAATTTTAATTAACATCTATGGGTTACAGAAAAATATTTATCTGTTATAACTGTGGTAAAAATAGGACGCGGTGTTACATTTTAACTTTTATTTTGGATTTATTTTGGATTTTATAAATCTTATGAAAAAGCCGTAATGTTGAAGAAGAGTTCGTTTTATTTATAAAAATCTGTACACATATAGAAGAAACGAATTATAATACAGAAACTTCTTAATAAGAAATTAAATTTTAACTAAGAGCAAATATACTGAAGTATGTAAAAGTGTTATTTTTTATTACTTTATTTTGGACAGAAATCTATATTATTTAATTTTTATGTTACTTCTTAGTTTTAATGTATGTATTACATATATTTTACATATAAATAATAATATATTTATATTTTATATATGTATATTTTTTTTAATTTATAAAACAAAGCGCTAACGAATGGTTTTTAAAATGTAAGTAAAAAAATAATTATTATTGATAGAATATGAAAGCAGTTACGTTCGTATTAATGGTAATTGTATGTTATGTGTATTACAGGGATTTTCCTTCTTTTTTAAAATTAGATATCCAAATATATGAAGCTCAGCCAATTTCATAATATGATGAAAGTGGGTTTTTAATATGTAAGTGTAATTGGTTATTTGAAATATTTAGATATAATCAAATGTATTTAATCGAATCTATCATTGATATTTACATAAACCCTCAACTCCCCCAGGTCTTTCCGAAATGCCTTGTGGAATTAGCTTTTGGACTTTAATATTACCTACAATGTATCAGATATTATTTGGTTAAATCGTTGTTGAATTTGCTTCATTCTGTTAGAATGAATGTTTGGTAAAATGGATGTAACATTTAAAACAAGGTTTTACTTATTAGAATAAGAGAAACAATTTTCACATTCTACACACAAATTCTATTGTATATTTGTCTGCTAATATAGACCATCATAGTTGCAAATTCTTTTATTCTGCTAGTTTGTTAATTAGCCACTTTTAGTAGATTTTCTTCTCTGTTCTATTAACCATTATATATCCTAATATTTCAAGCTCAGCCCATATCGTAACATAACGGAAGGGGTATAATAACTCTGTTCGCTACAACAGAAATTGTATAAATCCTCAGGGTGCTGGTGTTTTTGAAAAAAAGGAATTTTAAAAATATGTCGAGTTCCTCTGCAGGGCCGCTTCATTCGATTAGTAGTAATTAATTTTATTTGAAATATTTAGTAATTCTGTGATTCAATAAACCTCAACTTCCCCAGGTCTTTCCGACATGTTTTGCACATTGTTCTTTTAGATTTTATACATAACCCACAACGTATATAATATATTACTTAGTTAAAAGTGCACGTTTTGATTTAAAAAACTGAATAATGTAATAAAATTAACAATAATAACATACTTGTTTAGTTATTGAGCAAAATGGTAATAGTTTTTATTACTTTATAAACATTTTCAGAATACAAATACTTTGCCGCTCACTGAAGAATGAAATATTGATAACGTCTGTATGGGCTATAAAAAATTTACCACAGTTTACTGACGAGAATACATAATAAAGTGCTATTGAAAACTTGCAAAACGTGGCTGGGTTATAGAATAGGATGGTCTTTTTTTACGACTAGCATTTGGCTACTCCCTTAATTTTATTTTACGTTCTAGAGACGAAAGGAATTCGTTAGTTGCTCTTTAAATCTCCGGAGCTGTTTGATCTCAACTTCCCAAAAGAATTTAGTTGTTCGTGATCAAGCTCTCCGTATCAGTAGATTTAGAGAGAAGAAGTGCCCTTTTCCCCCCTTATTTTTCCCTTTGCATGTACACTGGAATTTTTATACCTGTTTGCTCTGAATAAGGGAAAAACAGATAAAAGTATGAAACCTTTTTCACTTTATAGACATCATAAAAACAACTCGAAAAATTACAAGAGGCATTGTTTTGGTAGCTAAATACTCGGAACAAAGACAGAACTGAATAACAGAATACAACCGTTACATAAGGTTACGAATAAATAGGAATTAGTCTACAACCTAATACAAATTCTACTTATAGCACGGCAAAAAATTTGAATAGCATTAAGCACAACTTTTTAACTTTATCTTACTATAAAAGTTCATATGATCTTTTTTACATTTCAGAACGTTATGCGGTTTCGTTTTCATTGACCACAACTGACTAGCAAAAACTACTTATTTAACTCTAATTTATGGTTAAAATTCATAGATTCATAGCTTTAATGAGTGTGGTTGTGGTTCACAATAGACGACTATTTATAATTGCTTTTCAGTGATAGTAACCGTTATAAACGTTTGCGAATATAATAAATACATTTTTAATTTAACTTATTATCTTTAAAATGAACTGTCGTATGTCTGACTTGTGTGTTTAACGCAATATTAAAAACACCTTCCCAAACACTGGAAATGTTCTTGAATTCAAACTAAACCAAAACCAAATAAAAGGTTACGTTACTTATTATTCATCTTAATGACCGATCGGTTTGTTACTAGTATGTTCGAAATTATTTGAAAAATTAATCCACACAAGGGTTATCAACATTTTACCAGACCAACAATTTGGCTTTTACGCTCATCATTCTATTATGAAGTTCAGATTACATTACCTAATGTCTCGAAAAGAAGGTCTACGCGGTTGAGATTTTAGATGTTTATCAGGCTTTCTACAAAGTTTGGCATGAAAGACTATTATATAACTTAAAACCATTACCCCAGGCCTATTATTTTATTTACGATTATTTGTATATCGTGATTTGCGATCTAATGTGGCGTAAGTTTGAACAAATATTTCCTATATCGGGACAACCTTTCGATCTTTATTGGGATCATATTCAAGGCCTGAAGTTTATAAACATTGTCTAAATTATACAAATAAATGTAGGATGTGAAAAAAATAATACAAATGCTAAAAATTTTAGACTGAACCAAAATAATTGTACTCCCTAAAATTGGTTGTTTTCTGTGTAGATGTGCCATTATTGTGTGTCGTGTTGAGAGTACCTGTGAGATATTGACGGCTTAAGCATACGTTGTATTTTGAAGGGGTTGCGAAGGTAGTAAGGATAGAAAAACTTTTTTATAAGAGGAGTCGGATTCTCTGACATGAAAGGAGCCCACAATGGTAAAGAATGGGTAAGGTTGGCCTGTATATCCTTTCGGGGTTATATAGACAGAATAATTAGGAAAGGAAAACCAAATAGTTGAAGAGTAAGTCTATGTAGAAATGGAAGAAAGGAGGAAAGTAATGATTGTTTTATATGTTATGTTTTCTGTGATGTTATGATAATATATGTAGGCTATTGATATTAAATTTGATTAATGATATTAGCGTAGCTGCGACTGAGTTTACATGTGCCCGTTCTGTAATTGATGTTGTGATCACTGATGATGTAAACCATTTCTAAGAAATTTCGTTTATGTTTATTTATGTTTTGTTCTGTGTGTAATATTTTTGGATCGTTGAAGTCGAAATTGTGTTGGTGTTAAAGGCCAGTGCTGTAAGATTTTGTTTCGGCTTTTGCTGCCATAGGTATGTTTTATTAATCTCTTATGCAGATATTGAAATGTATGTTGCCAAACGTTTTAAACAATTGATTTTGTAAACTACGTCAGACTTAGAGTACAGATATTTTGCCTGAGTCTAACATTTCTAGCATTGCATAAATTCATAGTCATATATTATTTGTATTTGTATATTGTAAAGAATGGTTATAAGAAGATGATCTTAATAAAATACAAAACGTTAGGACTGTATAGAATACAGTCAACACATACGCGGATGACGCCACCATATTAATAAATCGACCCTCTTATATACAAACTTCCCTTATGTTATAAAACCACACATATCAACAATTAAAATCAGAACGTTAATTGGAAAATTGAGTTTAGTATACATATACAATGAACCTGTTTCTCTATCTGATAAAAGTAACTGTTTATGCTTTACGTTTGAATTAACTTGGAACCCGGACACACGATTTTTAAAAAAACAGACACCTAACAAACTGTTTTAAAAGTTTTATTACCTACTATACCGACAATCAAATTTACCTTTAAAATCAAAATTGCAGGCATGTACTTAGTTACTCACACACATATGGCAGTAGTTACGTTTCTAAATTATTTAACTTTATTGGTTTTTAACTTTGCTGAAAAAAAGCTAGTAAAGTTTGTTGATTTTACAACTCGAGGGTGGAACACAACGTCCAACAAAACACTGTTTATTTCGTAATCAATTTTCCACAATTTTTCTCCCTTTTCTCTCCCTGCGGTCCGTACGTGACAGGCGATTGTAAATAAGAAAGGTGCGTGTACGTCGTTCCTGCCGTAGATAAAGAGGAGACCGGTGACGGACATTAATTACATGTCAACCCCCCATTAAACAATGGATTTATCTGGCCATTATTCAGGGATGTGGAAGGGACTGAGGTTAATTCACTTCTAATTGGGAACAAATCCTAGTTCACTTAACCCATCGAGTTTAACTGAAGAGAAATTTCGGTTTTACTACTAACAAACATTATTAAACAAATTTTAATTAAACAAATTTAGCACACTGTTTTAAAGGCTAATGTAAAAATTTCAGGCGGTAGCCGAGTGGTTAGCGTGAGAGACTCCCGTCTAGTAGACCCTGCGGTCGCGGGTTCGATTCCCGCCGTCGCCTCTGGCCTTTTTTTCACGATACCCTTACCCCCAACAAACGAATACGCAATAAACAACATAGTCTGGCCTAGATATGCAAAGTTCATGAAACCATTAAAAAAAAAAAAAAAAAATTGTGAGCTCTGCGGGTTAATTCACACACAGTCTGGCCGTCTTGTATATTAATCGTCATTGGTTGGGTCTTTCTTACGCGTTTCAATACTTCGCAAACATGTATGAGTTGTAGGGTGAAGTTATTCTAATTGGACACGATTAACAAAGTAATATAAAGAGCAACTGGATGACAAATACACTTGAGCAGTGAAGACCAAATTACAATTCGGTGTTCGGTAATGCGGTCTTAGGTTGGTTCCATAGCTCACCTTAAAACCGGGGACCTTCTATTATTAAACTGGCAGCGATAAGGCCCTCGAGTATCTTCCATTTCTACTTGCTTTTCAAAGTGATGGCATTATTAAACGGCAAATATTAAGTTTCTCAAAGGGTTGCTTACAATAGGAACTTGCTCACCCGAGGGCTAATACTAGAAGCGAAATCGCGGCCCACTTACATTATTGTAGTACTAACCATCTTCAGTGTATAAATACACTCCTAAACTATTATGAAACAATATACTAAGATTACATTAAACTTTTGAAGTACATAAATAACACAATATATTACTTTAAAAAAGTGATAAAATTAAAATACAAATGAAAAATTAAATTGTATTACCATGGAATACTGGCTGCCCTCAAACGTTACAATTTTACTATAGTACCTATTCGTTACATTTTGTATTCCATTTAAAATGAACCTAAGACCACATTTTTTCGATAAACAATATTTCTTGATCGCCTCGAGAAAACCAAAAAAGTTTATTCGTGTTGCTCTTAATATAAGGAGATAGGGAACAATTGCTGTTTCATCATATATACAACGGCAGCATAATTTCGACGAAGAGCTGAATATTGAACTAAATGATTAGAATGATTAGTTATGTGGTCTGGTGCGCGTTTCAATCTTTATTGATATCAACTTCAGGGCTCAAAATAGATGTTTTCCGTGTAGGTGTGTCATTTTTCTGTGTCGTGTTGAGAGTAATGAAAGCAAACACTTGGAGCCCGGAAGATGATCTCAAAAAAGATGGAAATGTTGGCATGATAAAGAAAATGTTCTTCTTAAACCTACGTCACACCAGACCACACCACATGATCACATGATAATCATTGGTTTACGGTCACTAAACCCCACTCATTTTACTGTACGTTTGCGAAAAACCGGATTCCTCTCTGCGATATATTGGAACGGATTTAGGTTTTTCAAAAAGTAAAATTAATGGTGTAGTACGGACTTGCAATTTTAACCCGTATCGTTCTCATCTTGCCAGGGATGACAGGACCTAGGTTGTGACAGGCGTCTAATATTCCTGGCAAAAATATCGATTTGGTAATGAAAGATAATGAAAACGTTACTATACATCCTATAAACTGATGAATCCATTCCATCTCTTATGGCATACATAGCCTTTGAAATTTTTTTAACTTGGCAGCGGATGAAAATCAAGAAATGTTGTACTCTTATCATCATCAATTTCACAGTATCATGTTTTGGTGTGGACTTCTCAGAAATAAATTAATTGGGCCTTACTTGTACGAAAATAAATGGAACTGAGATCGTTAATTTTTTTGAGGGAGGTTTTTACCAACATTATTAGATTATGTACCACCGCAAAAACGACAAAGCATGATTCTCCAACTTAACCGGGACACACAATTATTTGCAGGTGTGACGTTATTTAAAATCGTCTCTTACGGGTTAGATGGATTGAGCCTCATGGCCCTATCTATTGATTTTTTAGATCACCCGTTTTAAATCCACTTGACTATTTTCCGTAGTGCCATTTAAAAAACAGTTCCTACTCCAATCATGATCCAGCAGCCTCAGATGACGAATTCCATTAATGAATAGAAAATACTTGTCGATCCACCTCCCTTGACTCTATCGCTCTTACCACCGATGAAGAGTGAAAAGGAACAAATCTTTGGGGATTTACGCAAAATAGTAAGTTTGAACATGAAATATAATTAACAATTTGCTATCAGAATTAGAGGCAATCTAGTTCAATGTGCCATTTTGTAAACCACAGCTCTAAGGAGTTTTAGTATGTTATAAACATCGTAGTGCCAGAATTCATTTTGCATGTCTCACCAAAAATTAAACTTGTCAAAGAGCTAGAGCTCAGGTGGTAGAGCAGCGGCGTATCTGGCCGAAGGTCCCTCTCGCGCCGTTAACTTTTCTTCGTTTCAACTAAAAACCGTAATTAATTGTGATATGTTAATTGGTCGAGCGGATTATGAAAATAGTGAATTAATGATTTAAAAATGAAGTACACTTCACTAAAGCTTTCCGTCGCCATTTCATGTGTCGCCGAGAATCCAATCCGATTACACGACATTTAAAAAATGGCAAAGAGGAGGGGCTGAGATGGAAAGTTAGTGTCAGAGTAGATCGTGGTAACGATAGCTCAAGTCGTAGAGCAGCGGCGTATCTAGCCGCAGATCGTGGGTTCGAATCCCGCTCGTGCCATTCATTATTTTATCTCAATCAAAAAACCTTAATTAATTATAATATATTATTGATCAAGCTGGACCACTAAATTAGTGAATTTTCTTTATCTTGGAACGTTTCTATCTTTATTGAGATCGCCTTCAGGACCTGGGATTTATATACATGGTTTACATTACATAAATCCATATCAGCTATGCCTATGAATTTATACAATGATGTCCACACTACTTTACTTGTTAATCAAAGTATTTGTACCAAAAACACAAACTCTAAATGAGTACAAATACTTTGATTAAATCAAAAGTTCTTTGCACATCATTGTATATATTCACAATCCCTAAATAATGATTACTTAACGGTCCATGTATATTACACAATGTAAATAAAGTTTTCAAAAAAAGCGGGAGAAAGTATGGCATAAAGCCTTTCTATTTGCACGGCAAACTTATGTCCATAACCATTTCTTCTTGTTTTATACTTTAAACTCTAAGGATAGACTAGAGCTACCTATCCCAAGTACTTTAAAATTTCTTTAATCAAATTTAGTTTCATCGTCCGTCCCCAACGCCCAAATGAGGATTGAGAAAAAGGGTAGAAATATCGAATGCAGAATCATTAAGAACAAAATGGGAAAATTATAATTTCTCTTGCCGGTTTAGATGCATTTGCTTTGCATTTATTTTCCTCTCTTTGTAATGGTAATCATCCAGCCAACTACAGATGATGCATCAGACACAAAGATTTACAACGACTAAGAAGACAGAATTCTTACGAAACATGACACCAGTCTAGTACTCCTCCACCACCACCGCAGCAAGTAAGATCTGATCACGCACGTCAAGCCGTCGAAGGACCATCTCAGTCACAACCACAGTCTTTTATCCGTCATCCTTCCACTTCTTCAGACCTAACTTCCACATTTATTAACGAAATCCGCTCTCTCTTCAGCCCTCTAATCTCTCTTCTTAATTGGCAACACGTTAAAATATTATCTAATTCCTAGTCAATCTTATGTATCTTTACAGTACATTGCCATGAAATGGTCCTCCACACCCTTCAATTTTACTATAGCAGCCGTATACATTCCGCCAAATCATAACATTTCCCACCAACAATTTCTATCCTTTTTCCAGTGCATTGGCCCTCACTTTCTGTCCGATGGTGATTAGAATGCAAAGCACCCATACTGGGGTGTAGGGTTGCTAATCCACGAGGTCGTGTCTTACACAGTATCCTCTCTGTCCAACGCCTCAACTTCATATCTCCTCCTGATCCTACATATTCTCCCACTGTCCCACTGCTATTAACAAACGCCCCGATCTCCTAGACTTCTTCATTACATCCCACCTCTCTTCACTACACCACCACGTTTGTACACATATCCCATTCCAACTGCCCCTACAACTATATTAATACACAGCCCAGTACACTGGAAACAATTTGGAATACATTTGTAACAAAAAATAAATCTCAAAACCCCTCTTAAAACATACCAAGAAATAGACACTGCAATCGAAAAATTTACATTATCAATAACTGAATCTATCAGTGATTCAACAATTCACTCACATACACAAAACACATATTCTCAGCACATTAACGTAAAGCTTTATATTCCTTATAATTATTATAATATGATTATATTATCCTTATTATTATATGATCAAAAAGAAAGGTCGAAAAGCATGGCAAAGAACACGTTACCCTTCAGATATACGAAACCTAGTCTGAAACCTGATTACAGAATGACTAACAACAGAAAACAAGTCTCTCTGGGCGGCAGCTAAAGATGTTTTATCTTACCACAAAACATCTACCCCGCTTCTCGATGTCGACGGCAGTTGGACCAAGTCGGATGAAAGTCAGATGAGGAAAAAACGAATGCTTTTGCCTCATACCTGAACACAGTGCTCACTCCACATATCAACATAATAGACCATACTTAATCAGAAGTTATTAATGAATATTTACTTTCACCGATTCCATTAGTCCGCCTTCTAAAGCTTTTTCACCTTCTGGCGTTCATTCTACCATACAACACCTTAAATACAAGAAAGCCCCAGGCTTTGATCTTATTACTCCAAAAATTCTCCAACACCTTCCCAAAAAGGCCATATTCATTACATATCTATTTAATTTTCTTCATCGTACAACCTACATCCCTATAGCTTGGAAACACTCGTATATTTGAATGTTCCCTAAGCCAAAAAAGCCAAAACATTGTACTACTTCATACAGGCCAAAACGTTTACTACCTACGTTGGGTAAAGTTTTAGAAAAACTCCTACTTAAAAGAGTTCTTCCGATTCTAAATTCTCAAAACATAATCCCAGCCCATCAATTTGGTTTTCGCAACCACCACTGAACTGTCCAGCAGTGTCATCGCGTGGTAGACGACATTTCATCCTCCCTTGAGATGGGAAAGTAGGTTCCGGGGCCTTCCTTGACGTAAGCCAATCTTTTGATCGAGTTTGGCACCCGGGCCTGCTGTTCGTGCTCAAGGATATCTTTGCATCCACCTACTATCTCGTACGATTCTTTCAAGTCATTGAAAGCCATTCCCTCTCTAGATATTTTCCTATCCATGCTGTTCCTCAGAGTAGCGTTCTGGCCTCTACGCTGTATCAGGTTTTCACAGCTAACATGCCACTCATCCCGAAACCACAACATTCACATTTGCAGACGATACGGCAATTCTTCGACCTTGTCATTTCCACTCGAAACCTCTAACAACCCCTCATACTACTAGAGTCTTGGTGTAAAGAAAGGATAAAATTTAACACGGAAAAATCCACCCACATTACCTTCACTCTTCGTAAAAAAATCCCCTCCCCTGTTTTCTTATACTACACTCCCCTCCCAACTGCGGACAAGGTGCGATAGCTCGGATTGTACATCGACAAACGCCTGACGTGAAATCCTCACACAACTCTGAAACGTCTGGAGGTTATGACGCGGTTTAGAATTCTTGCACAACATCTTGACAAACGCTCGAATTTACTTCTCAAAAATAAACTTTACAACAGCATAGTGGATTGGACTTACGGACTGGAAGTGTGGGTTTCAGCCAAACATTCCAATATCCAACACATTAAAACTGCCCAGTCTATAATACTAGGAAAAATACTAGATGCTCCATTTTATGTATCGAACCAAACCACACATACAAATTTACATATTCCTTTCGTACAAGATGAAATATGTTTCCGTTACCGTAAATTTCCTCCCAACTAACGTAAATCAACCCATCAGAAACCCCTCAAACCCTCCTCGCCGACTGAAGAGACAATGGCCGAGAGATCTTCTAGGAAGTGATGGTGATAGCGGTGAAAGTGATAATGACACGCGTATCAATTGAGCACACAATATTATTGTAACATCGGAGTAATACCAATGGGTGTTTTCTCTGCTCTTGGTTTTAATATTGTTTTGTTTTAATTACCGTTCTCATTGTTACTTATTACCTACTTTAACGTAGTTGTACAACAAATATTTTAAAAAAGCGTTTATTTTCTGGAAATGGGCTCGTTTTGAATTATGAACACATCGGGGCGAGATGAGGGTCATAAGGGTTCATTTCCTTAACGAGCCGTACGGGACTCGCAACTCCTCAGTGCCCTGTATTCGTTAATTAAGGCCCCAGGCCGGAACAATGGAAAACACCAAATTGGATAGGAATATAGGAGAGACAGAGATGCTTTTTCTTCCAGTGAGATTAACTCCTATGGCACTCTCCTGGCTTGATGTACCACTAACCCTCTTCAAAGGACATTTGAGTATTTTGATTGCGGAAATGAATGTTTTGAACGTATATCACGCTCGTTAATACGTTTTCATAATTATAAAATTTTCAATTGAAATAGCTGCAACACGATTTGTTCAAACTACGTAAAATAGTGAAATCTCTATTTTGTCTAAATTTAGCTTTACCGCCGGGAAACTACATTGGTCATCCTTTGCTCTCTTGTCCTTGCTTTTGCAATGGTAATTTACCAATTTAATTTCTTTTCTTTCCCGCGTTTTAATTATTTAATTTATTTTTATTTGTAAATTAAATTGTTTTTTAAAAATTTAAACAAAATTTTTCTTTGTCCTATTGCTAGCCTCTGCGGCACTAGAAACGTAGTTAAACTCCAACCACATCATATTTTAATCCAAGGAAAAGCCAGAGCACACAGGCTCATAGATGGACAGCCATCTGCAAGGACAGTCATGTATATGAACAATGGAAATTGAGAGAGGCATTACATAAAGGCTGATGCCATATTATGCGTGTCAATCGATTCCACTACGCCAGAATACAATTTTACTAAAAAGTACAAACTACTGAGAGTAGAACGAGCCAATGGAACTCCGCTAATGGCAACCTCATAGTGGCACTTGCAAGAACTACTGGCAAGCAAACAAGGACATGCACCGGATAGCAGTACAGGCTGAAAAAACCCTGTGCAGATACTGTAGGAAGAGGATAAGAACTCAGAACATAATTTCTACTTATGTGAGGGTCTATGTAGGTGTAGGTTCTCACAACTGGGACAGGAAAAACCGCAAGCCAGATCCTACATTAATAAGTCGCTGGTAAAGCTATGTACGTTGATTAACAACCTTTAGCTGGCCAGTGAGTTATAAAAGCATAGGAGCAGAATGGATCTATTCATGTAGCGGTGCAGAAAGGCTTGTGGCCATCCTTTTATCCCTGTCCCTGTCCCCTAGCCTCTAGGCCCCTAGTACCTCGCTAATAGGAGATAAAATAAGACTAATAATAAACACAAATACACAAAAACACTGAAAAAAGATAACATCTATTTGCATTCATGCTACCCATTCATGGTAATTGGATATTTCCCGAGGGATAAGCCTCTCCATTCTCGCTAATAAATTACATCCCCATATTCTATTCGCTATTGTCCATTTTTTTTTATATTACTAGGGGTAGTTAGGAGTAAGCTACCTTTCATAATAATAAATTATATTCACACATTCATACACCCTACCCCCACCCCTCTATATTCCTCGAACTATTAAGGGGTAAGCCCCTTAATTCACTCAAATAAATACCATTCTTCCAAAAAAAACCATAAATCACATACATGAATTTATGAAAACTAAGTAACGATTGGTATGTGTGATTTTAACTTACATTAATTTTAGCCTATTTAGTAATAAAAAAAAGATCATGTGATTGTCCAAAACTAAATATGGTCTCTTGTGCAAATTATGTGAGAATAATACTGAAGGAATTTTTATTTTAGCAAAAATGAATGATTGAATTAAATGATAAATAAAAACATCAGTACAAAGGTTTATCATAACAACAGAAGATTGCTATTATGGTATATAAGTCGATTTTTAAATTAAAGATTCGATAAGTATTAACAAAGCCATGATGCCGCGGCCAATTTTAATTTGAATATAATAACTACTTTACAAAAATCGGTTATTCAGGATCATATATCATTTTGTCAAAGCTACGGTAGCTCAAGGGGTAGAGCAGTAGCGTTTTTAGTCGAAAATTGTGGTTTCGAATCACGCCTATGACACAAATTTTTCATTTCAAAAAATTCGGCTTAATTAATTCAGTAATAAATATATGATTAATCTCAAAATTAGTGTAATTACAACTAGCAGACTGTATTGCATTTTCAAAATTAAATTGATGTTCAAGGGAACGTAGTTTATACAGGAAATATTAAAACAACGAAAAATATTGAGTATTTTAGTCATATACAACACAAAGCAAATTTATTGACAGTTGCCTAAATTATAAGGTTACGTTATATATTTTAAAAAACTACTTGAATCTTCATGGACAAACAAATATGTGCTAAAAATATTTAAATGTAATCTCAACGCTGGCTACTTAATATTTTTAACAATTTTTAAACATAACTCGGATGAAGGCATATTAGAAGAAAAAATTGACTATCTATTATTACACAACATCCTCATCACATGAGATTTTATCAACTTAACAATAAAAGTTATAAAAACTTCGAAAAGAACCTGGTACGACCAAATAAATTTTTGTTTTTATGAAATGAAAGCTGTAAATTCTATTAACGTATGTTTATTTTGCACAGGTTGTACACAAACTTGTCTTACTAATTCACAAATGTAAAGGAAACAGCCGACAAAGTTATAAATCTTGCTGGAAATGCTTCAAACCTATGTAATTTTTTGTTTAATAATAAAAAAATAATTTATACATATTTTATAATTATGACTACATGACGTAGGATTTTTTTAGAAAAACAATTTTTTTATCGTGCCACCATTTCGGTCTTTATTGAGATCATTTTGAGGGCTCAAAGTATTCGTTTTCCTGTAGATGTGTAGATTCTTGTCTGTCGTGTTGAGAGAACCGAACGACACACAAGAATGATATATCTATAAGAAAACTGTCACTTTGAGCCCTGAAGATGATCTCAATAAAGATCGAAACTCATTAAATTCATTATTTTTGTTCCACAGTTCCGGCCAAGCGGACCACATAAAATAGTGAATTTAATGAATTGAAATGAAATATACCTCACTAAAGCTCTTCGTGGCCATTTCACTTGTCGCCGAGAATCAAATAGATTACATGACATTTGAAAAATGATAAAAAGGAATGAAATTCAAAAGGTGCGCTTGCGATGGGAAATTAGTGCCCGTGGAATCGAAGTCAAGATAGCTCAAGTGGTAGAGTAGCGGTATATCAAACAGAAGGTCGTGCGTTCGAATCCCGCTCGTGACACTGACTGCTATATCACAATAAAAGCCTTAATTAATTGACAAAGAACGAAACGTTGGCACGACAAAGAAAATGTTTTGCCAAAAACCTACGTCACACTAGACCGCATCTCACGATATCCGAATAACCATCGACTAACCGCCAATAATCACCACACATTTTATGATTATTTTTAATTAAAAATAACTTGGATAGATTTTTCTCGGTAGAAAAAGATCAAACAGTTCCTTTTTGGTCTAAGATCCTGCAGAAACGAACATGGATTTGTAAAGAAGTTATTTTTCTACACTATCAGTATAGACAACTAGTCTGTTAACTTTTCCTCTAGAAAAATGAAAACGAACAACATTTAACTTGAATCTGAAGGTAGCATAAAGCAGGATTGCTGAATACGCGAAGGATATGTTTCTAAAGTAGGTTTTCCTTTATTCATAGTTATTATTTAAATCCTTAATTACAAAAAATCACCTCCGATTGTTGCGTCAACTTATAGTTTGGGTTATTTCAACGTCACTTTGCTTACGTTTTTTAACGACACAATACTTTAAAGGGACCGAAAAAGTAATATCAATATATCTCGCTTTTTTCGGTTGTAGGTGTTCTGGAAATGATCCAAAATGCAACAAGCTACGATTTGGAAGAGCCATTGGAATGTAAATGCGACACCGATTAAATGTTTCCTTTTTTATTTGCCTCTTGGCGTGTCTCCAGGTTTTTTCAATCGACAAATGTCCCTTCAACGATTCCTGTTCCCTTCATTAGCTTTAGGAATGCTTTATGATTGAATAAGCGTTAACTTCTATTTTTCGGTAAAGTTTTTATTTCTTTTCTAAGATTTTTTCAATTCCTCAACCAAATTTGACCAAACCTTTATCATGATAGAAATAGTACACAACATAAATTTCAATTATGATAAAACCTTTATAACCCTTCCTCCTTACCACCCTTTTAAACTTTCTAAGCAATCTGACGTAAAGTTCTATATTCACAACTTCCCAAATAAAATATTTCCCGGTCATTATTTTATAACTCCAAAAATTCCCATAGAAGATAATACATTTTTTATTGTTATTTACAATACAATCCCACGAACCTTACCCTACTGGTCATGCTCTCTCCATTACTTCATATCCCACGAACCCTCCACGTCGCTTTAAACAACCCCATGACCCCATATGACCATAATGTTATTGTTTTGCCCAGGATTTTATGGCCTTAAGGACAGTTTGTAATGCGTAATCTTAATATACAGGATACAAATAAATATTATTTTTAAAAACACTAACATACCAATATTTAATATTTAAGTAGACTTATTATAAATTTTTGATCGATTAATAATAAACATTGATAAAAAAGTTTTATTTATTACAAGTAATAGTCTGTTGTGAGCTTTGTACGTCAAATTGATTGTCATTTAACTCTGAATAATTTCGAAGATGCAGTGAGTTTAACCAAAAGACAATTTGTATTTATTGGAAAGTATTCAAAAAAATTACATATAACGTTCTGCAGGTTGCGAATCATACAAACTGTTAATCATTTTTATCTTTGTAATAATAAAAATATATTACTCTTGCTATTTGTCTTACAAAAGTCTCTACCTAATTCTAGTCAGATATTAGCGTACGAAGAATGTAAGAGTAACGTACGAAACTTACCCGGTCATCTATCATTCTTAGCGATAAGATAAACAGCACAAGATAAATTTTTTTTTAGACGTTTTTTGTCATAAAGTGACAACAAATAATGAATAAAGGAGCGAGATGAAGGTGAGAGAGAGGAGAAAAAAGAGAGAAAGAGTGAGCAAGAGAAAGAGATCCATCCGATGGTATGTTTAGACTAATAGTACATAAGCAGTAGAAGAATAAGTGGTAGAACGGATAAACTTCTAATAAATGGAAAATAAAAGTTACCGTAAAAACGCTAAACGAAGTTGTTCCCTCTTCAAGTAGTACGCCTGTGTTGTAATTTCAATCCAATGTTTTCCAAAATGCTGATGTTATCGACCGGTACGAAGGAAAAGAAGGGCATAAAGGGGTTCAAAGGACGGTAAAACAATGTCTCAAAACTGCTGACGTTCAGACCGGCAGTAAAATTGGACAATAAAAGGTGGAACCGATGGGAATCATTAAGTGTTGATGGCCAGGAGGGGACAATCCAGCTAAGATGGAGATCATAAAAGGGGTTTTTAATTAAAGGGTGGCGTGTGTGGATTGTGGCAATAAATGGTGATGTGCTGATATCACGCTACTACTTTCATTAGAGAAATTTCCCAAAAACTGTATACTTTTTCTTTTGCAGCCTTTTTTTTTTTTTTTTTTTTTTTAGCTAACTGTAAGTTGAAAAATCTCTTTTTTAACTATTAAATAATTTAGTCATTTGAGAATAAGGTTACATTAAGAATAATTTTACGTCAAGTGATGAAATTTAGTCGTTACCGATTGTTGTCTGTCTTTGTTCATTGCGTTGGTTTGACATATGGTTTCACTTTCAAAAGCCAATATTACTTTATGATTACTGTCAGATAATGCATATCCTCAGCTAAGCAGTGTTCCTGCCTTTCCGTTACACTTGTGGTACTGGTTCCCAAAATTCAGGTTGGTAGTTCGCGATGGTAGTTTAATATTGTACGTTTACATGGTTTAGATATTAAACTAAACACTTGTCCAATTCGCTGGCTTATTGACAGCAGTTAGTCATTCGCCTGTTTTCGAAGCATGGTAATAATATTAAAAAAGAATTATGAAGGTACAGCACAATGTGTGACTTAGGCACGTTCTATTCTGTTAATGTCATGGTGTCGTTTATGCGTATGTTCTAATAAAAGTCCAATGAGGAGGAGGAACGTGATTATCGGTTTTTAGAGATATTTTTGGTTGGTATAGTAAATTTCTATATAAACTATAGAGCTATAGGGTAGGACAATTCTGAATTTGCATTTTATTTTTACTACTAAATATTAAATACTAACTACATTAAATATCACTAAATTAAACATCTCTAACTCGATCACTCTGAATGTTGACCATGAGAGTGTAACAAAATATATTTTATGAGCGCTCTTTGGTGGGAGGTGCTCTTCAATTAAGAGGGACACATGGAGCTATTTTCCCTGTTTGCCGGGCACATACGTGGGCTTTGGCCCTGGAAATAGATATAAATACTGTTATAAAATTTAAATTTTTCCCTGCACACCTATTTGTGAAACGTTGGCTATCGTAATATATTGCAAACTTATATGAACGGGCATCATAAAAGTTTATTCTTGTATTTATTTTTTAAGAGGGTTCGCAACAACACGGAACATATAACTCTCGGGGTGCCAGTGTTTTTGAAAAAAAGACTATATGAAAATATGTCGGGTTCGAATGTAGGGCCTCTGGATTTGAACCCCGCCTTCTTTTATTTTTATTATACCTGCAGTTATATATTACTGATATCTGAGCCTGCAGAAATTGTTTTTTCGATCGGATGGTTTTGTTTTGTATACGTTGTCGTGTAGAACTTAAATCTATTAGGCGTGAGTGGCCGTACGTTAAAAGTATTTTGCGTTTACAAAGAGTACTAAACGCATTACCACCGTCCGGGCGAGGAAGGAAAAAATGTAATTCAATCCGTTGGGCGAGTGGGAATTGAATTACTCTAGAGCGGGTAATGTTTATTTGTGCCCTCGGAGTAATGGTATAATTAGTGATAAAGTCCTGCACGGCTGAAGCAGCGGCAATTTGAGCTTAGGGGAGCCGAGGAACATTACCGTTTGATTTTTCTCCGGGAGACGGTTATATTACTGTTTATTAAAGTGAAACATTCTCGGCCCTAATCTGCAGTAGCTCGTGATAATTATGCCGTTATAACGTGACGATAATTGGTACGACTTCGTGCGCGTTTTGCATTGCGGATTTTTTGCTCGTCCTAGTCTTGGATAAACACAACGCTTTTAATTTTCCTTTCAATTTTCCACCAATTATCGGGAATCGGCCATCTTTATTTTCATCATCCTCGTCGAACCTCTTCTATATACTAATTCTCCAAGCAGGCTTCCCCTTACTCGGTCAATAAACCGAAAATGTTCAGAGACTACGAGCTCTGTAGGTTATTCAAGTTAATGCTCCTTCGGCGGGGAAATTAAATTCCGAGGATTCCAGGGAGAAAAAAGAAGAAAGGAAACAAAAATATATACCTTTAACTATTAACTTTTCCTCAGTAATCAAAATTCCTATCTTTCATCATTTGATCACAACTTCAATTTTTAAGTTGTACGCTGCTAGCACAGTTATAAATTTGTTTTTGTAAGAAGATGGAATGGAAAGTATACGATACAGGCCATAATCTGTTTGTTTCGTTACAGGTAGCAACAAATAGTACACAATTTCATTATTTACATTTAGTTTTTGTCATTGATTTAAGTTTTAGGATATACTCCAGTTTTAACTCGAATGGAAATTCACCGGGATATTGGTTTAATCATTTGTTTAATTCATGAAACATATCTCTAGGTTTGATTATACTGGTATGTAGTCTTCCTAGATTACAGAATGCAATAGAATTTTATATTTCCCTTAGCATATCAGAGGTTAATTCAAATAATATAACAGACTGGTTAAACATGTTATAATTCTTCAAATAATTCACTCTAATACATAAATATCATTATTATTATCCCTAATGGTATTATTAAGTTCTACAATTTTATTTTTTAATTCTATATTATTAATATTTATTTCCTTAATTAATTCTTTATAATTTTCAATTAACATATTGTTTACAGAGTATTGACTATTTAATTGATAATTAAAGTTATTTACACTATTTCGTACACTATATCTGCGAATATTTGTCGATAATTATATTTGTTTTGAGTTTTAGTTTGTTTTTGTTTATTTCGTACAT